>VDFB02000015.1:131647024-131812528 GCA_007258455.2 Sequoia sempervirens | reverse complement strand
TTCATGTTTATGTGAACAAACATGAGATTCATAAGGCCTTCATGGAGAATGAACTTCTTAGGGTTCTTCTAATGGTCCTCAATACTATTCTCCATAGACAACAAAAGATAAAAAGGAAACGAAACCAACACCTTATGAAAGAAATGATTCAGAAGAATAAAGTGGTAGCTACAAACAACATAAAACCTACCCTCCAAGGTGAAGAAATGCATAATTTCCAGAACCAGATCCCTCCAAAGTGATTTGAGAGACATGCAGGCATACCCACCACTCCCAACTTCCCTGAGCTTCTTCTTCTCATCAAATTTAAAGAAATTTGCAAAGGATTTATTAGCCACACCTCTATCTCTGTAGAATTTCCTCCTAGTGGAAGGAAGCCCAGTTACCTCCACCACAAAATCCTCATCAATATTGAACTCCACGCCTTTGTAACACAAAACCCTACTACTCCACCCTTTAACAAAAAACTCCGTCTCTTTCAGGTTCGAGCCTTGGAGCTTTAACAAATAAGGGGTAACCCCACCCATTTCCAGACGTTCCCACATAGTTTCATTACTTTGGAACTCCTCACAAGAGCTCAACTCCAATCTGCAATGAGCTCCACTCATGGCGGCATGCAGCGAACAAGAAACCAACAACACCTTAATTTTCTGCAAAGACAAAATTAGGCAGACTAACCACAAAACAATGCAAATAAGACCCACAAAGAGTGTGAGCTTGCCATACCAAGTACTGCCAAACCTATGCAGCCAGGCCATAATATCTCAATAAATGGCAATTATGAGAAGAGCAGGGCCAAGACTCACTGTGCATAAACCAACTCAAAATAATAACAAAGATCTTTTCCTTTGTCTCGACCACCTTAATAACATGACACCTGGTCATTATTGGAAATGATTTTAAGGTTAAGTGGTAAGGATTCAAATTTATCCCAATTATTTTGAGCCACCACTCCTGAATTAGCTAACCCATCAGCCAACAAGTTAGCTTCCCTAAACACATGTGCGATTGTTATCTCATCAAAAGAATTAATGATGGAAAGTGAATCATTAATGAGATGGGAAATAGTTCACAAAGGAGGACACTTCAACAAAAGACCCTTTATAATATTAAGCGAGTCCCCTTCAAGCCAAAGTTTGGAGACCCCTAAATTTTTTTCCAACATGAGGCCATGATAAGTTGCAGTTGCCTCTGCATAGTGGTTTGTCTAGGTTCCCAAAGGGAGCACCACAATAGAGACAAACCTACCATTCTCATCACGTAACACTCCCCCACAACTTGTAGGACCCAGATTTCCCTTAGACGCTCCATCAAAGTTAACTTTAAACCAACCAGAAGAGGGAGCCATCCATTGAACCCCCTCCCTAGATTCTTTTATCTTCTTCACCAGATTAGAGAGGTCACAAGAGAGATTCCATCTTTTTCCCACAAGCAAATCATAAGGAGAAACAACCACCTTGAGATTAAATGAGGGGATCACCGAGAATTCAGAAAGGAAATTTTCCCTGATAGCATCACATATTTTAAAGGCCAACCGAGAAGGTGCTAGTTCCAGTTGACAGAAAACACGATTTTTGTGTTCCTTCCAAACTCCCAGACCACATGTGGCAAGATAAGAGACCACAACATGGAGAGATCCAAATTAAGAGGAGCCACCCACTATGACTATAATTTAGCAAAAGAGACAGGAAACACCCAAGCTAAATCCCACAACTAAAAAATATGAGCCCACACATCCCAAGTATAACTGCAGCCAGTTACCAGATGAAAATAATCCTCAACAACTTCTTTACATAAGAAACACCTATTTGGTAGAGACATTCCCCTTTTCACAAGATTATTTAGAGTTAAGATCTTGTCTTGACACATAAGCCAGATGAAAATATTAATCTTAGCCAGAAGCTTCCCATTCCACAAACGACCCCAAAAATGAGGGGGACCAACCAACCGAGTCTAAAAAGAGAAGGCCGAAGAAACAAAAAACTTGCCATTGGGGGTCAACCGCCAAATCACAGAATCATCAGAAGAATCAATAGGGATATGAATCATGGAAAGAAACACAAAGAGGGGCTTCAAATCCCTATTCACTAAATCAAGTCTGATCCAACTACCCTGAAGGATATAATCAGCCGCAAAAACACCCCATTCCCTAATACAAAAATCTTTGAAAGGGGCCGCCTAAGGTTCATCCTTCAAGGGACCATGCCCAATCCACCAATCATCCCAGAGCAAGATCCTTCTACCATTACCAAAGACCCACCGCAAACCAACAACCACAGTCGAACGAGCACAAAGCATAAAGTTCCAGAGGACAGACCCTTGAGGAGGAACAAAATTCTCCCTGAACAAATCTCTAAACTTATCCACTCCCCTCAAATATTTAGAAAAGTAGATCGCCGTCCATTCTTTGTCACTCACAAGCAAGTTCCATAATTGTTTTGCTATAAGGGGTGAATTAAATTCTTTCAGCTTATGCAAGCCTAAACCACCTTGGATTTTTTATCTGCAAACCTCCACCCAGTACAAGTGTAATATTTTATTCTCCTCCACCCCAAACCACAAGAATATTTTATGAATGCCCCTAATCTTCTGGGAATTTGGAACAAGCTAAGGGCATAAATCAAAAAATTCTGTAAAATCAACCTTATTAATTGAATTTTACCTGCTTGGCTAAGCAGGGCACCGTTCCAACCAGCAAGCTTCGAATTAAACTTATCAATCATACTATTCCAAAAGGAATCAAAAATAGGTTGAGGGGATCTCCCCAATACCACATTCAAGAATACTAGCAATCTTCAATTGACGATGCTACAAAGTATTAAGAAAAAAAAGCAATACTCTTAGGAAAACTCACCTTCTGATCCAAAGCCACCTCATATTGTTGAAGAATAAGACAAATAGATTTAGCCGTAGAAATAGAAGCCTTCGCAAGAATAACAACGTCATCAACAAATTGTTGATGGGAGCAACAAAGCTAGAGTGAGGAAGGATAAAGACCTTTAAAGGCGCCATTAGACACCGCCTGAAGAAGATACTTGCCCAAAGATTCCACCATAATGATAAAAAGAAAGGGGGAAATAGGATCCCCTTGCTGAAGACCATGAGAACTTCTAAAAAAGGCCGAGGGTGACCCATTAATAAGCACCAAAAAAGGAGATGAGATTAATTGCCACACCAATTACAGAACCTGGTCTGAAAAACCAAATGCCTTGAGAATGCTATTGAAAAAGTGCCAATTCACCCGATCGTAAGCTTTGACCAAATCAAGCTTCAAAATAAGCCCAGGCTTTTTATTCACTTTAAAAGAGTGAATGTTTTGATGCACTGTAAGAATAGAATCCAAAATCTACCTTCCCAACACAAAACCATTTTGCTAAGGCGAGATAATCTTAGAAAGCATCCTTTGCAACCTAGAAGCAAGCACCTTTGAGAAAATCTTATAAATGGAATTACAAAGACTAATAGGCCTGAAATCACCAAAGAGCTCAGCCCTAGGCTTCTTAGGGATTAACACTATAAATGTGGAATTCAATTTCTTAAGAAGCTGCCTACTCCCAAAGAATTCTTTGGTGGCATTGAGAAAATCCTTTGAAATTATCTCCCAATAAGACTGAAAGAATAACATAGGGAACCCATTAGGCCCCGGAGATTTATTTCCTTCAAAAGAAAACACTGCCTTTCTGATCTCCTCATTTGATGGAATACCAGTCAAGACCCTATTTTCCTCCTCCGACACCAAGTCAGGGATAACATTCAGGAAGCCCTATTGGCAAACAGGATCCAGAGGACGATCCTCCAAGAGAAGGTCCTCAAAGAAAGATCGAGCCACAAATCTTATGTCATTATCCTCTTCAAGAGAAGAATTATTCACAATAATTCTAGAAATCCTATTAGAGGATCTATGCTTCAAAGTAGTAAGATGGAAGAAGTATTTTTATCACCACTTCGAAGCCAAATAGCTTTAGACCTCTGCTTCCAAAACTCCTCCTCCCTAGCCATAATATTATGCAAACTATCCAAAACAACACTTTCCTCCTGAAGAAGAGAGGAATTAGACCTAGAAGCCTGCATTCTCTGTTGCACAATATCTAGTTTAGCCTTAAGTTTCAATTTTTCCTCAAAAATGTTACCAAAAGAGGCCTTATTCCACTTAATCGAGTTCTGCTTAACAAAAGCAAGCTTCTGAGCAACTTTATACATGGCAGAACCATCAACATTAATATTCCACCACTCAATTTTTTTTGAATGCAAGTCCAGGTGGTTAGTCCACATCTTCTTAAACCTGAACGAAAAAGAATTTTTACGACTAAAGGGTTCAACATTCAAGGATATAGGAAAATGATTTGATCCAAGCCTAGTAAGAGCAGAAAGGGAACATGCATAAAAGTGCAACCAATCAGGAGAAATAAGAGCTTGATCCAACTTGACCTGAATAAGAGCATCCCCTGTATGCCTATTGGACCAAGTATAGGATTCCCCTCCCAGATCCAAATCCAATAGAAGATTATCATTGATGGAATTCATGAGACCAAGATGACTGTCATCAGCCACCTGAGATCCCCCAAACTTATCAACATCATTCAACGGGGTATTAAAATCCCTCATCACCTACCAGTTTTGAAAAGAGAACTGAGCCTTAAAAGTGTTCAAACTTGCCCAAAAAATCTTACGAGAGCTTTTTGCATTTGGAGCATAGATATTCGACAAAACCGAAGAGAACTTCTCCCTGAAGCAAAAAAATGACATAGCAACATGATTCTCAAAAGCAAACAAGTCAGAGTCAACAACCACCTTAGGATTCCAAAACGTTGCCACCCCACCGGAAGCACCATTAGAATCAACAACATGACAACCACAATTCTTAAAAAACCTGTTCTTAATTCTATCAACCTTCTCCGCACTCATCGTAGTTTCTTGAATCAAAATGATATCAGGCCGATGATCTCTCACAATGTTTGCAAGAAGATCCTATTTATGAGGATTATTTAATCCTCTTATATTCTAAGAGAGGATCTTCATAAAAGATTCTACGAGGGACCATTCAGGCCCATCTCCAGCAGAGTAATCTGTGAGCCATAAACAATATCACATTTTCTTTCCCTATCCCTCACTTTTTGCAAAGAAGGTCTTCCTCTACCCCTTGGCTCCGAACCACAATCCAACTTCAAATGGTTCCTTGTAGCCATCCCCACAACAGAGGGGTTCAACTTCTTCTTATTACGAGACTTGGAAGCATAATGAACATTATTCCATGGCTCCTCTTCTCAAGGCGCACAATTAGAGCATTCAATGATAGAAGAGGTCAACACCAACTTCTCTAAAACTGAATCCACCAATGGCTCAACAGAGGAAAAATACTCTTTGACCACAACTAAATCCACCGGCGGGGGAATCGATACTTCCTCCTTGGAAATTAAAACAACTCCTCAAAGACCATCTTCAGCAGGGTCACCTTCTCAGGCTTAGCAACCACTAAAGCCAACGAATCGGTACGAACCTCCTCCACCAGATTGTCAACACTCTCATCAACACACGGGGCCTTCACCTCACCCTCCACAGGAGGAGCATCCTCAACATGGCAGGGTAGAACCAGAGAAACAACATGATCCTTCACAACTGAGGCACCAAGAGGAAGACCCTCAGAAACCACCTCCTCCAAAGGCTCAACAGAGCTCGTTTCAACCCTAGAAATAGGGCATTTCCCAACCTCCTTCCAAACTTTAGCCTCCTTTTGAGAGACCAAATTCTTTTGAGGAGGAACCACAGGCTTCAAAGGACACTTCTTCACCCAATGCCCCACCTTCTTGCAGTGGAAGTAGGAAAAAGGGATAGACTCAAACTCAACCGCCTGCTCTGACTCTCCCAACTTAGAGTTTCTCTTTATCATCGAAGGAAGATCTGTGGCTTGGTCTAGAATCACACATAGTCACGCATAAATAAGCCTACGCCTTGATGCAATAAGATTATCAATAGAAAGCAAATGTCCAAAATTAGACGCAACCCCTTTAAAGACCTATTCGTCCTAGAATTCAAGAGGAAGCCTGAGTAAGCGAACCCACACCATAGTCGAGTCAAAGGAACAAGAGCTCGGGGAGAAACCTGCCTCCGATTTCTTCAACACTAGAGTAGATTTTCCAATAAGCCACGCCCCCCCACCAAAACCTTCAACAAATCTTCATCACAAGTGAAAGAAAATGAGAAGAAGCCCTTCGCAAGGGCCACTACCTCAACCTGGCCTTTCAGATGCCACTGATTTCTAGCCAGCATACAAACCATTTCAATATTAGGATGAGGTCCCATAAACTTACCAACCAGCGACTACTCCATGGAAAGAATTCCCTTATCAATAATACAATCTAACATAGAGACAAAATAATCGCTAGTTGACGGGTTGGCAAAGAAGTCCACCAGCAGTAAGGAGCTTTTCTCCTTAAGCTTAGCACTTAACAAATTTGACCACGCCTTACCATCCACTGAGTACGCATCAAGCTTAGCAACTTTAGGAACGATAGCTGCCTCGAGAGCCATAGAAATAGACCCCACCTCATCTAGGGAAGTACCATCTGGACCTAGACCGCCAGAGGGAGAAATGACATGCGAGACACCCAATAGAAAGGACCCACAAGATGTCCCATCCAAAAGACAACCATCAACCAACCTCCCAACGTCAGCCTGACCTCCACCGTTAACGCCAGACCTTGGAGTAGAGTTTCTCGCTTTACCACAATTTAAAAAATCCTTACCTCCATTTGAAATCATCGCTACAACTCCACCTAACAACGCACCCATCTCTGAAGTCTCCTCCAATAATAACTTATGTTATTGCAAGGTTGAGATACATTTTCTCAACATTTAAGCAATCTCCAAAGAAGTACTAAAAAATGATGTATTTGTGTTGGGATTGAGAGTTTTGAGGTCCAAATTAGATAATTGCATGTATTATAAGATGGATGATGATAGTTTCCTTATTCAGTAACAAAGACATGGTTTATGAATTAAATTCTTAGCTTTCAACATATTTTGAGATGGACTTAGTAGTGGCAAGGTTCATCTTGGGGGTGAAGATTAGAAGAGATAAAACTAATATAAAGCTTTGGTTGGGCTAGAGTAATTATGTGAACCCAATGTTGGAGAGATTCAACATCTCAACTTGTAGGAATTTGTTTTTCCTATTTTAGTGAGGATTAAATAATCTATTGGGCAATTGATGCTTAACTTTTCCTACTGAGATAGAGGAAATGGATAGAGTACCTTATTCTAGTGATGTTGGCAACTTAATGCATGCCATGGTTTGCGCAAAACTAGACATTGCCTGAGTAGTGAGAGCCTTTAGCTATTTCATGACTAATCTTGGATTAGTACATTGAGATGTAGTCAAGACGGTCAAGATTGGGTATTTTTGAGGTACCTCTAAGTACTCTATTATTATTATAGAAATTCTACAAGGAATTGGCACTCAATGATTATTCATGGATTAGTGGATTCAGATTGGGTTAGAGATGTTGACACTAAAATTTCAACCAATGGATATATTTTCATTATGTTTGGTGTTGCTATCAATTGGACGAGTAAGTGATAAGTTGTGGTCATTTTTTTACTATAGAAGTATAGTACATGATAGCTAGTCATGCTTGTAAGGAAGCCATTTATCTTAAGTGGTGTTTAGATGTAAGGTCAAGTCCTAGAGCTATTATAGTTCAATCTGATAGTTAGAGTGCCATATGTTTGGCAAATCTAAGCTAACCTTTCATGCGAGGATGAAGCATATTAATGTACAATACTATTTTTTTATGACATAGTAGAGGATGGAAGGGTGATGCTGGAGAAAGTTGAAACTTTGCAATTTTTTGTAGATGCATTGACGAAGATAGTGAACATAATTTTTTTAGGTGGTGTTATGAGTTTATGAGTCTCTCAACCTCTACTAATTTATAAGTTTTGGTACTCTCTTTTCTCTTACAAGGTTTTTGACAAGTGGGAGAATATTGGGAAAGGTCTCTCAACCTTGCTTCTAATGTTGAGTATACGAAGAATATAGTTTTTGAACCATGAAACATAAAAGTTTAATTTTAGGCCATAAATTTTATTTTTGGGAAAACTATACTTTTAGCTTATTTAGCATTGATTCTTGGGATTTGGGTGTTGCCTTTTTAACTAAGTATTTGGGCGCCACTTTTTTTGGTGGTTTTAGCTCATTTTTTGGTACTTACCTTTTAATAGTTTTGCATACTTCTATTTATAGGAATGTTGAGCCGAAGATATTGATAGTGAGTTTATATGCATTATTATGCTACCTAAAATACTCTAGATCTATGATTGGTGATACTCTTGCAAAGTTTTTATCTACAAGTGTATTATAACTATGTTTAGATTACTGAATAATACATTGGTTACTTTGGTTTGTGTTATGATATGATTTTGTTTATGCTTTATATGTATTTCTCTTTTATCTAATTATAAAGATCTATAATTTGTGCAATACTCTCCTTTTAGATTAGTTTAGAAAGTATTTCGATGTACCTTGATTCATTTTAGTTTCCTCAAGAAATATTGAATCACTTCATGGTTATTTCATGGGGCTAGTAAAAGCCATCTACCATATGTTGGAGAAGCCAGTATTTGAAAGCACAATATAACCGTCCATTTAGTGAAACACAAGAAGCACAAATAAGATATCTATCATATAATGGGAGTTTGTAAAATGTACATAAATACCTTGTATATATAAGCAAGGTAGAGGAGGTAAGAAGGTAGAACACAATGACTGGCTACCCCTGCAAAGATGAAACACTTGTCTAGCTCAAATGGATGTGTGCTAGCAAATGACAAGTATGCATGTACTAGGTGTTTCAAATGATGAGGACACATGCTTCAACCGCATGAGGTGAGACAAAGACATAAAAAAGGCTTAAGTAAACTTAAGCTAAGTGTGATTAGGTCAATCCTAAAAAGGTGATATCCTAACTAGATATGTAAAGATACTATTTACACTAACACCATAGATATCCTAGAACTTATGCTGATATGCTTATAGTTGTATTGATGAATTGAAAACTTTTTGCAACTTTCTAATTATGCATTAGATTTTAGATTGATGAATAGTAGAAATAACTTGTCTTTGAATTTTATTTTTTATTTTTGGCCATATCATAAGATAATTTTGTGAAAAAAATGACAACTTTCTCTATAGCTTGTCCATGTGTTTATTTTCCTAGTGATAGAATTAATGTGAGATATCAAACATTTCAATGATGTTGCAAGAACTTGTCAATGTGTGCTTATGGAATTAGAATTTTTAACATTTCTATCAATATTTTGAGCTCAATTTTATTATTTTCATTTTTCGCTAAAATATTTTCTTATGTTTCAAGAGGATGCATTTATGCAGTGTAGGAGTTTGTAGGTTATGTTCCTTTGCATCATTGTATTCATGCATTTGATAAAATGGAAGGTATTAATTTATTGAAGAGAGAAATTCAACAAATCAAATTGAATGCAAGAAAAAAATTAATCTTAACTAAAATTAACAAAAAAATGATATAAATTACCTCCTGCATGTCAAGGAATTATTGAAAAGGTGGAGATGGCTTAGATTCAACTTAGAATCATGCTTGTGTTTTTCCTTTCTTGTATTTTGTTGTCAACTGAGAAAATAAAATGAGAAAAGACAACTCTTAGGTGTTATTTATTTTTTGTTCAATGATAGTTAGAACACATTCACATTATAACCTGAGCATGTTTAGGTTTAGATTAACCAAACCTAAACACACTTGTATTATGATGCAACCGAGTCTTAACTCACTTGTATTATAAAATGATCATGTTATATTTTATAACATGAGTGAATGATCTTTTATTTTGGGCCTCTAAACTTTTTTGGCCACTTTTTGGTCCCCATCTTTGTGCACATCCTTGTAAGATTAATGCTCCTAGACCCTCCAACAAGCTTACCTAAATGGATAAATCAATAATTACTAATAATAAGACAATAAAAGAAATATTAACATTCAAATAACACATGTAATAAATGGAATACATTTTATATGGCCAAGCAATCAAAGTTCTTACTAAATCAAATTAAGTTAATCACCCTTTGTGTAGATATAACCATAAATCATGGTTTGAAGAATCCATTAAATTGTTGAACAATTAAAAATAAGAAAAAAGTGGTAAGAGTTAACTAGAATAACAATTCATAATTTTTGTTTTTGAATAGACACAATTCACTAACTATTAGGGAAAACTACTAGAAATGTTCAATGGACCATTAGAATGAATAGGATATGTGTATAAGACTACAATTGTAAGAATATAAGAAAATGTAGACTAAGCAAAAGGAGGTAGTTTTACTAACGTCAAAAGAAAATGTTGTTTGTTGAATGCTAAGATTGAGATAATACTCATATATTAACATATCCATGTCATATCAGATTTACTTCTTTTGTTTACTATGATGAAAATATCTTAATGACAAGTGGTATACTCATATGTTAAACTTGACTCATGATCATACTTCCATTCATATTTATTCCACTTTTATTAACACCATTTGCTATACATTCATGAATTAAAATCATCAAACTACACTTCCATTCACAATTACTACTGTACCTTCCTTCTCTGCTTCAATTTTTTTAAAATAAAAAATAAAAATATTATATTACATTTTAATCTATATAACTGGCATGTTCCTATGAACACAACAATATGTCCTTGTAAGAGTGCAAAAGCTAATAAATAACTAAATGTTAAAGTGATGATTGGTGATTGATTTTTATATTTCACAATTTTTTTATTCTTTGAACTTTTCACCGCCATCCCACCTCAACTGGTACCCAATAGATCAGAAATCATATCCATTAGGGGCACGACCATTAATACCATAAAGCTGGAAAGCTCATACACCCAATCAAACCAGCCCAACACTGAAAGCGATCCGGGCAGAAAGTGACCTTGAAAAGATAGGACCAATTTATATGAGGGAAACGAAGTACCTATTCATTTCTCCTAGCAAAGTGGCTTGCTTATTCTCTCTTAATAGCACAAGGACATTGAACTACCAAAAAATGGCTCACAATTAGCTAAATACCAGCGTAGAATAAAGCATTTGAATAGCAAAATATTCTCTTTGGCTGTCTTTTTATCTGGTTTACTTAATGTGTATTCAATTTAACACTAACATAATGCATAATTTCATGGTTGGCTTGATAAGGCTGCCTGCACGGGCTATGCAGAAACAGGATACTAGTTGCCACGTTTCAATAGCAGATTCTACATATCTCATGTCATATGCAAAAATTGAAAAAAAAACAAAAAAAAAAACTTTGAAACTTGGGAAGCTGGTCAAGGTGAAAACAACAGTGCTCTTTTTAAGGTCACATCGACCTGACTTGAACTCATGACTATGGAGCTTCCACGTCTTGTGTGGCCCTCATGACAAAGGACGGCTTTCGTTTCATTACGACTCTGCATTTAGGCCACCTATTAAAACCAGTTCCACGATTTAACAGTTTACTAGTACATTACTTTATTGATGGTCACCATATTGTGGAAGAAACATTTACACGTCCATGCTCGGTAGTATATAAAATGGCCTCTCTTAGAAGAGTATTAACATTCATGCTTTAGATCACCTTGTCAACTTCTTTTTGGGAGGTGCAGTTACCATGAGCAAGAGTAACTTGGAAGAAGCGTCAATGGGCTTGTTTTCCAATTACCAACTGGGGAGATTCAAGCTATCTCACAGGTGTAAAGTGATTGAGAGATGTAAAGTCTTTGGAATAAATTAAGTATAGAAGACTTTTAATATCTTTTCAGCTACTTGTGGTTTGTTAGAATAATGAAAAGTGGGTTTAGTTTTCATAAGAATACTTATATGACTGTTTGATCTGAAGTCCCCAGGTGATTAGTGAGGACAACATATCAAACAGACGGTTGAATGCTTCTTATAATGACATTCTGATTCTTATTTACAATATGTGTTTTGGTTTAAAGTTTAAATCAAGTTGTGATCACAACTAATATAGTTAATTACACAGTGGGCAGATTTTAAAGAATATGTGTTTCATATTCTATTTTATTTAAGTTAGCCAACTTATATAATCTGTAATTGAATTGGATGTGTAATTTTGGCAATATTGTTAGCATTAAGAGCTGTGGTTCACAATATTGTTTTTCTTTTGCACCTCCTTATTTTTGATCTGATTAAAATGTCATTTGTGTTCATGGTGGGAGAAGTGTTTAAGTGCTTTTAAAAGTTTAGAGTGTTTTTTGTTTTCAGGATTGTATTGGCTCCTATGACCAGATGCAGAGCATTGGATCACCTTCCGCATTCAGCTCACATAGAGTTTTATTCCCAGAGAGCAACAAAGGGAGGCTTCCTCATCACTGAGGGTGTTGGTGTAGCGGATAATGCCTTTGGGTATGATTTGTTAACTGATTTACATAAGAATCTGGTAGGGTTATAGTAATGTTAGTGGTAGTCTTTATTATGGTTATCCATGGTGTTCAATTACAGTGGCCACAATTTTCTATATTTATAAATAGAGGTTTCAACTATTTTGGTTTGACTATCTAAACTTATTTTCTTCATTAAGGTTCTGATTACATTCTATGATCTATTATCAGAATGAAATAGTTAGGAAAAAGAACTAGATATAGTTAGGAAAAAGAACTAGATTATAAAGTGTGATCTGAAATTACATCATGTACTGTGAAAATTTCTTGTCTTTACGATGTTTCAACTTTAAGGTCACAGCAGAGCCACCAGGTCTCCTAGACCATACTGGGGGATCAATAGAACATTATACTTTACCTTTGACATTGTGTTTCCTATCATTTAGATATAGACCCTTTGATAAAGCTGGTGGTAAATAAAGTCTTGACAATTAATCTAATGGTACTCTGTTTTTCTTATAAAAGAAAACTTGAGTATATGTACTGGATTCTACCATTAATGTTTTGTACACACAAGAAAACTTCAATGTGTTTGTGGGATTCTGCCGCTAACAATTTATAATTTCTGCTGTTTGCAGATTTCCACAGTGTCCTGGAATATATACAGAAGAGCAGGTGGAAGCCTGGAAACCTGTAGCGAAGGCTGTTCATGACAAGGGTGGTTTAATTTTCTGTCAGCTTTGGCATGTCGGTAGAGCTTCCCATACCTGTAAGACATTGCTGCTATTTTTTTATATGGTTGAGTGAAACAATTCGTGCATTGTAATATTTTCTGTTCAATAGTAAATCTTTCTAGAATTCACCCTTCATTAAATTCTCGTCTTTTGAACTCTTGAGCCTAATATCATTTGAGCTTAAAAGAGTGCTTCTTAATTAACATTACCAATCATTCCACACCTAATACTTAGGTAGTTCCTCTCGCACAATTAAAATAGATACAGAAATCAGCTTTTGACAATATTTTCTGTGCCTAATTATTAGCAGTCAGTATCATGAGCAACACGAGTTGTTGACATTCTAACAGGACAGATTTTATTTATACAGGCTACCAACCCAATGAGATGGCACCTGTTTCTGCCACAGGAAGGAAGATTTCGGATCACTGGACCATTCTAATGCCGGATGCCTCAAAGGAAACATTTTCCAAGCCCAGAGCCTTAACTGTCAAAGAGATTGAATTAATTATTGAACAGTTCAGGAGAGCTGCCAGAAATGCAATTGAAGCAGGCAATTTTCTAACCTTTACATATTTGCTTAAATGATCCATTCAAATTGGAACAAAAGTAAATAGTCAGTACTTAATTTATTATTTTAAATAGGGTTTACCTGTAATAAACAATGTGAATATTGCTGGAATATTTTCAAATCTATTTCTTCAAATATCCTCTATAATAACAATCTGCCAGATGCATCTTTCCTTAACAGGAGGTACATAGTAATTTGTAGGTTGCATCTATCCTTCGAGCTGTCCTTGATCATGACAGTTTGCAGCTATCCTTCGAGCTGTCCTCGATCATGACAGTTTACAGCTATCCTTTGATCATAAATATATTGTAAGATAACTAGCTCCAAGTTGAGCCACGATGATCTCGTACAGCAAAGTACTATTTAGTATTTGCTGGACTTCATTTTCCCTCCAACACTTAATATATTTAATTTTAAAACAGATTCTACATTTACTGGAATAGTATTGATTTACAAATTTTTTAATGTGTGTAACTTCAATGGGCCTGATCTCCTCAGATTTCTTAGCACTAAACAATTAAAGCAAGCAAACAAACATACTTCAATTCAGAAAAAGATTGACAGGTGAAATAGAAAAGTTGGAATGATAGGGTAAAAAGAATATGGAGGTCCTGATAAATTTTAGGCATAATATTTAGAAGGTGCAAACAATACCAAATATCAAGTAAGCTCCTGGTTGTGTGTGTGCAGGATTCGACGGAGTCGAAATTCATGGAGCTCACGGGTACCTGGTGGATCAATTCCTCAAAGACTCCATTAACGATCGCACCGACGAATACGGCGGTCCAATCTACAACAGATGCAGATTTCTCTTGCGAACAATAGCTGCTATTACAGAGGAAATCGGAGGCGACAGGGTAGGCGTTCGAATCTCCCCGCTGATAAACCACCTGGACGCAACAGACTCAGATCCTCTGTCTCTCGCCCTTTACATAGTCCAGCAGCTAAATAACCTCCCTGCTCCAGGCCTGTGTTATTTGCATCTTACGTGCCCACGCTTTACATCAGGCGGAGTTGTGGAAGACAAGGAAGAGTATGCATATTATCATTCGTGTATTCGGAAGGCCTTCAGAGGGACCCTGATTAGCAGCGGCGGATACACCAGGGATTCTGGTATGGCTGCCATCGTTAATGGCGAATCAGACCTTGTTTCGTATGGACGCTTGTTTCTTTCAAATCCCGATTTGCCTCTGAGATTTGCGACTGCCGCTGCTCTCAATGGCTATGACAGGTCTACATTTTATACGCACCACCCTGTTGTCGGGTATACTGATTATCCATTTCTCATCCAACCTCATAAAATCATATAATGGGTTTTCTTCAATATTTACCCTAATTTATATGGCCTAGATTGGCTAGGGTGTGGCTTTGAAAGCTACACTAGGCTAATGACCTACTAAAGAGCTCACTGGGCTTAGTTGTGAAAATTCTTTGGGAGCAATATAAACACAATGTTTTGTGAATTCCATAGTAAGAGGATTAATTTTTAATTATTTGAGAAGAGAATTTAGGGTAAGATGTTTTAAAAAATTAGAGTTATATATTAAAATTATGGTTAATTTTTTAATAAGAGGTGGCATGGAATCACATTTCAAAACATTTACAAAAGTCACAAGTTAAAAAAAAAAATTTGTGTAAGTTGTGTTTAATACATAAACATAAATAAAAAGCAAATTAAGTAGTAAGTGCAATAAAATATGTTGGTAAACAAATATTTTGTTGTTGCAATTATTGCCTTGAAAAGTGATCTTGAATTCCCTAAGTTGAAGAGATCAATATTGGGTTAGTAATCTTCCTTTGTGTTTGAGAGGGCTAGCTCATTCACATGATTAAATTTGAGGGTTATGTGGCATTTGAACCAAAAATATTGAAAGACAAAGAGAAACTAATAAAAATTGATCTAAAAAACCTTAGTTGTAGACACATGAATTTTACCAATTTGACTTTCAAAGATTTATACAAATACAAAGAGGGTTCATTATAAAATCAAAATACACATTCTCATATTTATATGATAAATGAAAATAATAATAAGTGTGATATTGTGACACCAATGGGAGAATGAAATGCAAAACTCAAACACTATGAGATAAACTAGATATCAACACACTCAAATCAAGAAACCAAAATATGATTGTATTGCTTTACATCAATTACACAGTTTTTTTCTAATGGAAGACTAATGATTTTTTTCAAAGGCATAAGGTATAAAGATTTCTACTCATTTGGCGTACAAAAACCAATATTAACATAAAAAGACACACAAAACATACAATTTGAATGCATTATTTTATTTAAGTACACCACTCCAAAAACACTTCTATCAAAATGGAAAAGCCAAAAGGTCCCTTCTTTTTTTGGTTGGGTTTAGTTGTAGCTCTATTTCTATTTTATTAAAACCGGGAAACACTTGGAGGGTGGTTTCGATCATCAAGGTCATCCCATCCCTCATCAAGCAAGTATTTTCCTTGTCTACTAGCTCTCAATTAATTATGAGATTGGTGTTTTTCTCTCCTTAGGATCCTCCTATGGCTAAGAATATTATACACTTAATTGTACCTAGGAAATCCTTAGTAGGGAGATGACAAGTGCTACGAAATGAAACTTGAACTAATCACAAGGGGGCCCACCCATGCCTTTGAGAGAATGCTAGAGAAGAGTAAGTAGGTGGTCACTTGAAGTAGTCCAAAAAGAGGGTTACCCAATTGGAAATAGACAAAGACTCGCCAATGAGTGCAAGCACAAAGCTAAGAGTAGTCTAAAAGTTAGATTATTGCCCCTAGTGGGGGGATTTACCATGATAAGGTGGAGAGGGTGAGACCTAATCAACATCTCAATAAGAATTCCACTTGTGATCACGCGGGGTTTGAAGATGCTACACTTTGATGACCATTTTATTGGCTTAAAATTGTATTGGCATGAGCACATCAGAAACCACCAGTGATTTGGTGTGAGTAGTTAAACTTGAATCTACATTAGAGTTAGTAATTATAGTAGAATTCCAATCTTTCCATGTGTTAACAAATTATATCTAATATAAAAGCATGCCATAGTTGGGAGAAACTTAGTGGAATTTTGGCACCATCACCTAATAAATCATCATGGTATGTAAAAGGCTTGTGTCAAAATAGTACTAAAAGTTATAAATTCATTCTTGAGCCTTTTGTGCATGAGCATAGGACCAAAATATATGCAATATATTTTTTATTTCTAATAAAATATGTATCATAGATTGGAAATACCAAGATGTGTTAGACAATGACCAATAGGAAGGCGTTTGTATCATGAGTTTGAACCCCTCGCTTGTGTTGGGGGGATTGTTGCAAGGTATCTGCCCTTGGTCTCCTTATGTTGTGTAGCAAAACACTTGGGTTCATGGCATGGCTTAACTACCTCCCATGGATTCATTAACTCTGGTGGTTGTATTGGGCATTAATAGGTTGATCTTTTGGTGCAACGATAACTGTCTTTGCAATGCAACTAACATATCACTATCATCCAAACTTTATTCTCTTATGATACCATGCCATCACAACCAAAATCCAACTTATCCATACCTCAAATTTATCCAACCTCCACCTATTCTTATATATCACCCCAACCCACTTACCAATTCAATCCCATAACCTCACACCCATCTACAAAATCTTCATCCATGCTACCTCAACAAACTATATACAATACCAGTCCATCTCCTATTTCTTATCCTTCCTCTTCCTTAAATAATAAATGAAATAAAAACCCCATGCCAAGCTCTCTTCCATCCCCATCAATATCCTATTCCACATCCCTACCTATCTCTTATCCCTCACCTACATACACTCCCCATCTAACATCAATACCTCCATCTCCAACCTTGTCTAACACCCCATTACCTCCAATCATCCAAGCTATCATTATATTCCCCTGATCCATAATCCCAATTCCCTTATTTATAGTCCTAATCCTCTAATGTATAATCCCCATCCTTCACATAATCCTAATCCTCCTTATAAGCCTAAACCATTTACTCTAGGATTTTTCCAAGGACTATTTTCAAAGAAGACTAAATCCCCACCCCAAAAATAATGTTGTGCAATCTCTCCATGTCATGAATCCACATACATTACCTCTAAATAAATAAAAACCCCAATCCTATGAACCTTAATCCTTTTTCATCACACCATCCACACCATATTAATTATATCAATCCCCTAATCCAAAGCATGCTAGCATGTATTCCCCTACATGTCAAAATAACATCCCTACATATAATAATCATATCCCTACCATCCTATCTAGTGATCCCCTCCCATATCAAGATCAAAGTATCCTTTCATCTCCATTTCATGATCCTAATCCATGTCAAGAGCCCAACAAACCTTCCCCTCCACCTCATGATTCACTCTCAATGCAAGATAAAAGTATCCCTTCATCTCCATGTCATGATCCTAATCCATCTCAATATCCCAACATCCCCCCTAACCCCCCACATGATCCTAATCATCCACAAGATCCCATCACCCCTATCTAATCTAGCCATGAATACCATACCTATAAAATGGGTTCCTCCACTTTCATCTAATCAGATTTCCTTGAAGAACCCATAATTCATTCCATGTCATATCCTCCTTAAAATGGACTCACATCTTTGTTCCATAAGAATAAGTATCCCATTTGCAAAAGGATTTGTCAAAACATGCACTATCAAGGCAAAGGGTTTGAACTTCATGAACAAGGTACCTTATATCATTTATATCAAAGAAAATCCAAGTTAGCATGGCCTTGGATACCAAATTTCAAGACATTGGTATCCCTCTCAAATCTAAAATCCCACCATCTAAATCCAAATATCCAAATTCCTCATCCTATAAATCCATCTTGGGTCCTTATATTCACAAGAACATTCCTTCATCCCTTCCATCCATTTTGGGACCCTAAGTCCCAAAATCAAATCCTTCATCCCTTCCATCTATATTGGGTCCTTGCATCCCTCAACCCACTATCAACATCCCCTATCTCAAAGACCCTTCATCCTATCATAAAGAAAGATAAACAAAGACACACATCCTTGAAATCGTGCAATATTCTATGTACATTAACCCATTGTAGACATCTAAAAATAACTAATACATTTTCATCTTATCATTTCATCATTATCCTCAAGTCATTCCTTCTATCTATATTAATTAAATAATTTTTAATTATTTAATTAAGCTAACATTTTCCTCTCTTCATCCTTAATAATTAATTAACTTAATATTTTCATCATATCTATATTAATTAAATAATTTTAATTATCTAATTAACTCATCACTTATCATTTTCTCTCCAACATTAAATTAAAATCAAATTCAAATTAAATCTTTTCTTCTATAATTAAATAATTTTAAAAAAATTATTTCATTAGCTAACACTCCTCTTTTATATAAATTAAAATAATTATTTAAATTAAATATTTTCTTCTAAAATAAATAAACTAATATTTATTTATTTCTCTAAATATCATTTTGAACTAAATAAATTCCTCTAGTCTTTCCCTTCACCAAAATTTAAATTATAGGTCCTACCCTATCTTGAATTTTCCTATCCATTGATCTTGCAAATTAATCTCCACCATTGATCAAAAATCAAGAGACAAATAAGAAGATTTCATTTTATTCATATCCCCTAGCACTCTTATGATCAAATATCACTCTAGAACTTTTATCACTCAAGCATTTTCAAGCATTATCATTATCATTTTCAAGCATAGGTATCATTTATCTTTGAGCATTTATCATTATAATTACATAATATCATTATTGTTCTTTCATATTTTGTTACTTTGAAGAGCAACCAACAATGGAGCAAAACAAGATCTTTGTTATTATGACTTTGATTTTTATCTAAATTCTAAATTTTGAGCCAATATTTTGAACTTCATTGAAGTGATTTGTTGAAGTGGGAATTTTATACTTTCATTGCACTGTTAAACTATTTGTGATTCAAATTTTCATCATGCACATTTTGGCACGCCTAGTGGGACCTACACCTTATATTTAATGAGAAATTTTGCAAGAATAGTGTTTCTTTGAAGTTTAGGTCAAATTTTTACATTTAGATCAATTCACGATGCTTTCAGGCTAACAAAGATCACTTCTGGGCCGACACATATCACATTTGGTATATATATCAAATCCATTGGCATTTGCAAAAAGTTTATTTTCTTGTTGACATGACAAATCTATGATTTCAATCGATCCTACGATGCTTTTGGTTAGACCTATGACACTTTTGGTCTGACTTATTGAACTTTTGGCCAACTGGAATATTTTGATAATCATCTAATTGGTAGTGTTGTGCTTTTGGTCTTTGTCATTATTGTAGCATCGTAAATTGTCACCCATGACAACTTCACACTATGTTTTACTCCCCTAAGTGCATGGACCTAATTGAACACCTAATTTCCTAAATTATGGATTACATGGCCTATTTTATTATTTTCCAATAAATTGCAAATGGAATACCAAAGTATTTATTTAATATTTTACCCCCAACACCTTAAATCCCAAAGAATGGGACTGGGACACAGTCACCTAGGGCAACTTAGTCCCCCTATTTTACCTCCAAAATCAAATATGTTGGTGTTGGTATTTTATTATTTGAATTTCAAATGTCTAAAGTTGGCTATCAAGATTTAATATTTAGGAAATTAGAACAAAGTGCATATAAATACCTAGTTATTGCATAATTTGAAATATATCTAGAAATTATTGGCAAATTTGGAAATCAAGAGCACTATCAAGCAATCAAGCAAGTCAAGAGCATCCATTAGAAGATTTATTGTAGAAATTCAAGATCCAAGCATCATGTTAAAGTGTATGTGATTTTTTCCATATTTTTTGTGAGATCTCACCCTTGTAGGTCTTCAAGAAAATCAAGCCAACAACAATCAAGCCTTGAGGAGATCTTGTATGAATTTAATACTTCAAGGAAGCCATTTTGGGTGGTGAGTTACAGTCCATTATTGATCCATCATTCCATTATCATTTAGATTTATCATTATCATTGGCATTACCATTATGGAAGTGGAAAAACTAACACAGGGTTTGACTAAGGTAAGCCCCTAAATGGCACAACCTCTCCTCTCTTTGAATGTGTAGATTTCATATCTGAAGAAGATTGGGAGAATTTTTAAGGTCAATTATCCATTATTGCAATCAAAACCTACACCTTGAAAACAAACAAAAACTCAATTACAACAATATTCGATAGTGATATGACAATGCAACAAGTGGAAATAGAAGGCTCAGATCTAGCATCATAGGACTATGAAATCAGATCCAGAACCCCTCTACTAGGACATAGTCGCTCAATGAGTGACCACGTCCTCAAAAATTTGCTCCAAATTCATATCATAGGTGCATAGTGTCTTGCTCAGTCCTTTTCTATAGTCTAAATTTCCTATGACTTCTTAGATTTGTTGTTTTTGCATTAGAACAATCATTTGCATCATTAGGCTAGTTGAATCATTGCATTTCATTTCCAATTTCATTTTAGATTTGGTCAAGGGAAAGTTTTTAGGTTGTAAGTTAGTCTAATACCTTGTCCAAATCCATCAAATCCCCATCACAAACTCACATACCACAATGAAATAAGGAAAGGTGCCTAAACCCTAGGGTCAAATCTTAGAGTATTCACTTTTCCTTTATTTCCTTTTGGTGAACTTGACTTGTTAACATTATATACCTTAAGAAATCTAAAGAAATTCATCTTAGATCTAGGTTTAACATTGCATTGTTTTCTACTATTCACTTAGGTATTCATTTTTGCATCATAAAAGGCATAAAAATTTAAAAAATTGCATATAATATTGCATCATAGGTTGCAATAGGGTTATTTTTAGTCATCTTAGGTCAAATTTACATTCCAATTGCATTTTAAAATCTACATTAGGTCATTTTAAATCTGAAAACAAATCTGAAATTGATCATTACATTCATTTAGGCATCTTTCGTATAGCTCAAAAAGTGAAAAAAGTGCATTATTTTGTTCAAAATTGCATCAATATCATCATTTTCAGATTTGACATCTTAGAATCAATCAATTGTCACATATTAGATCTAGAAATTGCATTTACAATTGTCTTTTATTGCTTGAAAATTTTATAAATTGTTGCACTTGCATTTTGAGTTACATAGTCATAAATTGAGCAAATTCTGGAAAAATATTCACTATTAGTCCTGTTTGCACACATACCCGAGATCCTTAAAAAGTATATCACACTCAAATTTTGAATTTTGTAAGAACCTGTATAGGACATAGCTGCCCTAGGCGACCTAGTCCTGCCAAATTCAACTCAAATTCATTGTATAGAATCTTGTCTCTAGCCTTTGCCTAGATCTAGCCTCAATTTCTAAATATAAGTTTTTTAATTGTCTATTTTGTTAAAAACATTGCTATCTTGATCCATAGGGTATAACACAATGTTCTCATTGCAAAAATATTGTGTTATCATAATTCATGTTTTATTTCCAAATCTTGTTAAGCATTTCAAACAATTTTTGTTACAAGCATGTGAAAATGAGTTTATTTCTCCTCTTTTGTTATTTTTCATTGATCCCTCTCCCATTATCTCTCCTGTGTGAGGTTAGCTTGGTGAATAGAATCATTGATAATCATGACAATAAATTTTATTCTTTTCCCAATACCTTGCCTACTTGTGCAAAAGGTATCTTGGTGTTGGAAGATCCAATCATTGAGTGTTGATGAGGGCGCAACCCGAGATTTAGAAAATAACCCACAAACAAGAGAATAATTTTATTATTCAAAAAATGGAGCTTCTTACATGCAGAGGATCTCAAATCCCCAATATATGCAAGTTACAGGCTATATCATCAACAAGTAGTCAACTTTGTTGAGGTTATGAATGAAAAATTGGCTATTATATCTCCTTTAATTATTGGACCTCCTAAAATTCCTCTAATTATTGGACCTCCTAAGTCACATCTCATTATAGGACCTCCTAAACCTCATGGAAATATCCTAAACTTTACAAAACAACTTACTAGTAATCATATATAGCAACCAAGTTATCACATGTTGCTCACACACATAACACTAGAATTAATAAGCAACCAAAAAAAATACCAACATCCATCCCATTACCTCAACCATACCTCCCACCCGCACCTAACATTCCTTAGCATAGTGGTAAAGAATATGATCTTGTTGAGCAAATTCATAATACTCCTACAAAGATATCCCTGTGGGATTTGATTCAAACATCACCTTTTTATCATGGCATGCTTTAAAATGCTTTGCAAAAAGTTTTTGTTCCTCCTAGTGTGCAACCAAATGATGTAGCAGCTTTTCTTGAAGCTACGAATCAAGCTAATTTGGATATTTTATTTCATCAAAATGAATTTACCCCTTTAGAAATGCAAAAACAAAATGATGCCTTGATGATAATGGTTACTATTAACAAGATGGGGATTAGGCATACTCTTATTGAAAATGGTTTATGGCTTAATGTTTGTAGTGTTCACCTTTTAGATAAAATTGGAGTAGACAAGAATTTGATTCAACTAGATGCTTTTTCTATCAAAGGTTTTGATAACGTGAGAAGACATCTGCTTGGTGTGATTACATTACCTGTTAAAGTTGATCCTATAGTGTTGCAAACTCCCATCCGTGTCATAGCCCATGATCTTTCATACAATATTCTCTTGGGTAGACCATGGATTCATGAGATGAAAGGAGTTCCTTCAACAAGGTTACATTATAAAATTTGATCCTAAATATGAAAATTGTTTACAAACTGAAATAGGAATGAAGAGTCCCTTTAGAACATTGATCCCAACTTCAAAAGTGGAACCTTTACAAATTGAAGACACAAATGAGTGTATTTCATCAATGAAAAAGTTGTTGGATGATGATTGGGGGTCATTAGATTTTGCACCTACATTCATGGGGGAATACAAGATTACACCATCAAAATCACAAAAAGAGAAAGAATCGACAATGGTATCAACATAATCTATCATTGAATCATAAAAAACATTTGATTCCACAAATGCTAACAATGAAGAAAACACAAATTACACATCTACATATGATGAAAGTGATTATGAAAAAATACCTCTTTGAAAGAAATGGAAGCCATTTATGGAAGAGGTTATAAAATTTTGAAACAATTTGGTCATAATGGAAAATGATTTGTTGTAAAAGAACAAGGTATCCATGTTTCCATAGAGCTTAGCATGCAAGAAACAACAAAATGTCTTGGTTATTGTCCTTAAAATATAATGAAAACATCAAAAATACCTTCACTTAATCATGCAAGATTACCCCACTACAAATAGCATTAGTTGTTGCTCCTTCTCATGTGGTAGTTGTAGTATCACATAATGCTCACAACCATGCATGGAGGTATAAATTAAGTTTTATGCAATCATAGTTCATCTTGCAAGGAGAAACACATAGTAATCCATTTTTGGGCTCATCTTTGTCCCTACACTTGGGGGGCAAGGGGTTAGGTAGCCTTGTGTTAGGTTCATTCCTTCTAACAAGGGATCCCTTTGTATCTCCTTAAAATATTAGTGTAGCAAGTACACTAACATTTTAAGGTGGGGGCATATAGCCCCCCACTCATTGTTTGCATAGGAAATGGTCCCTTTTTAGTGATGATAGCATACATATCCTAGAAATTGTGACCTGTTCAATTGAAATGTGACCTTCTCAATCTATGATAGTGTCCTCTTTGTGGTGATATTTTCCTTGATGTTCCATAGGGAGTGTGACTTTTCTTGGCATATGATGTTCCCTTTGGTGGTAATTTTATGGCTAGTATTCCCTAGAGTGTGATCTTTATTCCACAACTTGTCCTCTCTTGGTGGTGATGTCATGCATGATATTCCCTAAGGTGTGACTCTTCATGTATTGAGCAATGCCCCTTTTCGATTTTTGTAAATCACATTTTATAACACCCCTTGAGGTTTTGGCCTTTTCTTGATCGTTTATGCACCTTCTTAGGCAAGTTTGTCATTTATGCACCTTCTTAGGTGAGTTTATGTACCTTCTTAGGAAAGTTTGTTGTTTATGCACCCTCTTAGGCAAGTTTATGTGCCTTCTTAGGTGAGTTTATGCACCTTCTTAGGTGAGGCTTTGGCAAGATAGTCCATGGATTCAACATAATGTAGTTTTTCGGGTCATGAACTTGAGCACCCCTTTTAACATGGTTGTCGAGAATAACACAACTTGCTTGATAGTAGAGATATGTGTTTTATGAGTGTCTATCATAACACAACTTTCTAGCCTTGTGGAACCCGTAATATTGCATGGAAACTAGCATAACACGACTTGCTAGCTAGTAGATCCATGTAACTCATGAGTGATGTGGCATGACACAACTTTCTAGTCCTCATGACATCATTTCCTTTCTCTAACATTCATTTAATGGATGCCGTTTGGTATTTGGGACAATTTAAGACTAAGGTCTCTTTTCCTTGCATACTTGAATCCCTTTAGTACTAACCTTGTGTTTTGTTGTGTGTCTTCTTTGTGTTTGTATTGTGTTTGCATCATGATTGTGCTCATTTTTTGGTCATCTATATGTTATGTTATATCATTTTTTTTCATCGTGTATGCTTTGTGTTTTTGACATGTATATTTGTGTATATTGTCTTGTATTTCATACATGTGTGTTTCTTTGTGCTCATGTTGGCTTTCTATGGGATCTTGGATTTTGGGGGCTAGTGCACCCCTCCTTGATCCTTTGTCATCATATCTCTTCAACATTTGGACAATCAGACCCCTCTTGACATATTTTCTACTTTAGAGTGAATTTGAGTGTAAGTTAGTACTCTCACTAAAGTGGGGGCTAAATGTAGCATCATAAATTGTCACCTATGTGACAATTTCACACTATGTTTTGCTCCCCCCTAAGTGAATGGACCTAATTGAACATCTAATTTCTTAAATTATGCATTCCATGGCCTATTTTATTATTTTCTAAAAAAATGTAAATGAAATATCGAAACACTTATTTAATATTTTCCCCCCAACACCTTAAATCCTAAAATATAGGGCTAGGAAATAGTCACCTAGGGTGACTTAGTCTCCCTATTTTTCCTCCAAAATCAAATATGTCAGTTCGTGTTGTATTTCAAGATCTTCATTGAATTGGCATCTCAAGTTAGTGTTGGACTCTCGATTCATTCATCATAATCACCCTATCATATTTGGATTGGGATCTAAAATAAACAAGTGTATTTTGATCCCTAAGATCTACTTACACATGCTCTCCTCTCGCGCTCAACAGTGATCTTGAGGATAAAAAATAAGTAATATTGTTTTTAGTTTTAGGGGGCTTGTCTAGAGAAGTGATCACTCTAGGGGATGGCCTCAACTCTTGTGTTCTAGTGGATTATAAATAACAAGGGGTGAATTGAAAGACACACTTCTTGGAAGTGGAATATTGTTAATCATAACTAAGCCTCTAATAACTTTATACCTTAGATGAGTGAAGGTGGAGAATGGGTTACACTTTCCTCCCAATTGTTTGGGAGTATTCCCTTTCATCTACGAATTATGGCCTCATGTACCCTTGTGGTATATCTTGAGGATACCTTAGTTGAGCTTGTGAATCCTAGTCAAAACTCATTGGCCATACCTACTTGAGTATTCTTGTTGGTGTGTCTTATGTGCTTGATTTTTTAGGCCACCCATCTCCACTTGAAACTGAATAGGGGGATATCCATCCAAAATTGAGCCTTAGGAATTTTATTATTTTCATTATTTCTTTGAGTGTTTATATCTTTAGCATAATTTGTAAAGGTTTAAATAATCAAGAAAACATTCAAACATCAAAATCGAAATTAAAAAAATCAAGAAAAGAAGTAAAATATTTTGTTGCATAGCATTTAAAATTGGGTCTTGCATTCATTGTGCATTGTCATTCATTTAGTTTTTGATTGTATCTCTTGCTGAAGAAAATTGATCAAAATAATAACCAAAAACTAAAAAATAATGTCAATAGTTGAAATTGCGCTTTTGGTTATTTTGAGATTCTTCTGGGAAATTTTACAGTGCTTGTGGTCTTCCTTGTAGTGCTTCTAGGTTATTCTGCTGCACTTTGGCTTATTTTAGGCTACTTCTAGCTATAAATCAATATCCTTCAAATTTTCAAAACTCAAGAAAAATCAAAACTTTTTAAAAAACAACAAATTCTAAAGAAACAAAGCTTAAAATGATCTTTCATTGGCATTATCTTATTGTCCTTGATACTATTTGAGGAGTGGACAAATTTGTGTATCTTGTCATCTCATTGTCAAAATTTATCAAATTTCAAATTGGTTCTCCTAGATTTTATCTTTATCATTTTCATTTGTGGATATACCAACTTGAGAGATCCAAAGCTACTCTTGAGTTTGAAACCTCCATTATGTATCAAGTTTGCTTGGACTCACAATTCCAGGTCAAGTAGACTTTATCAACATCAATCTCTATCATTTTACTTGGACTCACAAGTATAGTTAAAGTAACAATTTATCATTTATCAATCAATATCATTATCATCGTTGGGATATCTAACTTAACATTGGTCTATTTTGATTTTGAGCAACAAGTATCAAAATTGTTGAAAGAAAATCTTATTTTATCTAAGGACTTATATTGCATATACTCCAATTATAATATCTCAATATAATAAAAACATGTAATCCCACCAAGAAGAGTCAAAAATTCACACAAGAATGGATCAACATGAGAAAGTAACATGTTCTAATCTTCCCTTCTTTCATAATGAGCCTTTAAGGGTCCCTTATACAGAGGATAGTCAAAACCCCACATTCGAAGATCTTCAAGAATTTGAGCAAAACCTTAGAGCAATGAGAATTTTGAACTTTTATTTGATAAAAATATTGATCACTACCTTCAAGTATTGGCTTAAAAAGGTGCTAAAATACCTCCCCATATTATCAAGGGTGTGGATCTCACTAACCCTGACATGTGGGAGAAAACAAGCCAAACAAATCCAATTCAAATGTCATCAAGAAAGGTGGCTACTACTTTCACATATTTACCACCACCTCCACCTAATACCTCAAAATTTTAATGGAAAACATGTCAAGAAAATGTTAAGATCAATTTACACCCAAACAATCACCTACCTTTGGTAGATCTTATCTAAACATGGATACCTTGAACATGCAATACATAGCTATTCTGCCAAGTCAATCCCAACCTCAACAACATTTTATCTAATCAATTCAACCTCAAAAACATTAAATTCCTCTAAATCAAAACAAAAAAAAACACCACATTCCCACAAGTGCACTTCCATTCACATCTCCAAATGACTTGGCTCAACAAATTCAAGAGTTGCAAAAAGATATGAAAAACATGGAAATGGGAAATATCAATACTAAGAAGAGTTGTACATTGGAAGATATATTCCCTTATCCTTTTGACAAGTCTTTAAACATGATCCTCTTTCCTCAATACTTTGAAATGCCTAAGTTTGACACATACAAGGGAAGAGGTGATCCAAGAGAACATATAAGGGAATTTTACATATATTGCCTTGAGGTGTCTCATAATGACACATTTTAATGTGCCTCTTTCCTAGAAGCATAAGAGGTCAAGCTATTGAGTGGTTTTCACATTTACCCCATGGAATCAAGACCTTTCATGAGTTGGAAGAAAAATTGATTGAACACTTTTCATATAACATGGAACATGAGACTTCCTTGAATAACCTTTATAGTGCTCCAAAAAAATGGAGAAACTATTGTTTCCTTTTTACAAAGATGGATAAACTTGGCAAGTAAACTTTCCTATCCTATTCCTAAAAAAAAAATTATCATATATTTACCCAAAATCTAAACCATGAATTGGCCTTTCACCTTCAAATTCAAGGTGGTAATACATTTGGAGAGGTCATTGATGTTGAACACATTGGATACTAAGGTGGGGGTGAATCAGTATCTACAAAAACTTAAACCCCTCTAAAACTTAAAATCTTTAGCACAATAATTCTTAAGCAAATATAAACCCTTAAATAGATTAGCTACAAAGAAATATATTACAGTTTGAACCTTCAACAATTTCAACAATCTTCAACAATGAAAGATACAACAATTCTATCCTTAATCAGATCAAAAACAATGAAAAAGAAACAAGAAACACACATCCACAAGATGACACTAGATTTACGTGGAAAACCAAATGAGGGAAAAACCACGGTGAGAGTTAACTCACAATACAAAGGCTCATTGCCAAAAAGGAATTGCAAACTAAGGTGCACTACCTTAGAGAAAGATACAAAATACTTGCAAAACTGAAGCAAATAAAACTCCAGGGGAAAGATACAAGGACCTGATGAGATTCACTATCTCAGAGCAGGATACAAAATGGATTTAGGAAATTTACAATATTTGTCAACAATTCACTCTGCTGATCGAGGCATTAAGGCACATCTGATCTTTCTTCTTCATGCATTTAGCACTATCTTTGCTAGATATTTAATATATTACACACTCACACTTTTTCACACTTATTTAGACATTCATACCATTGAAACTAAAATGATCTTGCATTTACACCCACCACAATACTTCAAAACTTCAATTAGGTTAGTCAGAAGAAGATAAACAATAACCTCAATCAAGTTGGCCACAAAAATGTATGGTGGTCCTATCAAAAAGATAGAGAGGACAAAAAAAATCTTATTACATCTTCTAATATGATCCAAAACAAATCACACGCTGGTGCACATCAACCTAAGTCGGCAATAGGGAAACGTGTAGATGAAATGTGAAACACATAACCAGTTGGCTCAAAAAAATACCTTCAATTGAATTAACTCAATGTAGTATCAACCAAGATAGCCCAAGACCCAAATCTATCATACCACAACTTCATATGTTGGCGTAAACCCTTAAGAATTTAGCACAAGAAAGAAAGCAAGCCATGTCGGCCATATATCCATAAATAACCTAGAAAACCAACTCAAGACACAATGCAACGCCAAAGAGATCAACCAACAATGTGAGGGTCACATGGGGATGTTCCATGATCATCCACAACACTTTCAGACACTTATTCCATATTGTCATGCCACCAATAGCCACCGCAGGCCAAACAAGAGAAGAATACTTCATTCTAGAGACACAAAATGCATAAACATGAGATATAACATTAATTTCCTTAGATAAAATGTGTTCAGAGAAGCTTAAAGAGGGAGTTGGTCTTCATAATCTGATAGAAAGGAACATGGCCTTTGCTGCAAAATTTATTTGACAAATGTATTTAAATCCAACCTCGAAGTGGTGTAGAGTAATGCAAGCAAAATATATTGATAATGATCAACCGACAAGAACCCTAACAGTCTCAGATCCCCCAACTGGGCATGCAATATGGAATTTTTTGGTCACATGCATAAATGTCATAGTACCATACATATCTTGGGAAGTAAACAATGGGGAAGAAGTTATTTTTTGGAGGGACTCATGGAATGGTCAGCTAGCCTTAAGCACGTTTCAAGAGCTGCAAATGACATAAGGGATTCTCTTAGCAAGCTAGGGCACAAAGCTAATTGATTATGCTCAATCAATTGATGTAATCACAGGAAATGTGACATGGAAAGATACTTCATATATGCCTATCCTTGACAATGAAAAGGCATTCTTCCAAAACATCCTGAAGGGTAGAGTGGTAATTATCTCAAAATCAAGGGATAGGATCATTTGGGAACCCTCAAAGAATGATAATTACACAGTCGAATAGGGCTACAAAGTAATAATCAGTGGTGATATGCAAACTCAAAGTCAGAGGGGGTATTATTATTTTTGGAACTTGATGGTGCTTCCAAAAGAAGGCAACTTTGCATGGCTAGTTTTAAGAAATAAAATTCTAACAAGTGATAGACTAGCCAAGCTAGGGGTAACTGATCATTTTAAATGCACCTTATGTGGGGAGGTATTTGAGAGTGTAGATCATCCTTTTGTTTAATGTTCCTATTCACAATATTGTTGGGCTTTCATCAAATAGATTTTTTTTTTTTCATACTTCCCTTAACTCTCTAGGATCTATTCACAAGTTGGTCGATTCTCTTTAAGACAACTCATTTTTATTGCATTTGGAAGATAGTGCCAATAGTTTTGATTTGGAACATATGGTGGGAGAGGAATAGGAGAATTTTCAGAAAAGAATCCTCAATAGTTGAGAAAATTCAACTGAAAATTGAAAAAGCAATCTCTGAGGTGGTAAAACCATGTGTGCAAAATCATAAAAATGCATCTTCCCTTTTCACTAACTAGTACAATGATATTTTAAAATAGTGGAAGCTTATTGTTTTAACATTTAATGATAGCTTGTATAATATTTTCAAGCAAAAAGTAGATAGAAGCAATATAAAATGGCTTCCCCCTCAACCAAGATTTTGTAAAGAAAATTTGGTTGGTGTTTGAAAAGTTCCAATTTGTTCTGCTTTCCCATACGTATTGTGAAGGTAATCAGTTGGAAGATCACTTGGAAAATATGGGGTGTGAGCATCAGGATTTGAATTATCTGAAGGCACCAATATCTCTTCTTCATATCCTAAATTAGCAGCTACAGTTTCAAGGGAAACTATGTGTTAGTTATAGGAGTGAGCAATGTGTATTTTAGCAACAAGCTAGCAATCATTTTTAGTAGTGGGAATAGTATTGATATTGTGAAATCAATGAGTAAGCACGTCCTTGGTCTAGCTCAGTTATGTATAGTTAGCTTGGTCTTAAAAAGGGAGTCTTGTGGGAAAAGTATGTAACTTTCTCCTGCATTACCCTGCTACAGTTGTCATCAATATTCACATGTTGAATCAAGATGTTATGACATAATCTTGGGTTTAGATCAGCTTAAGGCTCAATAAACCAGGATTGATAGCATGTGGATTGTACTAAGGAGTTTTGATGGAAAATTTCTCACATGTCATCAAAGGGAATAAATCATGTGAATGACTGCTTAGTCATTACAAGGGCATCATTGCAACATCAGGCTATTTCAATTATTTTATTCTAACATATGTGTTGCAGGTAATGTAGACTCTTCATTTCAAGAGGTTTTTTTAGCTCATTTCAATTTTAGGTCACACAATTAACTTCATTTGTGTTGATATTGGAAAATGGGAATTTTTGGCATGAGTCGATGTGATAAGAGAAATTAATATTGCAACACCTACTGCACAGTCATTCACTACCCTGTTGATATTGTATGTTAAAAATCCACCCATCATTCTTGTTTTTCATATCTTTGCAAGCCCTCCTTTTTTGCAAAATTGGTTAAGGTGGAGGTAGCCGAAGGGGTGACTTTCTTTTCTCAATTGGTGTCGAAGGTCTAAATGGAGTTCAAGCTGTGGAATTTCTGTGTGACAATGTTAGTGCAAGGATGGGAGAGATCGTTCAAGGGCTTCCTAACTCATGAATACTTGGACATCATCTTCAATGTTGATTGTTCGAGGGTTGAAGATAGTGTGCGGATGATTCTGAGAATTGAAATCACTAGTCCAAATTCAAGAAGGATCCTCTTTCTATTGTAAGTTCTCTCCATATACTTATCCAATTTAATGGATTTGCTGCAGTCTCTTAATGAAGTAGAGGAAATTGTTGATAAATATGTCAAGGATAGATTTCTTCTGGATAATGCTCTAAAGCCGTTCAAGGGTATGATATTTTCAAAGGTAAAGGGCTCATTGGGGGTTTGTTTCCTAGAAAATTATTGAACCAATGTCGTGGTTTTCTTGAAGTTTATGGAGTCATAAAGTTTGCCTTCGAGCACAAGAGTGATAGGGTTATTTTAAGAGGGCTACATAAATACTCGTATTTCCTTTGCCCAAACATGGAACTAAACATCAAGCAAAAATACTATGCCATAGCGTTTCTGAGAGACCATGATCCTCATCCTCCTTTAAATACTCTACAAGTAAATCCTCCACCATTGGTTGCTCCTGATTTGAATGTCCCTTTTGTTAGAGATAATGGTGATGATGAAGAAAGTCAAGCTAAAAATTATGTCGGCTCTGGGAGAATGGAAGAATGAGCATGTTGTAGTGACAATAAATTTTGAAACTTCAAACACTTATAGATAGGGCAATGCAAGTTTAAATTTTGGGTATTTATATGTTTTTGGCCAATGCAAAACAATGCTAGTACCTTGTTTTTTGTAATCTGCCATTGGAAAATTGTTTTATTTGCATGGCAGTTATAAGACTTCTTTGGCTTTTGAAAAATTGATTCCAGTTCTTTCAATGGGAAAATGGATATTGTAATTAACTACTTATTATATAATATAATATAAACATGCTTTAATCCTTTTACCAAAAAAAATGCATTAATAGATCAACTTGCGGACCACTTCAACACATGAAATTGGAACTAAGACACTCCACAAACATTGAAAACATATTCACCAAGCTGTAGGAGCAAAGGCATCAATGTGGAGAAATGCGAAGCATTTTCTAGACCAGTCCAGACACCCAACAACACTGCCAACCTTCTACAATTCACATAAATCTCCTTGGAAACACTGGTGACCTGAAAAGATAAGAGTACAACATCCACTTAACATAGACTTTGAATCCCAAACTGCAAGACCATATCTCCAACAACGGAGGAATGCAGAGCATTCTCCCAAACCGACTTCAATGCAACTTATAGGAACAAAACCTTTCAACAACTTGTAGAGGCCAGAACTTTCTTTCAACAAAATATGCTTTATTAGGAACAATAAGAGAGAGCATACAAAATATTGTAGACCATCAACAACACTTCTAATCCTCATCTCAATATATCATTATGAAACCAACTTTGTTGATATCAACCATACTCAATACTTCTTTCATTATCATCAGACAAAGCATGACATCCAACCATGAGCTTAAGTAACACCATCATACATCAATCTTAGCCCAAACTGAATGTTGTCAACAATGACAACCAATGCCAAGTGAAAATCACCTCAACACTCTCAATATATAAGGAAACATTTATTAGAAATGAAAAAGGGTCAAGATAGTATTACGAGTGATTGAAAGGGGGAAGAAATAAATATATAGAAGTTGAAAAATGGTATAGTGGAAGAAAATTTGAGGAAGTGAATGTTGATGATATTATTGTTAGAATTGGATGATTCATTACCAAGAATTATAATGAAGAGTCTTATTTTGAGGATGTACTTGTTCACTTGGATGGAGTTCTTGATATATATATTTTTTATTATTATCATAGAGAAGTAAAAGGTTCTTTTTACCTAGGAATATTATTTTTATTTTTTTGAAGCAAGCACGACCCATAAGATATTGCAATGCCTAAACATATAGATAGACATGGTTTGCTTAAATTGGTGACCCCCCAAAGCTATTTTTGATGATATTACATCATGGGTTGAGGAATATGGTTTAATCTTAACTTATTAATGTAGCACCATATGTAACATTATGGTTGAAACCTATGAGAGGAAAAACAAGATATTAGTATCTATAGTTTCTTTCAAACTAGGAAGTAGGTATGCAATATTTTATTTGAGTTTTCACAAGATAGTAGGTTAATGTCTTGTGTCAACCTTGGAAAATTTGATGGGAAGAAAGAATACAATTTTTTTTATCATATATGGTAGATTCTACATTCAAAGATAAATTGGTGAAACAAATAGTTATTCGTTCTAATGAAGGAATCTCATCACATCAGGTGGTAGATCTAGCTTAAGGTTAATTTGCATGAGTGTCATGATTTGACTGAAATTTGTAGCTTGCTATGTAATAATTTTTGCCATTGGTACACTTGTCAAAACAAATGCATACACATACTTACCATAAAACACTATATTAAGGAACATGATACAATTCATAGTATTTCAAAGCTATACTTAGTTCCTCCTAAATTAATACTTTTAAGTGTCACTCTCTAAGACAAGTTCGAATCAAAATAAATAAGTTGTTAAATATGTTGCTATTTACATGACTTATTAGTTATTGATCATCATTATATATATTAAATATTAAATGTCATGCTAATAATTGATTCCTAACATACATTTAATAAAAACAAAAATCATAGCAGAATTTAATAAGATAAAATAAATCTAAATTTAAATTAATAATCATAATGTGAACCATGATCCTAATACCTGCAAAACACAACAAACAAACACATTAGAAGATTGAAATGCAAGTTAGAAACATAATTCCTCAAGAAATCCATTTATCAATGCTCTAAATAGGAAAATGAAAGCAATACAATGAGAAATCAACAAAAGAGATTAAATCCTATGAAAGCAATGTAAATTCTTGATCTCTTGAGGGAGTTGGTGCCAATTTGATGTGAAAATTAGCCCTTTCCCAACTCCAATGCTAGCTTTGATGATTTGATGAAGGTTGATGAATGCTCCAAGCTAAAATCTGCAAAAAACCTAGCTATGATTCAATGAGATGGATGAGAATTGCCAAGTATTTTAGCATGGTAACTTTGCATAATTGTGGATGATGAAATAAGGATATAAACTCTTTATTTATAGATTGATAAGTTGAAGAGATGTCCAAATTTGATCAATGTGGGACAAAGATTCAACCAATGATATGATGCCACTTGTCCAAATGTGATTGGGTGAGGAATGAGCAAGTTTTGAGGATTGTGCAAGTTTGAAATTTGAATTTGATGAGATGACATGTTTAGGGGGGATGAAAAATGAGTTAAATGCCAAGTGGGAGACATGTAAGAGACAATGTAAGAGCTTTAAATACTTTGTTGGATGGACAAGTCCTTTTGGGGGGAGATTTCAAATTTGAGGAATATTCCCACTTAGATGCCTTTTTTGAATGTAAATAGGGAATTATTAAATCAAATAAATGATTTAATTGTGCAAGTTGCAAAATCTAGAGGATTTGAATGATTAGGATTAAATTAATCAGGATTTGATTAATTTAAGGGGATATTTAGCTGATTTGACAATTTGATTTAGATTTTTGGATTAATTTAAATAAAAAGAGAGGAATATGATAAGAGGCTAATTAAATAAAGATTTTGATTTATTTAATTAAAAGGATGTGTTAGATTAAATCAAATAAGGTTTTAATTTATTTAATTTAATAGATAGACTTTAGAGATTTAATCAAATAAATTGATTATTTAATTAAATAGGGATAATTAGATCAGATGAATTGATTTAATTAACAAGGGAAACTGACTTAATTAGACAAAATAATTTATTTAATTAAGAAACGAATATTGATGAATTTAATCAGATAAGGGAATTTGATTAAATAGTTAGACCGAGGGATGATTTAGGAAGAAACGATGTTAGTAGATCAGAGTGTGATATCAATCTGCATATTTTTGATGTCTACACATAAAAATAATAATAATTTTTTTTAAAATAAAACCTTAAAACAAAACAAAACTCAAAATTGACATCATTATATAACTAACCTTTGTAAGTACATGAAAAGATTTTGCGTGGAGAATAAACCATGCATTCATATCAAACCTTATGCATGTAGAGGAGAACTCCATGCATTCATATCAAACCCTATACATGTAGAGGAGAACTCTACTTTAAGATTCTAGAGTAGAAATTTAGTTAAAATAAATGCCATTTGACATGGTTAGGAAGGCATGCCAACGTGAAGAGTTAAAAATTCACATACAATCTAATTTTTTATTTAAGACATTGGACAAATGCATATAACCCCCATACATACATAACAAATGCATATAACCCATACATACCTATTCATTTTAGATTGGGACTAGTTTTCCTATACTCCCATTAATGATTGCCCTATTTCATTGTGACAGTCAAGATTGAGTTTAAATCCATAAATTATTTGTTTATATGCCAAATAGTTCACATGTTGGATCTTTCTTTTGGGGCATTTTATTATAAAGCTCTCGAAAATTATGCACGTCTTAAAGATTCTTAAGTGTAAAGTGCCAAATAGTTCATGGGTATTGTGCATACTTCTTTGATGTAACATCTATTGACATTTCTTTACATACAATGATTTTGATTCAAATCTCTTTTTTGGGTAATTATTCTAATTTTATCATCTTAATCAATTAAATGATTCAAGTGTAGATTCAGACATTTCACCTACCAAATTATATTAGAATATCATACAATAATTGCATTCCATGAGGTGACATCTATTAGGTAAAACAATTAATCCACCTTATCTTTGCTTTTGATTTTTATACATACTCAAGAAGGCCTTAAACTATTACATGGTTATTGGTAGGGATTTATATCTCTCTCTAAGATCTAAAACATTAAATTTAGATTTGTCCATGAATACGAATTAGTAGTGGAAAAAAATGAAATGTGATGGGAAGGTTGTCACCTCAAGGTATTATTCTTGGTTCATATTCTTTATTATAATTCATATGGATGGATGACATATGTCATTTATGGTATTTATTTTATTTTAGTTGTTATTAGGAATATATGGTGAAGTTTAGTATTTCTTATTAAAATTATAGGTGATGGCTATTTATGATATATTGTGTAATTTGTATATGAAAATGTTGTAAAAATATAATAGTTTAGTTATTGAACTTCATAATTAGACTTTATATTATAAATAATCATATGAAAGGAATTTGTGACCACAAGAGAATGAGTTAAGTGGCTGGAAAATTCATGCTTTTTTTGATTTAGTAATTGTTGATACGATGTCTTATGATCAAGACAAGTATAAACTTGTCTTGTAGTATTTAGTATTGTTTTAATTGATATATGTGAATTGGTTGGAATTTGTGTGAACCATTATTTAGTATCACTATTAGTACCATGTTGTTGCATGTTATCATTGTACAATACTTATATGGAATGAATGAAATGCTTTGATAAGTTCCCATTAGCTATTAGCATAGACATCAATTTTAGGATTTAATACAAGTATAATTATGAATCCCAGATGTCATCCTCAACTATGGTAAAAAACCTATACTTTAGTGATCTATTATGTAAACATTGACAAAAAATCTTTCTCGAAAAGCAGTTAGTTGCCAAATCTGAGTATGTAATACTAGTACTAATTAAGTATATTTGTCAATAATCCACCTAGACTATTAATGCATAATATTGAGCTAGCTATCCTAATGCTTCTAGTGTGAATATTTATGTGGGGTCTAAAGATTAGTTCTTATTATAATGATGACCTTGCACCCAAATTCTTGAAAGGTGATTTTCTAGTGCATAAAGAGTCATTTAATTTGAATCAAAATCATATTTACCTTGCATTATTGTTGGTATGTGGCGACTGATCATGCTATACCATACACCCGACATGTATCATCATTTTTTCCTATTTTTTCGCGTTGTCATCGAAAAAGGAAAAATCACCAAAAAAGAAAAGAAAAATCGTAAAAGCTTCTAAAAAGCTTGTTATAAGGGGTTGTGAAGGGGGTTACAGTATGTAGAAAAAAGGCGATTATTCACGAGATTGTAATATGTTTTGCGTTGGATAATAAAATCATTGGATGGCTACGGTTTTGTGGATGTAGCCCGAATTGGGTGAACCATGTTAAATTCTTTGTGTTGTCTTGTTTCTGCTATAATCTTTTGTATGTTTTATTTCTCTGTTTTATTGATCAAATCTGCATTTAACTGTTAGATATCTTCCTTCTAACCCTAACAATTATATCTAGCCTCTAATTCTTATTAGATACACAGGTTGAGTTGACTTGATAAGCCCTGAAGGACTAATTTTGGTCCATATGATTGTTCTTCTATGCTAAATTTGATGTATATTTGTATTTATTTAAAAATTGTGAATGCATGCATTAACTAATGGTTGTATTGTAGCTACACCATATTTTCATAGACACATATATGGTTTCCTTTAAAAGTTGTAAAGTGACTTAATGTGAAAATTATATCTTATTATGTGATCATGTATACTCCTAGGATAGAATATTATGTTTAAATTATTCTTGTCATGATAATAAATTCACACTTCATACCTTTACCAATGGTAGTGTAATGCCTTGAGTTGACAAGCTTAGAACAAAACTTGATGGAACAACTTTTTTTTAAAACAAGGAAAACTCAAATAATGCAATAAGGACATGTCACACTTGCACGACAACATGAAAACATGTGTCACAATGACACAATTACAAGAACAACATGTAAAATTTACCATTGCATAAGAAAGGTGGCAACATCATAAGACAAGCCAATCATGGGATAAATTCACCATGATGAACATATGAGAGAGAGAGAGGACAACACCTACACGATAATTGATTACCTAACCACAATCATGTTCTCTCATAACACCACACTAAGATAGAATGAGGGAATTACCAACCTCCAATCCACACCCAAACATAATAAACAACTGTAAACATAGAGGAAAACCATCACAAGATGATACCTAACCAAGAGGTACAACTCAACATAAATAGGAATGACAACGAGTCACTTCCAGACAACCTCCAACTTTCTTGAGACATCTTGTCACATGGTGACAACACACAAGAGGAAGAACTAACCCACAATACCCCATGACCTATGAGGAATGTTGATAACTCTAACAAGATCAACCAAGAAGGTTTACAACCTTCCCAGTACTTCACAAGACTAGGTGCACAATCTCCCTAATCCCTAGGTTTAACAATTAGGCAACTTTGGAAGAATGCATACAAAATGATGCAACCACACATTCTTAACAAAAACCCAAAGGGATAGGTACAAAAAACCACTAGACCCTTGGGACCATGAGGGAAAAAATTATTTTTCATGGTTTTCCCATACAAGGCCTGAAAACAAGAAGAAAGATCAATTCTTGAATAGAAAAACTTGACTAGACTTTTGAGGGTTTTGACAACTAAAACGGGCATTAAAAAAAAAGGTATAAAAATTATTCACTAGTGGCATTAGGTTTAGAAAACCACTAGATAACCATGGTTGAGAGGGTTAACATTCTATTTTTTGTACGGGGAACCAGGCCACCCAACCATAGGACTAGGTCGCCCCAAAAGTGAAGTATGAATCTTAAATTTGTTTTAGGCACCAAATGAAATGTTCCTAAGTTAATTTTAGCTATTGTACATTATGAGATAGAAATTCATAAAGAAATTATACTTGACACCAACATTGAGACATGTAAACGAGCCATTACACTTACTCCAAAATATTAGGTTACAAATTACATCAATTAAGACTCAAACGTCCTTTCCAATTACATTTTATATTTGAATGAAGTACTAATAGAATATAGTAATATTATTACAATATGATACCATAACCAAGCTCAATCCTCAATCCTCTAGTCCCCAATAGTGATTACCATGCCACCTGACCTCATGAAATTGAAAGGATCCACTCCCACCATGCTAGGAGATGGTCACACGAGCCACACTCTTAATACTCACACCCAACACACGGGATGAGGGCTTACACACATGTTTTATATGAAGTATACAATCAACATATGCATCATACCAAAAAACTTAACCAAAAACTCAAGATGGATCGAATACATGTAATCACATGGTATAATCACAAATAGGATAACGTAAATCACATTAGGCAACCTCACAAATGTCATATCACAATACACATTAGATCAACTCAATAATACAATATAAGGATCATCTTTGGAAAAACTCACCAAGGGTAAAAAATACATGCACATAGAAGGTCCAACACACTATTCTTCAGGTTCTACTCAACTATGTTGAATACACCCAAAGATTGAGAGGGGGAGAATTAGTCTACACAAAAAATTAATCCCTTCTAGACCTTGAAACTTTGAGCACAATACAATCCTCTTATCACAACTAAAACCCTTAATCAAATATAGTAGTTTAAACCCTCAGTATGATCATCAATCCTTAGCAATGAAAGATATAGCAGTTATACTTCTAATAAGATCAATAACAAAGAAAGATAAATCAAAGAACACACATACACAGGAGAACACTAGATTTATGTGGAAAACCCAATGAGGAAAAAAATATGGTGAGAGTTAACTCACAATATAAAGGCTCATTTCCAAAAATACTTGCAAGAAGGCTCATTGTCTTAGAGAAAGATACAAAGGACTTGAAACACTAAAATACCAACCAAATCTAGGAGAAAGATACAAAGGATATGATGAGATTCACTATCTCAGAGTAGGATGCAAATTTTTTATAAGAGATTACAATTTTTTTCAATAATTCACTCTGTTGACTGAGGCATTAAAGCAAACTTTAGCACTATATCTGCTAGATATTTAATACAATTCACACACACACACTTCTTCACACTTGTAAACTCCATCTTATTGCATTTGAAATGATCTTGGATTTATATCCATGACAACTATTCAAAGCTTCAATTAGGTTGTCCAAGAAGAAGATAATCAATGAGTTCAACAAGTCGGCCAACAAAAACATAATGTGGTCATATCCTGAAGATAGAGAGGGCCAAAATAAACTTATTAAATCTTCCATTGTGATCCAAAACAATTCACATGCTATCACACATCAACCTAAGTTGAGATCAAGGAAATGCGTAGATGAAACTTTGAAGTGCATAACTAGTTGTCTCAAAATCATGCTTCTAATTGAATTTTCTCAAGATGATTCTAACCAAGATAGGTCAGGACCCAAATCTAACTTAGCACATATTCAATTTCTAGCACAAACCCCTAAACACACGACACAAGCAAAGGAACAAGCCTTGTCGGCTAGATATCTACAAATAACCCAAAAATCCAAGTCAAGGCACAATGCAACACTAAAGCGACCAATAAAAATCATGTAGACCACATGAGGATGTTTCATGAAAATACCATAACACTTTTATACCCTTATTTCATACTATCATACCACTAGCAACCACTGCAAACCAAATAAGAACAAAATACTCCATCTAGAAAAAACAAAACTCATAACTAGAAGATATAGCATTAACATATCAGCTTGTGGACCACTTCATCACATGAAATTGGAACTAAGACAACACATACATTGAGATCTAGCACATTCACCAAGCTGCAAGAGTAGAGACATCAATGCGGAGAAATGTAGAGCATTTCCCGTCCACTACTCTAGACAACCAACAACACTACCAACATTCTGCAACTCACAAAACTCTCCTTAGCAACACAGGTGACCTAAAAATATAGGAGTGAAATATCCATAGAGCACTAGCATTGAACCCCAAACCATAAGAACAAAACTTCAAAAATGGAGGAATGCAAAGCATTCTCCCCTATAGACTTCAATGTAGCTTCCTGAACTGGAAACACTTAAGTACCTTGCAAAGGCTATATATTTCTTTCAACAACACATACTTCATCAAGAACATTAGGAGAGAGTATAAGACATACTGTAGACCTTCAACAACATCTCTCCACTATAAAAAATACTTCTTAATGCTTCTAATCCTCATCTTAATATATCATTATGAAACTGGTTTTGCTAACATAAATCATACTCAATAACATCCAACCATAAACTTCAACAACCCTTCCATACATCAATGTTAGCATGTACATCAATTCCAACAAACTTCCAAGCATGACAACCAACTGTCAACAATCTCACACAAATCTCCTCAAGTGTTGACATTAATGACAACAATTGCCAACAATCTCCCCCTTTGGTATTGATGGAAACACAAATGCTCACTCTCCCCTTTGACATCAAGGACAAAGGGCCACATACTCCTACATAAAACAACAAGATATTTTCTAACAAAGGGAAAAATATGTTTAATTGAAGTAGCAACACATTCTCCCCCTTTGAACAACACTTTTTTCAATTCTTGCACAATTGCATCTAAACTCCCCCTGAGTGGGAGCACACATCAATCCAAGAGAAAAGGACATGACATGAATTTATCCCCTTGAAAATATGCACCATCTATACATCTAGTTAGAAAAAGGAGGGGAAATAACCCCCAACTTCTACCAGAGATACTCAAAAGTATCCTTTGAAAGTGTCTTTGTGAATATATTTGCAATTTGATCCTTGGTAGGCACATACTCCATTTTGAATTCATGTTATGCAACCTTCTCTCTTAGAAAATGGTACCAGATAGAAATGTGTTTAGTCCTTGAATGCATTATTGGATTCTTGGAAATATTAATTGAACTTATGTTGTAACACAATATAGGAATAGGTTCATCATAAACCACCTTCACATCCTTCAGAGTCTATTTCATTCAAAGAGTTTGAGTGTAGCGAGATGTTGCAGAAATATATTAAGCTTTTGTTGTGGACAAAGACACTGAATCTTGCTTTATACTAAACCATGAGACCAATCTATCTCCCAAAAAGAATGCACTTCCACTTGTACTTCTTAAGTCAGCAACATAATTTGCCAAATCAACTTGAACATAAGCACTCAGAGAGAAATTTTGATCCTTTTTATACCACAAACCATAATCCAAATTTACCTTTTGTAGTGTCGAAAAAAGTAACCCTTTTTCATGCTTAGTCTAGGAATTAACAAGTAATGATAAAATGTACTTAATTGTGCCTTATTTAGGGTGTTGTAAAGTGTTTTCCTACAATTTCACACTAATCTAGGGCTTCATTAATTAATTGAGGATTAATTAGAGCTTAATTGGCCCTTTAATTCAAATCTAAGCCTTATTAATTGCATTTTTCAAGGATCTATCCTGACACCCATTAATGATATTGCATGATATTTAATTTGGAAAAGTTGGAGTCCTAGAAAACTGTGCTAGGACCCATTCACCACTTTGGGTGAATGGATCCTCCTAACCTAGGAAACCCTTTTTTTGGCATATTTGAGATGGGTTTTTGATATTATTTCATCTCCTCGAAGCTTAGTCCTAGAAAATTTTGCTAGGACCCATACGCCCAAGGTGGTGAATGGGTCCTCCTTACTTAGGACACCCATTTTTGAATTTATGTGGTGGTATTTTAATGATTTTGAATCCTAGATATGATGTCAGCTTGGATTATTTGAATTTTGGGGTTAATTCTTAAGTTTAATATAAATATAAGGTTAATTCACATAGTTTCATCTAAGAAACCTAGAAGATTTTATGCAAGCTAAGAGTAGTTTTACAAGAGCATTATAGAGCATTTCAAAGGCATTCAAGGGCAGATTATCGAAGTTTTATTGTAGCAATTCAAGATCATATCATCATGTCAAAGGCATAGTGCATCAAGCATGTAGTTGAGCTAATGTTGTTGATGTAGTTGAAGATCCATTTGCGAGCATTATTTCACATCCAATTCAAGATCAAGATCTACATTCTTCATGGCCACTTCATGTTAGTTTACAAATTTACATTTCAAGACATCTCCCAAGGTATCATCATTTCATGTTTCATGCTTCTATTTCATTATTTCATCACAAGGTTTAATTACCTAAATGTGGTTTGAAAAAGGAAAACCCTTGTCCCCCAACAAACAAAATTTTTCTCCTCTTGAATGTGTGATTGCAGGATATAGGTTGAAGAGCAAGATTGAAGCGAAATTGTCAAAGTTGAAAAGTTGCAAAGATGTCATCCATATTGCAAGAACATGAAAACAAGGCTACAAGATTTGTTTTAAATTTTGAGGTGCTAAGCATCAAGGCGTTGGAAGTGAAAACATCAAAGAAACAAAACCTAAAAGTTACTTTTTAGAAACCCTAATAGGAACCCATTCACCACTTGGGGCGAATGAGTCCTCAGTGACCTAAAAATAACACTCTTGTAGCAAGGTACACATTGTTCGAGCCTCTCAAAACTTCCCTCATTGCTGCTATAATAGTTAGGAGTCATTTCTGATTGTTATTTATGCATTTTATCCCTCATAATTGAGTGAAACATCCTTAAGAAAAACACACTGCTTTATCATTTTGTTCATTCATTTTGATAAAACCTTCCTATTTTTCCTTGTTTCATTTTAGTGAACCCAACCTATTGAATATTGTAGTTTTCTTATTTTGGATTCTTTCCTTGCATCCTATGAATATAAAATTCACCATGCTCCCTTTTGGGTTTTATTTTTGGCTAAGTACCATCCCATGCCTTCAATGAATTTCATCGACCCCCTTTTGGTTGTCCCACGACCTCTTCCATGTGTCTGCTCATCGCTCTCTAAAGGATTTTTCTCCTTGCTCTTCTATCGGCCCCCAAAATGTTCCCACGTGTCTTAATCATGGGTTATTTTGTTTGCTTCCTTTCACTTCCTCATTGGCCCCTGCTCGCGTGCCACGTAGCTCCCATTTGCAAAAGATTTGGCTAGTCCCACAAGTGGCGTCTATAATAAGCAGTTTGCTACATGTCATCTTAGTGCAAGTTCTCCATGAAGAAAAGAGAAATTGATTGCGGGCAACGAAATGCTACCACGTGTCTCTTCGATGCACACTTCTTCAATGCAGGGGATGTAGCGGACATAGGGCTGTGATATGCTACCACGTGTTCTAATCGCCTATCCAAGGAGTTGACACTTGTCTGCACGGGACTCTGCTAGACCATTTCCATCATTCGTAGGGGATGCACCTGAATGGAGGGTGACCAAATGCTGTGTCTTAGATATTTTTTGTTACAACAGCCAAGGGGAATCATTGCCTCAACATCATTGCTAGGATTCTGAATCTTTTTAGTTGTTGCTCACTAGGCGGTGGAAGGATCACTATAAATATTGCTCTTTGCTTTTAAAGAGGGGTTCCCAGTTCCTAAGGATCCAATGTTCAAGGTTACAAGTTTGGGGATTACATGCTATTTCACCAGTTTTTAGAATTATAGGATTTTGGGAGAAACTAGGCCTTTGTATTGTTTAGATTATTGCGAGAACTCACAGATTGTGCCATTATTTAGCCTTTCTATTTCTTATGCTATTGATAAAATTTATGCTGTGCCATTATTGTTTGAATGGTTTATTTGTCATACTTCTATAATTTGAATGCAAGTTTGCTGGTTTAGATCATTTCTTTCAACTCTTCTTTTTAGTAAATGAGCGTGATTATTGTTTTATGTCATTAAATGAGCTGTTCATGTTGCAATCCTTAATTTTTGTTATCCTAGGACATGGTAAATTGCTAAGCAAGCCCTTAGATCATATCCAAAAGATAGGTTTATCATGCCTTTCATCTAAATTCTGGCATATCGCCTTAGTTAGATCTTTTATTTTTATATCTGCTTCCTTTTCCCATTCCAAGACCCCATTAACAGAAGAAGCTGACTTCTTTAAAAATCTAGAGGTCACTTTGTTTAGCACAATAGGTCCCCCATAAACTGGGTTTCCCACAAATGGATGTTACCTTGCCAATTTTTGGCATCAACAGTTTTTCTTTTTCCTAGCACACCTGGTGGTATTGAGCTTAATGAATCCAAATTTTAGAAATGTGTATGAGCCATCGGCCTGTTACTAGGTCTCAAACAACAAATAATCCTGGTTTGTTAGTACCACCATTAGGGACAATACAACCCTCGGCCCAATTAGTGAACGTTTTGCTTCCTCCTCCCTTTCCGCTAGCCATGTTTCCTGCTGCTAACAAAAATTATGTGGCATGGGACGCTGAAAGCCCTCTTGTTGCACTAGTAGCACTTGTCGTTTGGGAGGCTATCCCAGTTTCCACTCTAAAAGCTATACCTAAATTCATTGGAGATGGCTCAAGAACACCGTCCAAACATTTTTAGGATGTTACAGATGTATGTATGGCACATGGGGTTACAACCCAAAATGTGGCATTAAGGCTGCTTGCCACTTCTTTCAGGGGCAGGGCACTGGATTGGTATCGCACATTGCCAAAAAATTTTGTCAGTACCTGGGATGAACTTGGAAATCCTTTTTACCAGATATTTTTAAATGAAGGAGACCAATCATCCCTATATTATTAGCTCTCAGTCATAAAGTGAGCTCCGCACAAAGCCATGGATGACTTCAATGCTCGGTTCCATACAAGCTGGCAGAGAATTCAAGTTGACATCTTCCCACTGCCCGATCTGGCATTCATGTTCTACTTGAAGTCTATCAATCTTGAAATTTCAATGATGATCCAGTCTCTCGGTGGAACCACACTACCAGGCGCATATAGCATCAGTGTTAAGGCGAAGAATAGTTTGATAGACGCTAGGAAGTTGCTTCCTCAACCCATCATCCCCATATTTCCAGAAATATCGGTTCCTACTTAGGAGATTCCTTCTACCAACACACTGACTCCTCCTCAATCCATGTACATGTATCCAAGCGCACCACATAATGCTACCTCCACATCTGGCTCTTCAAAGGAAGAGATGGGCGAGTTCAAGGAGATGTTGCAGACTATTGTTAATGAGATAACCGTTATCAAGTGTAACTAGGTTGTACCTCCAAAGCATGCCTACCAGAATTATCAAGGCGAAAGGTCCTCTTACCAACAAAACTAGTTCCAAGGAGGCGCTCGCGCCAATCCCCAAGTCCAAACAACAAATCGAATGGTACCGGTACCTTCTGCATTATAGAGCGCTAATCTAAGTTCAAGCAGAGAGATGACTGCGTGACAAAAAAATTTAGCAGATGACACCAACCCTTGGTGCTTCCCTTGCGGCGATTCACATATGCCCTAAAATTTCCCACGCGACAACCTACAACAAAATGTGGTAGAGTAGTGCAGCCAAGCCACAACGTCAGATCCCATAATCTATGTGTACACCTCTTCGCAGATGGATAATGTGGTGCTCACCGCACAAATGCAGGGGATGTCACTAAAGCAAGAAGCAAAAATTGCTCCCGACTACACACTCTTCTCATGGATGGAAGAAGAAGAAACATTATTTTCCAATGATACATCCACATATAAGACACCACAGGTACAATCTGACTACAACACTCACTCGAAGAGAAGATTTATGGGTGAACTAGTTGTCCTACAACTAGTCAGTCTGCAAGCTAAAGGTACTCCCGACCAGACATCTAGTACCTCCGCAACATTGCTGCAATGCCCACCGAGAAAGGAAATTGATATAACAAGAGCTAAGGAGCAGAAACCTCTGAATCTGACACCGTTAAATGTGGTGGAACAATTGAAAAAATCATCCGCTAATGTGTCTCTGTGGGACATTCTAGACATCCTAGAATAGAAGACACTACTACAGAAGGCTCTCTGGGAAGATGTAAGCGCAACGCCAATGGAGCAGTTGCCAAAAGCAAGGGATGTTGATCAACCATCTTCGACCAAAGTTCTTACAAATAGCACAATGGAAGCCCCTGCTGGAGCAAGAGATAAGCCGAAGCCTCAACCCTTCTTAACTCTCATTATAGGGGAGAAACTATTACACAATGCCATGATTGATTCTGGTGCTAGCACCACAGTTATGCCTAAACAAATAGCTGAAGCTTTAGGGCTCAGCTATGAACCCTTAAAAATAGGAGTGATTCAACTTGATGGAAAGAAACTCAAAATCGTAGGTGTCATCAAAGTACTTCCCTTGACCCTATTCGCTTGCCCTAGTATCACAGTGCCACAAGACACTATGATTATAAATGTTCCCCCCATGTTCGGCCTCTGTCTATCCTGAGAATTTACTTCAAAGGTGGGCGGATATCTATCCCTGGACTAGACACATTTGATCCTTAGAACCAAGCATGGTGTGAAGATGAATATATAATCCAAAGCTTTACATTCGAAACATGTAGCCGATGAAGCCATGATCAGTTTTGAAGCAGCTCATACCTCGATCACCAAGAAAGAAATGTATTGCACTGAGCTACTAGAAGATGAAAAAGTGACCAAAGACTAGAATGATCAAGAATATGTTCTCTTAAGAAAACATATAGATATTGACCCCTTCGGCAACTACCATGATACCGGGCTGGGCACCTATGTCATCTACGATGAAGATCAAGTGCTCCTGAAGGTCGTCAAAGAATCCAAAGGCGGTCAAGCCTCAGAACTGTGGACATTGCACTTCGATGGAGCAAGATGCAAGAATGGCGTAGGAGCTAGGACATGTTTAATATCCCCACAAAATGAAAAAGACATTGAGGTCTTTCTGCTTCTAGTTCGCTTGCTTGAACAATGAAGCTAAATACAAAGGACTAGTGCAAGGTATTAGCCTTGCAGAATGAATGGGCATAAAACAACTAATGGTGTTCGGAGATTCCAAACTAGTAGTTAATCAAGTCTGAGGGATTTTTGCAACCAAGAATTTTTGCATGTGATCCTATAGACACTGAGTTTGGGACCTGATTGAGGGTTTTGAGGCCTTCAACATTCAGATGGTGCCCCAAGGACAAAATACAGATGTAGATCGCATGACATCAATCGGATCTCAATTCGATCCCACCTCAAATCTTATTCACAACAAACATTTTATACGAGTAATAGTCCGACCAACGATCCTAGACAATGACCAAAGCTAAAAAGTGTTTAACATTGATGAACACATTACCTCGTTCATCCAGTAGTCGGGAGAATTTTTCAATCAACTCCAACTGAATATTGCTGAAGCCTATGAAGGACAAATCATCCAATTGAAATCCAACAAGCTCCCTAAAGGATTGGTCAGAGATGTAAGAAAGTTCAAGGTCGGGAAGGATGTCCCATATCATGATAAAGAAAGGCTTATCGACTTTTGCAAAAAATCATATCCCCTGAGGTCATACGATGACCTCAGGGGATATGATTTTGACATTATTCAACACATAATAGAGTTGGCCGAAGGTGCAAAGCCCGTTTGCCAAAAATAAAGGCTAGTCAATCCCAAGATTGAAGTGCTAATGGTGCAAGAATTAAAATAGCTAATCCAATCGTAGATTGTCTTCTCAATCAAGCATAGCGCGTGGGTATCCAATTTGGTCCCGGTCCGAAAGAAAAATGGAGATATTCACTTATGTGTGAACTTTTGAGACCTAAACATAGCATTCCTGAAAGATCATTACCTGCTACCTTCAATGGAGTCAATCTTGCAAACTGTGGCAGGGTCGAAGATGTTTTCCCTATTAGATGGCTTCTCTGGTTACAATTAGATCTGAATCAAAGAGGAGGATCAACATAAGAAAACATTCACTACCAAGTGGGGAACGTTCACATATGCTAAGATGCCGTTTGGCCTCTCAAATGCAGGAGCTACCTTCCAGTGGGCAATGGATATCGCTTTCAGCGAACTAATCAACAAGATTATCCTAGTCTATTTGGATGATTTGACGGTGTTCTCTATGTCCAAGGATGATCATTTTGATCATCTTGAGATGGTGTTCAAGAAATTCCAAGAGTTTGGGATATCCCTGAACCCAAAAAAATGTGTCTTCAGAGTATCGCTAGGCAAACTATTGGGGCATGTAGTGTCCAAAGAAGGAATTTAAATTGATCCTAAGCAGGTGAAAGTAATCAAATATTTTCCCCTCTCGGTCAACAAGAAAGGCGTTCAATCCTTCTTGGGGAAGGTAAATTTTGTTAGCAAATTTATTTCTGATTTTATAGAAATAATTAGGCAATTACCCTAATGCTGAAGAAGGATCAAACATTTAAATGGACAAAAGAAGCCAGAGAAGCCTTTGAGAAAGTCAAGGATGCTATCTCTTCCGCTCCTATTCTGGTCAACCCAGACTTATCAAAGGACTTCATAATGTATGTATTCAGTAGCAAGTCAAGCATTGCTACTGTCTTAACTCAGAAAGATGACGAGGGCAAGGGAGAACATCTGATAGCATTTCACTCCCAGACCCTGAAGGAATATGAAACAAACTACAACTTTGTAGAGAGGCAGGGGTTTGCAATAGTTAAGGTGCTCAAGAAGTTCCGACACCTAATCTCCTGTAATAAGGTGATTGTCTATGTTGCACATTCTAGTGTGCAAGACTATATCATCGAAGGAGAAATCATCGAGAAAAGAGCCAATTGGATCACCAAGATCCTCGAGTACGACATTGAGGTTAAGCCTACAAAAACTGTTTGGGGAAGAGGGTTGTGCGAATACCTTGCACACGATGAAGAAATGGGCATCAAAGAAGAACAATTGGAACTAGTCCTAACAAATGAGCTAGAGTTTGAAGGTTGTTCGTTGGTGGATAAGATAAGATTTATGCATACAGGAAAATATCCGTTGGGCCTTCCTTCTCAGAAGAGGAGATTCTATCAGCTGCAAAACAACAAATTCACACTCATTGAAGGGATCCCGTTGAAGAGAAATTTCAATGATGTTCGATTGCAATGTGTTACCATAGAGCAAGTAAAAAGGATCCTCAACACTTACCACAACCGTTCCTTGTGTGGCATAAAAATCATGTGCACAGGATAATTTTGGCCGACTCTATTTCATGATTTCTACTCCTTGGTAAAAACTTGCAAGGAATGACAGTTCTTTATAGGAAGAAGAAAGAATTCTGCAATGCCTCTCAATATGATAGTGATTGATGAGCCATTCACGCAATGGGGTTTAGACTTCATCAGAATGATCAATCCAACCTCCAACACCAGACATAAATGGATCTTAACGGCCACAGATTACTTCACAAGATGAACTGAGGCCGTGCCACTAAAGGATGTGAGAAAGGCAGAGATAGTTGATTTCCTAGAAGGAATGGTAACGAGATTTGGCCCGCCCAAAACTATCATCTCCGACAATGGTAAAGCCTTCCTAGGCTCCAAGGTAAGTCAATTCGCACTTACACATGACATATTCCTTAAAAAATCATCAAATTACTACCCGTAGGGGAATGACTTAGTTGAATGAACAAATAAAAATCTGGTCTGACTCCTCAAAAGAATTGGGTTGGAATATCACAGGGAGTGGCACAAAAACCTTTGAGAAACACTCTAGGTGGACCACATAACTCCAAAGAAAATCCTCAAGACTTCACCGTATGAGCTAGTTTATGGAAAAGAGGCATTATTGCCTATCTCTATGGAGATTCTGACGCTACAAGTGCTAAAATCCCTCAAAATAGAACAAAATGGCACAATGGAGGTGCGGTTAGCCGAGTTGCTAGAAGTACAAGAGAAAAAGGAAAAGTCCCTAACAACCATGACTAATTGCCAACAAGTGGTTAAAAGGTAGTTTGACAAGAAAGCGTTCGACTAAGGCCTAAAGTGCAAAGACTTGGTGCTAAAATTTAATGAAAGGGCCGCAAAGCCAGGCCAACAAAAAAATTTTGATAGCCTATGGGAAGGCCCGTTCAGGATAATTCAATGCAAGAAGCACAATGCATATGAGTTAGAGACTATGGAAAAAGAAGCGCGGGGAATTCTGGTTAACGAAATTCACTTGAAGATATTCAATTAAGCTTGCTTACCATACCCATGTAAATATGTTTATATGCTTTTCCTTTCTTTCCCTTTTGTCTTGTTGGCTGGTCTTTTTATTTATCCTGTGGTTCAAGGTGGAAAGGAACAAGTGACCCATTGTCGCAGAGAGTAAGGGAAATAAACTCACATCAAAACATAGCAAAAAATTAAACACCCACATGCAAAATTCATACATACATGCTAAAAGGGGAAAATATAACCTAATTCTAGAATTCGAAAAGAGACAACAAGATGATTATATAAGGATATATTTTCATTATATATGCTTTGATATTTATATTTTCAAAATGGCTCATAAGGCCATGCTTCCAAAAAGTATATATATCTATTCTGCTTCTTTTATATATTTTACGAGAAGCCTTTTTTAGGCATGTATACAAAAAATGGGCTAATCACTATGAGAATTCCAGAAAAGAAAAAGAAACACATAAGTCTTCAGTTCACAACATGATTAACAACAATAGATGCATCAATGGAAACATCCACAATATCCTCTTCAATAGGGGCATTATCAGTAGCAGCAACATCATCCAATGGAGAAAAGGTAGGCAGAGAGAACACCAGGTTCCTGAAATCCATGTACCAGTTGATGTCGTAAAATGACACCACGTTGTAGATGTGGAACAGGAAGTGGCAAGCTCGAGTAACCCTCTGGCGGTGCTCATCTTGCGACTGGAGGCGAAAGCCACTCAGAAATGACAACCATGACACAACTGCATCCTCTTCTATGAACCTCTGAAGGTCGCTCGTAGTCGGAATTCCCCCACCAGATGTAGTGTTTGCAATGAACTCCCCGAGGCCATTCAGGTATGTCTTTGGGAAAATTTCCTTCACCAGATGCAAAATCAAAGGCTTGGGAATTCCTATATCTAGCATGGAGGCGACAAAGTGTGAGCACACATTAGTGTTAACTCTATACCTATCCTTATACTCAAGGAAGTCCCATCCCAAGACCCATTTAATGACTATGATTGACAACGAGTGCTTGTTCTTCGTCGTCCTCTTTAAGCACCTGGTAGAAATCTCGCCTAGGAAGGCAGTCTATGACTTATGTGACACTAGCCTAATTGGGGTGTTCATCTTGTCAGACTTTTTGCGAATACCTTAAAACTATCCCTGCAAAGCACCTACACTACGCAACTGCAAATGCTAAATTGCTAAACCAATTACCTAATACCAATTCTGCTTAAATCACTAAGTGTGATTTCGCTACTGCTTAGATGAATATTTATAGAAAAAGTGAGGAAATGCGTCGTATTCTACTTGCCATAAATGTGATATTAATCAAGTATCAACTTGAAAGTTGTGCCCAGGCTTGCTCAAATTTCCCACCTAGTTACGTCTGTTGAGTACAGTTTACTGTGTGCAAAACTAATAAGGGCTAATTAATTAGCCTAAGCTGGTGGCAGCAATCGGCGGTATTATGAACAACCAAGGATTGAGGTGTCATCCTCCAGGTATTTTGCATTTCCCAAGGTGAAACTCATATCTTTTCAAATGTTGATCACATCTTTGACTTAATCATTCCTTTTAGGATATTAATTTCCAACACATACAAATGCTTAAGCTACTTGCAAAGCGTTGACTTAAGTTCCAAGAAAATTGCGCTATACATACAGTTGCTAATTATATTTATGAATTCTTTTCAAATCAAAATGACAAGTAATTCATCTCGTGCAAGCCAAAGGGTTGGCAGTATATGTCACATTAAATGCAAAAAAAGATGACTCTCGTCTACCACTTTGAGAAAAGATCGCATGATATTACATGCAAATTTTTTAAAACACTTACAAGTTTTCTTTTAAGAACGCTACTCAAAGCAGAAAGAAAAAAGTTCTAGAGCACAACCAGAGCCGAAGTAAAGTTGTAGAAGAATTCAAGCTAAAGCATGAAGCTTCTCACAAATCAACAATGGCAGAAAGTTCAAGCCAAGGAGTTAGGGCAATGGCAACGCAAAGATTAGCTAAGGCTTTGCGAGGAGCACCAAATGCTAATGTCTTTGAGGATATTTCGTATGCTATGCCGGGTATTCATAACAAGCCAAAATAGGAAAACACAAGGCAGTTGGACAAACCGAAAATCTACAGAGACCAGAGCTTAGTTCATTAGGATTGGGATAATGTTCATGATCCCTTTCTTGCAAAAAACCCTAAACAATTGAGGGAAGTGTCCTGCGAAAGAATGAAGGTGTCCAAAAGGGCACTGCCAACTTTAGAAAAAGTATGGTTCAGCGGGTTTCCTCAATATATGGTCCCATCTGTACACTACTGCCCAAAATTGGTTGATGTGGCCATTATGCATTTCAATCCAAGTACCAACGCTATTGAGGGATGGACTCTATCGGTAAACATTAGCCCGACTACCATCTGGAATATGCTATGCATTCCAAACCCTATGCAAAGAGGGATGGAAGTAGAGTCATTTACTTCTAAATAAGGAAATAAAATATGGAACACCAGGGATAAGGCTCTGGAGTTGTACAATGAAGAAACCTAAAGGATTGAAGTAGAACAGTTGAAGCTGCCAAGAATTCCTACTCCGCATGACACTTTCAAGGAAGACCTCCAAGATTCCTTTTCAATGATGGCATTTTTTTCGGTCTGGACACTGACCAAGAGGTGCAGTCTTTTCAATTGGGCTCAACTTTCCAATTTCATAGGAAAAAATCTTATTTCTGGTATGATTTTGCAGAATGCCTCTTAGAGAAAATGATACAGCAAATTAAAAGGTACCAAGTTGAACGAAAGTTCAGATTTGTCTCCTATCTTGCTCATATGTTTTTATATCAAAACCCGAATTTATTTGATAAGCAGGTAAAGTTGTCTATCTTTGACGAAAAGAAGAGGAAAAATCCAGTTTGTGTCTGGACCCCTCTCCTCTCTTCTACTTTTGATTATTATGCATTTTCAGATTATTTTTTGACTCCGATTTCGCAAGATTTGCAAGAGGATGAGTGTATTAATCGACTCACCTTGACTTAGATAGAGTTTATGCAAAATTTCACCCCCAGATGTGATTGGTTCTTTGGAGCAGATTTTGCATTCATCCGAATGTGAGGCTTCACTGGGGAGCCATTTCGCCTTCCAACATGTGTGACTAATCGAGTGTTGGCCCTTGAGTTGTTTCGGTAGGCGTGAATTATTGATATCACCTTCTGCAGCGACAAAAGTGTCAAGAGGAAGGGATTCTTCACCTGTCCACAAAGTTTCAAAATAATGGCCATGAAAAAGAAACAGACACACCTACTATTGCAAGATAAGCTAGCTCATTTAGCATTGGTAATGATCTGCGATAAGTGGGATTACAACCCTTTCAATGATTTTCCTTATGAGCATCTCAAGGTAAACCGCAAACCTCAGCCTTACTGGGAGCAGAGACACAACCCTCTATAGGATGAAGATAAATTTTTGGTTGACCTGATTAATATCCCCGTGGAAGACAACAAGCTGCCATGGAATAGGTTCTATTTCGTTGTGGTGAATTATAATGAGAACCTCAAAATGGGAAAAGTTGTATACAATAAGCTGAGGAATGAAGAGAATAAACAAAGAAAGATCAGAGCCTTCTAGATATATCGCCAGGAGACAAAATGAATTGATGGTCCTTATGAAAGCATAAAGGAGGATAAGCAGTTTGAAAAGCTTTGGGATGATGATCACCCTACTTTTGACTCAAGAAAAAGCGGAAGCGACAACCCCGATGAAGGAGAAGAGTAGGCAGAAGAGGAAGCCGAGACATCAACATCCTCCACCCAATAGAGAAGGAAGTCTATAGGGCAGTCTGCCTATGTTGCTTCAAATGTGCGACCGAATATGTCATGAGCCTCGTGGACACTCACCTAGGCCTCAAAAACAACAAAAGTGCCCCAACAACAATAGTTGGAGACCATATAAGTGGGAGATGACCCATGTGCTAAGCGACAGTGCACATAAGCAATTCTGAGAGAAGAATCACAAGTAGCCACCACAAGCCAAGTGCTTGCAGCGAGCCAAGAAGTGGAAGTAACTAAACAACCAGTGACAAGTAGAGCACCGCCAATGTCCATTCAACAGGTAATTTTTGATTCTACTTTTCTTACTTCTCAATCTTTGTTATCCTCTGATGTTCCTGCAACACCCATTACTACAAGTGTCAGCCCTGCTTTATCTACCCCTACCACAATGTGTGAGGGAGGTTTCTCCCAATTTGCCCAAACTAGGCCATCTATCTTAACGCCTCCGTGAACCTTAACACCAGCTACCGCTGCTCAATCTCTGCTCGTCTCTCTTGCTGAAAGCTTGGCCGCCATTGGCACCCCTATTGCCTCTGCTACCTTAGGTCCAACCCAATTTTCCCAGCAAACAAACTCGATTATGACCACCCCATTGCCACAACTAATGAGCCCTTCCACCGGTTCACAAACTGAGCTATGACAGGTTCCCTTTTTCTCCCTGAAAATCATCAATCTCCCATCAAGGAAAGTGCAAGGGCTTGCTACATAGGTATTTCTTGTTTCCCTACCTCCTGGTGCACCTATTGTTGGTGGACTAGTTTGGTCTCCATCCGAATTCATATCCCAGGGAGAAGCCATAAATCAAATGCGAGCCCTCAAGATCCGGAAGCGAAAAGAAAAGGATGATAAGGAGGCAGAGTCCAAAGTATATACAGTTTACAATGAAGAGCAAAAAATGCTAAATTTCATCACCTTGTACCTGAATGTTGTCAAACCACAAGGAGAGATGTTGTCGGGCAATTATGACATGTATGCCATGGGACTTGATTTGACCACAACTCGGCTGTAGGATAAGGTGGAACTCATGGAGGAAACAAAGCAGGTGGCAACGACCAACTTCCTTAAGTCTGGTCATCAATTGAAGAAAAGGGAGGAGCAACTAAAGTTGGTGAAGGAAAGGGTCAGTTTCCTGGAAATGAAGGAGAAATCACTAGAAGCTTAAGTTGCATGCTTGTCTGAGAAAGTGCAAGTAGGAGAGTTGGAGCAGAGAAAACTCCAAGAAGAGCTCAATAGGTTCCAATCTATTGGCCCCATGCAACTCAAGTAGCCGCGGATGAAGATTTAGGAATATTAGAGCCAATTGACCTTGGCGAGGAAAAATATGCAATAAAAGGATAAGGAGTTGGTGGCTCAATGCGATCTATATGAGTAGGAATTAGAAAAGAATCATATGGACTTTGAGGGCCGAAAGGCCCAGTTAGAAAAGGAGCTTCAAGAGACAAAGTACTCTCTTGATACAAAATTAGCGAACCACGCCCAAGCCAAAGAGAATTGGCGTAAAGAAATGAGTAGCTTCGAGGAGCAACTGACATCTGTGAAAAGGAAAAGTGCAAAATTAACAAAGGTCATTAAATCAAAGGATGTGGAGATCGCCTCTATAAAGAGCTCTCTCCAAGCCTCCTTCGCGTAGTCAGATCTCATCCCATTGGCTCGTCAGTTGTATATTTCTTATTTGGAAAAGGTTAAAAACTTCTGCCTAATGCTGCAGCCAGTGCTCAGGTTCATCTCAAAGGCAACACAATTGAGCTAGGAGGTTCATGGAATAATTGAGCAATTCCCACGGTTGATCTTAGAGAAGGTTTCGGTGGAAAATAATTTGCTAACCAAGCTATATTCGGTCTCTGATGAAGACCTGGCCAAGGCAGGGATCAAAGATCGGGATATTGTTTCCTAGACGACAAACAAGTTTATCCATTTCCACTCGGCCTTCCAACGAACTAAAGCGGCTGCAGCTACTTTGAACAAGACAATGGACGACATGCAGGAAAATTTCTCCCAGTTGAGTGAGATGGCTCTGCCGTCTCTGTTTCTTGAAGATGGGTCAATCGCCACGGTAGAGTAGATTATAGAAAGAATTGAAGAGAGGGAGCAAGACCCAACCACTTTTTAGAGTTTTGGTCACCCGCCTATAGCAGAAGACATCGAAGATGTTATTCATCCTCTTGCGTAGCTACTTTTCCATTGTGAGGTGGGAACCAGTTTACCTAAGACACTGCCTTATAAATAAACACTCAACCTAGGTGGAGTGCAGGAGAATTTGTGCAATATAGCGAGACCATCCGAGGATGACTGGCCACCCACCCTTTCCAAGCTCTAATTCCATCGCCAATGGATGGCCCTCTGGTCTATGAACCAGAGAAAATTTTGGGTTTCACGTTCCTCAATGCGAAATTCCCTGATAGTCACCAAAAGTTGTGAATATGAAATTCACCATGCTCCCCTTCAGGTTCTAATTTTGGCTAAGTATCGGCCTGTGCCTTCAACAAATTTCATCAACCCCCTTTTGGTTGTCCCGCGGCCTCTGCCACGTGTCTACTCATCGCTCTATGAAGGATTTTTCTCCTTGCTCTTCTATCAGCCCCCAAAATGTTCCCATGTGTCTTCACCGTGGGTTATTTTGATTGCTTCCTTTCACTTCCTCATCGGGCCATGGTCGCATGCCACGTAGCTCCCATTCGCAAAAGATTTGGTGGGCCCCGCAGGTAGCATCTATAATAAGTAGTTTGATACGTTTCATGTCAACGCAAGTTCTCCATGAAGAAAAGAGAAATCGACTGCGGGAAGTGAAATGCTGCCATGTGTCTCTTTGGTGCACGCTTCTTGAATGCAGGGGATTTAGTGGAAACAAGGCTGCGATATGCTACCACATGTTCTAACCACCTATCCAAAGAGGTGACACTTGTTTGCACGAGACTCTGCTGGACCACTGCCATCATTCGTAGGGGATGCACCTGAATGGAGGGCGACCAAATGTTGTGTCTCAAATATTTTTTGTTACAAATGTCGGAGAAAATAATTGCCTTGACATCATTGCTAGGATTCTAAATCTTTTTAGTTTTTGCTCACCAGGTGGTGGAAGGCTCACTATAAATACTGCTCTTTGCTTTTGAAGAGGGGTTCTCGATTCTGAAAGTTCCAATGTTCAAGGTTACAAGTTTTGAGATTACATGCTATTTCACCAGTTTTTAGAATTATAGGATTTTGGGAGGAATCAAGCCTTTGTATTGTTTAGATTATTACGAGAACTCATAGACTGTGTCATTGTTCAGCCTCTTTGTTTCTTATTCTATTGATAAAATTTATGCTGTTCCATTATTGTTTGAATGGTTTATTTTCCATACTATAATTTGAATGCAAGTTTGCTGGTTCAGATAATGTCTTTTTACTCTTCTTTTCAATATATGGGCGTGATTATTATTTTATGTCATTAAATGAGTTGTTCATGTTGCAATCCTTAATTTCTGTTATTCTAGGACATGGTAAATTGCTAAGTAGGCCCTTAGATCATATCCAAAAGATAGGTTTATCGTGCCTTTCATCTAAATTCTGGCGCATCACCTTAGTTAGATCTTTTATTTTTATATCTGCTTCCTTTTCCCATTCCAAAACCCCATTAACAAAAGAAGTCGACTTCTTTAAAAATCCAGAGGTCACTCAGTTTAGCGCAATAGGTCCCCCATAAACTGAGTTTCCCACAAAGGGTTGTTACCTTTCCAATTTTTGGCATCAACACATCCTAGGTTAGATCTTGCATTCACTTGCATTGAATTAGATCTCAATTAGGGTTTCCTACTTTGCATTCAAACTTGCATCTCATCTGAGGTTTTAGAATTGCATTGTTTTGCATTCTTTAAATATGAAAAATACAAAAGCAAATCATTCATTTTTCATATAATTTAGATCACATAAATTTGCATTTCAAAATCAAAACAAAATTGCATATCAAACTAGGTTTTTACATTCATCATTTCATTACCTTTTCAAATTGCATTTCATAGTACATTTGCAAAAAAATGAAACTGAAAGTTATTGTTACTGTGACATATGAATGTAGTATAGGTTAACTACACTTGATCCATTAAGCCACTATGTTTTAGTCCCAAAAAGATCATGCAATTAAATAAAGATGAAGAAGCCATTAAAACTAGCATATTAGAACATGAAAGTTTAATAAACATTTAATCTAATACATTGAAACTTATCCTATTGGGGGAGTGGTGTCACATTGATGTGGAATGGTGACCCTTTCCTAATCCCTTGGATAATGAGCTTGTTTAGATTGATTCTATTGAAGAAAATCAACGAAACCGATGAAAGATGTGTTGCAAAAAATGATGAAATCCTATTTTAACATGATAAATACTATGATGATCGATGTGAGTGTATATAATCTATTCTAAAAGTATGCAAGATTCGTAAGATTAAAACCTTGTTGTGCATGTTTTGCACACACGCCCCACCAAGGGCAGGGACCCCCTCTTTTTTCTCTTGATGGGTTGCTTCGCTCATGCATCACTTTGCATGTCCTTACTCTGAGCCTAAATTGGTCATGTGCCTTCAAACGATCAAATTCCCCTGACCAAATTCACCTTCTTGAGTTTTGCTAAGTCTTTTGCTTTCGTGGAAGTGCCCCTATGGGTTTCCCTTCGTCTGTTGCCCCGATGCCCTCCAGGCCTCGCAGACCCACTCATGCGGGTCACTGCTCATGTTTTGTTGTTGAGTAGAGGCTAACACCCAACTTTTGCCCGCATGGCGAGCTCCTTAATCAGTTTCTTTGTTAGAGCCTTGATCGAGCATCCAAACGAGCATGAGATTCCACATCTCACCTAACTTGGGTCTGCGATACAAAGAAATCAATGCACGCCATTAATGGAAATTGGCCTATAAACATTGCTCCATGCCCTTCTTTTTACTTGGGGATTTCAAATCTGGGGAGAAGCAAAGTGCCCCTTCCTTTTTTCCGCTTTTTGCCTTGTTCTTGCTAACTTGGTCCCTGATCACTCGATTCACTTTTTCCTTCTTTTTTGACTTTAAGGACAAGTTTCCTATGGATTTGGGAAGTTTTTGTGGTGCCTAAGTGAATTGCTAAGGTTTTGTTAAGTTTTGGGAAGTTGCAGAAATTTCATTTCAGAAATATGTCCCTCCTTTGTTGTTTTGACCTTCCATCCGCCCCTGGCATTCCGACTCCTGGAATTCAGTTCCTCTGTGGCCATTTTCAAAAATAAACCCCTCAGTGGCCATTTTTGAAACTTCGTCCCTCCTTTTCCATTTTGACCTTCCATCCGCCCCTGGTGTTCTGACTCCCGGAACCCGACCCCTTCGTGGCCATTTCTAGAACTCCATCCCTCATGGCTGTCTCTGGAACTCTGTCCCTCCTTTGCCATTTTGACCTTTTGTCTGCCCCCGACATTCCAATGCTCGAAACCCGGCCCCTCCGTGGCCGTTTCTAGAACTCCACCCCTTCGTGGCCATTCTTGGAACTTTGTCCCTCCTTTGCTATTTTGACCTTCCGTCCGCCCCCAGCGTTCCAACTCCCAGAACCTAGCCCCTCCCTGGCCATTTCCAGAACTCCACCCCTTTGTCGCCATTTCTAGAACTCCATCCCTCCTTTTCCATTTTTTCCTTCTATCCACCCCTGATGTTCCGGCTCTTAGAACCTGACCCCTCCATGGCCGTTTCTAGAACTCCACCCCTTCATGGCTGTTTCTAGAACTTTGTCCCTCCTTTTCCATTTTTGCCTTCCATCTATCCCCTACGTCTGGCTCCCGGAACCCGGCCCCTCCGTGGTCGTTTGGAACTTTCTTTCTGGGTCGCCATCCCTCCGCGACTATTTTTCCTTCCATACGCCTTTCCACTGCCATCCTCTGTTGCTCGTCGCCTGCCGTTCGTTGTCCTTCCACCCTGTGGCGCCTGCACCCTGAAGCAGACATTAATGTTTATGGTCCAAATGAGCTCCAAATGTGGAACAATGATGAATATTATGATCTTTTTATGATGCATGAATGAATCTAACAAGGAGTTTGTAGGATTTGACTAACGTTTGCCTTGATTTGTGTATGAAAGCACTTACAACACTTCGTGTATGCAGGATTCAAGAAGCCTACCGCGGGTCCGTCGAGAAGACCCATTGAGAAAGCTGAACAAAGAAAAACACATAGCTCCTGTCACCATTCATTTTATATCCATCTTTCCTGGTAGCACCCATCAATAGAGCTGGCATTAGAAGTAGGCCTATTTCAAGGGAGTCAGTGACAATCTATAAAGGGTGGCCTTGAAGGTGGTGGGAGGGAGCGACTGTTTCCTCCCTCCAAACAAATGATCATGATCCGTTAGGAGTTGTCTCATTAGATCATCTGATCCATTTAACAATGATGCAAAGTTGTAAACGAGTTTCATCTAATCCAATGGAAAATGCTGCGAACACATCAAGCAAAGAGAAACCTTCAAACATTTTCAACTACAGTGAAAAGGGAAATCAACAAAATGACAAAACTGCTACAACACCTGAGCATGAGATGAAAAAATAGGGAAAAGACAAAAGATGCATTTTAAATTGCTAAACATTGTGGGGTAGGTGAAACCTTAGTCTAATCAAATCTGGGCCACACAATGTAATTCAATCCTAGCCATTCATTTGAGCTTTGGAAAACTATAAATAGGGGTCTCCCCCTCATTTGTAAAGGGTTGGAGAGTTGATGTAAAAAGCATTTGCAGCAATAGAAGACAACATTGCATGATTTTATGGATGTTCTCATTGATTTTTCTCATCTTGCATTCATGGTTCTACTTCCATGTTAGTTTTAGTGTTAGCTTCTTGAATGGAAGTAATAATGAAAATTGTTGTTATGGTATTTGATGAGCTTTCAGCCCATACTTTTAGCATTTGTTGATGACAAGCTGCTATGTAAAGTTATCCTGGGCTTCTTTATGTCATTGCTGCAACCTAGTTCAATTGCATGTTCATGATGTGCTTGTGTAATCTAAAAATTTGTAGACCTTAGGAGATTGCATTGGTTTATGTGTAGTTGTAGGTTCTCTTGGTCAAGCAAAACCTAGTTTAGGGAGTTTGTCTATTGTAGAAACCTCCATGATCACTGTTCATTCACAATTTCAGATCCAGGAACTTCCTCTCTTCCATGCCCTTTTTCTTTTATTTTAATAAGTGACCTATACTAAGGTTCATTGCACATTGTAAAGCCAAATCTAATGATAAAAGGGAGTTCAAGACTATTGTTTGAACCTACAACAAACACACAACATCTCTCCCATCTTAAGAACTCCATTTGAAGATCCAACTCCCCCACTTTGTGACTCATCTGTAAGACCGCCTTGTGATTCCAGAAAAATCACATGAAACAACTAAGATATTCCAAGCACTGTCAAGACCTGACATCTAAGAGACCTTGGGGTGATTTTCAGCAACTTGTTGTTGGAAGTCTCCTTTCAAGAGAGCTAGTACATCCATGTACTGCCTGTGTTGAGAATTGCATAAAAGACACATCAACAAACCCTAATTTCAAGATATATGAAAATGGATGCAACTAAGTTACCATGGAAGCCATTAATGGATGCTCTGAGCTAATAATGCAAGTAAAATAACCTAAAATGCTTTTTAAATCATGAATTATGAGTGCAATATGAGAGTGATTTTAATTGACATAAGTTTACTATTAAAAGATGGATCCCTATTCAATATATACAAGCTCTATTTATAGAATAGGAAAAATGAAACTAATGGTCAAGGTTGAAAGGATTAATCAATGGTCAGAATGGAAGGGAAATGAAGGCATGGATCATGAATTCCCATCAAGGGTTAAGAATGCAAGATGATATTTAATCAAGGGCTTACATTCATCCAAAAAAACACACTTTATAAACTTGCACAAGAAGTTTGTTGAAAGTTTTTTTATAAGGAAAAATATTCCCTTTTTAAAGGAGTGAAGAAAGAGAATATTCTCATGGGTGAGGAAAATTAGATATTTAGTTAATTAAAACCAAATTTAATTGTGCAAAAGGGGAAGGAATATTCCATGAGAATATTCCTTTTGGAGGAATGTGCAAAGGAGGAATATTCCCAAGGAATGTTCCCTTGCAAGTGGAAGGTTTATATTTAATTAATAATTTGATAATTAAACAAAGTTTTAATTATGAAAATTAGAGGGAATTAAATGATATTAATTAAATAAATGATTTAATGAAAAGGGGGATGTTATATGATATTTAATTAAATAGCTTAGGGTTATTTAATTAAATAAGAGGACTTAGGGATTAAATTAGATAATTTTATTTATCCAATTTAACAAGACGAAAGGTTAGTATGAAGGGGGTGAATTAACCTAATTAGGTCATTTAGATTAATAGATGAAATTGATACAAATAATTAAATATGTAGGATAATTTAATCAATTAAGTAAAAAGAGGATGGGTTTTAGGATGAAATGGTGTTATTATATTAGATTCGAGTGTATGATATCATTGAGGATATTTTTAAGTGTCTACATTTTGCCCCTCTTTGAAGCGAGGTACTTGTTACATTGGTTCAAAGACTGACACTTTTCAGATTAAAATTGTTGCTTAGATCAAAAAATATATATTTTTTAATTTTTGGATGCCTCATTGCTGCCCTGGTAGAAGGAATAAGTTGGTTCCCCGCCCCCTCGAGAAATCATACGTAAATTTTGAATTTTGGGTTAATTTCTCGACAAAGGTAAAATATAGGTTCAGGTGTTAAAACAAGACCCGAGATGCCAAAAAATGACCTCAAAAATGCAAAAAAATGGCTTAAAATAGGTTACATAGGGTGGAAATAGGTAAAACAGGCCAAAACCCTAGCTTGTGGCTCAAATTAGGGAAAAAAACCCTAATTTTTAAGCTTAAATAGGTGAGAAGGGTGACACTTCCAATTCATTTATGCATTGAACCCTTAGAGATTTGTGCATTTGGAGCTCTAATACCTTGGTGAAATGGCTCACCGTGTGCTTCCTCTTCACCTTTCAGAGTGGGTTCAAGAGTACCAACGTTGAGCAGTGCAGGACCCCCAGTATGTGACTCAAAATTTTCCCTGATTTTCACATTTAGGTGCATTTAATAGCACGTCAAAACTAGGTTTTTAGGAGCGGTGCTTGTAGACACTAAAAATTGTTCTAGGCTCGCAACTCTTATTTTCTCCATCATTTCCCCTTTTATTCTTTAATTCTTCATAATTAAATAATTTTAATTATTTAATTATTTTCTACTGTCATATGTCTTCTATTAATTAAATAATTTTATTTATTTAGTTAATTCATTTCTATCTTTATTTATTCCCGATTAATTAAATAAATTTTATTTATTTAATTACGTCACTAATTAAGTCCCTTTCTTTCTAAAATTAAATAAATTCCTATTTATTTAATTTCTATGCCACTTTCCACTATTTTTAAATAATTATTTTTAATTATTTAATTATTCATTAGCTTTTTCTCTCTTAAAATAAATAAATTTTATTTATTTAATTTGGTCCACTCTTGAATTTTGAATTAAATCATTATTTAATTCAAAAGGTCCTCTTTGTCACATTCTTCTATAATTAAATAAATAATTGATTATTTACTTATTCATTGGCCACCTAAATTAAATAATTTTATTTCTCCTCTCACCTCTTTGTCCGTGCCAATCTTATCTTCCACCTCAAGTCCTTATCTATCCATATCTCAATTAACCTCCACCCTTGATTAAATTAGTTATAATTTAATCTTGACCGTCAATCCTTATAATGTAGCCCTGACCCTAGTCCTTATCTCATCTTTTAATCTTGGCCATTGATTATTGTCCTTTCATCTTAGCCCTTCATTCAAAATTTACTTCCCTATTTAAATGACCTTGTCATTGCCATTTTTCATCTATCTACAAGCTATCTAGAGTCATCTTGCTATCTTTCTATCTTGCTATCAAGTCATTTGATCATTTGCATCCATAGTCATCTTTAAAATCTTCAATATTTTTCTTTGTCATTGTCATAGGCCATATTGCATACTCAAAATTTGAGGGCAATCATATTATTCAAGCAAAATGGAGAAGTGCAATGGAGGTGAATCAATGATGACATGAAGAATTGGTAATATTGTTTTATGCTTTATGTCTTTATGCTTATTTGTGCTTCATTGTTGATTAGGGTCTTATTTGCATGATTATTTGCCTAACCTTAATATTTTATCCCTAATTACAGTGCTATATGGCAATGCGCAAAAGGCGTTGAAAGCACCGCTATTGATATTTTAGTGGCACACTTACTATTTAGCAGTGCACCACCATTTTTTTTCTTTGGAAAAACTTTTGATTTAGGTGTCACAATTTTAATATAGTGACACATAAGATTTTTAGGTTTAACGTCGCTCACTTGCGGTGAGCGACACACTTTCCAAATAGCGACGCACCCATGTTTTTAGCTATAGTGACACATAAGAATGTCGATTGATTATTGAGCATAGCGATGCACATCGCTAAATTGGTGACACACCCCTAAAATGGATACAATGAGACATACCAAAAATAGTGACATTATTGATTTCAGCATCGCTTTTGATGTTTTAGGATGCAAAGTCTCAGATTTTGATCACTTTTTTGACTTTTTGGAAAATTGATGATGTGTGCATGATGCGTGTAGGAGGATCCTCAACTATTGATATCATCAAAGCACCGTTTAAACATTTTGGCAACAATGAGAAACTTTGGTGACCATGAGGTGGAGCGGCTCAGGATGCTGGGGTTAGGTTTCATTGTGTTTCTTCTAGAGATCCAGATGCATTTGGACATGATGACAATGCTTATCGAGAGGTGACACAACGAGACCTCTTCATTTTACTTCCCCACTGGTGAGGCCACCGTCACACTTGAGGACATGCAGTGTATCCTGAGATTGCCGCTACATGGAGAGTATGTTATCTATGACACAAATGCTAGGAGAGATGCATGTTGTTTGTTGGTACATGGAAAACATCATCTTGGTGAGCTCTCAGATTGATTTGGACCTATACAAGGCTTGTATACTGAGATTCAGATTGTTCATTCTTGCATTTATTTTTGACGTCATTGCCCCAGATTGACAAGGTAGAGGCTTTAGTCCTAGCTGGGGTGGCGGCATGGGAGGCTATGACTAGGAGAACTGTTATGTTTTCCTGGGGTGTAATTCTTCTTGCTTCCCTATACCACGACATGCATCAAGTAGTTTATTGTGAGGGAAGGAGCATCAAGGCAGGTGTGACTTTTCTTCATATTTGAGCATATGAGCACATTGTCATTTTGAGGCCACTTGTTGTTCTGGAAGAAATTCATGAGGATGATCCCATTGTCTTCAAACATAGGGTTCCGATGACACTCCAACACACCTGCCCTATAGGTTTACCTTATTAGAGTCGTGTCATTGATGGCATGACCATTTTCAGATGGAGGCCATGGTTGCAGGCTCCAGCATGGTACTATGACCAACACTAGCTGTACTTTTCTTGGAAAATTCACTATATGTAGGGGTGAGAGCACATGATGATAGAGTGGTATCTCCCAAACTGTGTGGCCATAAAGTTTGGGTAGGTATAGGATGTACCTCCCAATGATTACATAGCAGTCCTTGCGAGATCACAGAGGGAGGTCTAGTGGGGAGCATAGATTGACCTCGTAGTTGCGGTCAATGACATTAGACAACTCATTGCTCAGCCATGGGCTTATGACCAGGGCATACTAGATGTGCGAACTACACGTCTAGTTGTGTTCATTGACCTTAGAAAACTCATTTCTCAACCATGGGCTTATGACCAGGGCATACTAGATGTGCGGACTACACTAGGGTATGATGCATGGTTTAGGCCACCCATCTGCCTGATAGATCCAATAGGGGGATACCCCGGAGGTAGGGGGAGAGGCAGAGGCAAAGGAAAAGGCCGAGATGGCAGTTGAGATGGACGTAGGGATGGGGGATAAGGCAGGGGGCAAGATGAACCAGAGTAGGATAGGGTACATGTGCCAGGTGATGGGCACTAGCAGCAACAGCCAGATCAAGGTCACTAAGACCTCAGGCAACAACCTGGTTAGTATGACATACAGGTTTCGGGGGAACCAATGCCTCTTCCACTTGTATAGCTAGATGCATAGGTACGTGCACATATACAGGCTGTCACCACCGAGAGAGACTAGCTACAAGAATAGAGGGATTGAATGCAACAATAGCTACATGACATGACTACCCAGAGAGATTATGAGGTTCAGTTACGATAACAACTAGACTTACAGCTAGCCCAAGAGATTGGGTGGAGGCTGTAGCTTGAGGCAGTGATAGCTGTGTTGCAGGGACAGACACTGTTTGGATGATTGTATAGAGAGGCAGTCACTTAGGCTGCATATTACCACATGCATTATCATTGAGATGTTCCTTAGGCAATGAGGCAGCTTGATTTTTCACAAAGGAGTGGAGCACCTCCTTGGGCTGAGGATCGACCATTAGTTAGAGGGGAGTCGAGCAAACACCAGGGCTAGCTATTTTGTAGACACTTTTTTGATTATTTGCTCTATTATTTATATAGATATACATTCATGGGCTCATTTTTGATAGCGTCGTGGCTATTGTATTTTTGATTGATATTCATACATTGATTCAGATATTGTACCATGACAGTCATTTTTTTGATATATCTACAAGATGATTTGGATTCGATATGTGATGCACTTTATTTCATGCTTTATGAATCTATGGATGCATATGATATGATATGATGCTATATTTATGTGTTATGATTATGTTTATACTATGGATGCAATGTTAATGGATGCACTTTTATTTATGCGATATATGATATACGATGATGTAATAATTTATGTAATGCAATGGATGTGTTACCTTCTTTTTCAGTATCTTTCTATGATATGTTATAGGACAAATGTTTCTGATATGTAGATGCAAATGATATGGATGCATTTATTTTTGTGTACTTTTCCATAAAATTTATGATATGATGATGTATGCATATGGATGTATATATGGATAATGCAGATGTTCATGCTTATGAAATGATAACACGATGTATGCTTATGCCTAGGACATGTGTATGTTATGTTATATGGATTAAAATGCTTAGAATAACAAATCCATGTTATCCAAAACACCTTAAATGATAATGATGATGCAATGGATTATGTTTTCTTTTATTCTAATATGTTGTGATGTTGTGATGATGTGAGATGTATGCATGTTGATGATTTGTGGATGCAGGATGGATGCACGATGATGTTTTTGTCGACTGTCATGATACTAGGTTAGCGTGGAAATAAGATAGAAGAATAGAATGAATGTTTTGACCATTGATCTTGAAGATTGATTAAAAAAGTCCAACAAGTCCATGATCCACCGAGACTTTATTAGATATGGTGATGAGATGGATGATGATTTTGTTCATATCTTGGGATTGGGATTTTCTGTCATTCCTTATGTTTGATATAACACACAAACATGATGCATCAAGGTATTAAGAACTAGGATGGTGTTGTATCTAGTGTAATGGACTTTGACTTTGCAAGTAGATAGGATAATCCTTGTTCACACCTTGACATACAAAAATCTCATTGGAATGTAGTTTAGAAGTTTAGAATATCGCAAACCAAAGCATATGTAATAGTCAACAATCTACTCCAAACGACCTCCCTACACACAACTAAGCAAGTATGTGCCAAGATTATTTTACAAGAATACCCACAAAGACAAAAATCGAAAGAAAATGATTGATGCCCCATTCCTTTCTCTCCAAATCATTGAGACATCATCCTAAGGTCCTTGAAATGGGTCATTGAGATAAATCAAAAGAAAAGATCAAAGAAAAAAAGTCAGTGTTATCTATATCTCTTGCCAGTTTAACATAGCTAAGTTGATGTTTGATGTTGATGTCCATTGTTGGAAGGATGCATCCTAGGATAATTTATCAGATGTTTTGATTGGGATGAGGTGTGTGATAAGCCATTGATACAAACTTCACTGACTCATTTACCTATGATCTAGACTTTAGATCTTGACATTTAGGTTCTCACTTTACGACTTGTGACACTTGTTTTCTATTTGTGTTACGAAAGGTTGAAGACGATGTTTGATTTATTATGGATGAAGATTTATTGTGGGTGAAAGTGAAATGGGATGGATGGTTTTTGTATTTTCTTGAATATTTCAATGTTTTTGGTGTTTTTGAAAATGTTTTGAGGTTGTTTTTGGTCTTTTTGAAAGTTTGTGTGAATGTTTTGGTTTTCGATTATTTGAGGTTGTTTAGGTTTTTTCAAGGTTTTCCAATGTTTTTGGTTTTTCTAAGTTTTTGAATGTTTTGTGTTTTGAGTTTTTAAGGATTTTTTGATATTTGAAAGTTTTTGGGTTTTTTTCTAAGTTTTCCGAATGTTTTTGGTGTTTTCTAAGATTTTAAATGTTTAGAGGTTTTCTAAGTTTTCCAAATGTTTTGGAGATTTTCTAAATTTTGACCAAGAACCTAACCTAAAAGACTATCCTAGAGGCCTTAGGGGCTTATCAAAGATGAGCCTTGCTACGTTATATATGTAGAGACCACATAGTTTGACTAACTTGACTTATTAATGATGAGATATGGACACTTGATGGATTGTCAGTTTATTATGAGGGACTTGTAAAGGATTGACCTAGAGTGTCTCAGGGGCACATCAATGATGGCCTTGCCTATGTTCAAGCTCAAAGACAATGTATTTTGACATGGTTCTATTTTTGGATTTTCGATGTTCAACCTTTTTAGGGATTTTGATGTGTTTTGGATGTTTTAGATTTTCAAATTTATAATTTTTTGAATGTTTTTGGATTTTAGCTGTACAAGAATTTGGATTTTTTGGATTTTTAGCTATACAAGATTTTGTAAATGTTTTTGGGTTTTTTGATGAATGTTTTTGGGATTTTTGATGAGATTTCCAATAACCTTAAGATATACAAGAACCTAATTTGATCCATAACGAATTTCCCCCAATGTGATGTGATAGGCTACCTCAATAAAGGAAAGACAAGTTGACCTTAGGAATATGCCAAGTAGTACTAAAGGGGATACAATACTTCACAATATCAAGCTATGACTTAGATGCGAATGGGCGATGGAATAAATAAGATGAATGATGAGATGGATGGATGTGATTCAAATAATGATAGGATAAAGAGACAAAGAATAGATGGAGGTTCTTTATTTATGAAAGGCACCTTTTCCCTAGGTTTTCACCAAGGTACTTTCCCAAAGTGCCACTGAAGTGGTTTTCAGTAGAGGACGATTGTTTTTCTTTACTTTTTTCAATCATTTTTCTCTTTTTTTTTGGATTTTTGATCATTTTTTTTTATTTTTTTGTATTTTCAGATTTATACCCTTCAATCCTAAACATAATTTTTTTTAAGATGCAGATTATTAGTTGGTTCCTGCAAGGGTTCACCTTAGACATTGATAATTGGTATGCTCCTGATCCATAGCTTGTTGTGATGATAAAAGGAACTGACCAATTAGGCTCAAATTTTCCTTTACTATCTTGATCTAGAAGATTTTTTGATTCTTCTTTAGGAAAAGATCCCCTACTTGGAAATACTAACACTTGATCTTCTTGTTATAGCTCTATTTTAGTTAGTTTTGATATACTTGCAAGTGATTAAGGGCATTAAGATGAAACTTATCCAATAATTCTAGCTCATTTAGTTGAGATACTATGTATTCTTCATCAGTGATTAGGTTCTGTAGTGAGACTTGTAGTGATGGAAGCTCGACCTCAATAGGAAGGATGGCTTCTGATCCGTAGATGAAGGATAAAGGGGTTGCACTTGTAGCTGTGTAGATACTGGTTCGATAGGCCCAAAGGACAGGATTTAACTGTAGATGCTAGTCATGTCCAACTTCATTAACCATTTTCCTTAGAATTTTTAGAATGGTCTTGTTTGTAGCCTCAACTTGACTATTTCCCTAGGGGTAATACGGGGTAGAGAACCGATGTTGGATGTTGAATCTTTGACATAAATCTTTCAAATCTTGATTTTTGAAGGGTGTTCCATTATCGAAAATAAGGTTTTACGGAACACCATAATGATAGATAAGGTAATTCAAGATAAATTTGGCAATTTGATTTCCCATTATGTAGGTCATAGGAATGGACTCTACCCACTTGGTAAAGTACTCAATGACCGTTATGATGAACTTGTGGCCATTAGATGAGGTTGAAGTAATTTTTCCTATGAGTTCAAGTCCCCATTGCGAGAAAGGCCAAGGTGTGACCATGGGCTATAACTCCTATGCTAGAGCATGAATAAGATCTCCATGCTATTGACACTGGAAACACTTCTGCACATACTGATGGGCTTCTCTTTCCATGGTTGGCCAATAATACTCTATCCTCAATAGTTTCTTAGCTAAATTAATACCACTAGAATGTGAACCACATATGCCTTCATGTACTTCCATTAAAGCAATCAAGGCTTCATCTTGGTTAAGACATCATAGTAATGTCCCCTCGATGCTTCCCTGGTATAAGGTATCACCTAGGATCACAAATCGGGATGCCTTTTTAACAAAGGTCTTCTTAAGGTTGGAGGTGATATCAGATAGGAGGGTTCCTCTACTAAGGTAGGTGAATATATCATGATATCATGGGGATCCAGGACCAATGATGACACATGCAAATTTAGATTCTGGAATTTTGAAAGCTAGTACGAGAATTTGTTCCACCAAGAATTCACATTGAAGGACATTCTGTGGCATGTCTAACAATGATCCATTTTTTTCCATGGCATCAATTGCTCTGTTGTTCATGTGAGGAATCTACTAAAAAATTGTATCAATAAAAAGGTCCTTGATATTTTCTAGTATCTTCTTAGAAGGAGTAAGCTTGTCATCCTTAGTTTGGTATTTATCATTGAATTGATTGATAACCAGTTGTGAGTCCCCATAGACTTTCAACTCTTGTATTTTCCATTGAACTACTATCCTTAGACCTATGATCGGGGCCTCATACTCCACAATGTTGTTAATACATGGAAACAATAGCCGGTATGACTTCAAAATGTAATCACCTTGAGGCGTGATAAAGAGGATACGTGTTCCTGATCCATGTTGGGTAAATGATCTATCAAAGAACATTTTCCACTGATCGGTTATATTGACAAGGAACACTGATTCATCAAGAAATTAAAATATTAAAGGATTCTATGCATAGAGAGGTGCTTTTGCTAGTTGTTCTATGATCACTTGTCCTTTGATTGCCTTACACTCCATGTACTCTATGTCAAATTTAGTGATCATTACCCATTTGGCCATTCGCCTAGTGAGAGTTGCTTTAGATAACAAGTATTTCAATGGGTCAATATTTGCAATAATCTTGATTTGATGTGACAACATGTAGTGTCTAAAATTTTGTGAAGCAAAAGCCACCGCTAAGCATGCTTTCTCAATGGATGAATAGTTCATTTCATAGCCTAGTGTTGCTGATGTTGCTGAGATATACAAGATTAATGGTTTGTTCAGTATCGACGACATGAGCATTGGAGGTGTCAATAAGTAGTCCTTGATCTGCTGGAAATCCTTATCACACTTCTAATCCTACTTATAAGTTATTCCTTTATGGAGAAGATGTGAGAAAGGGTGAATTTTGTTTGATAGTTGTGCTATGAACCTTTTAGATGGATTGCAAGCTTCCTTGTAACCCTCCCATTTGCTTCAATGTTTGTGGTGGTTCTATGTGTAGGATGGATTTCACTTTTTTTGGATTAATTTTCTATCCCTCTTTGTGACACGATGTAGCCAAGAAGCTTCCCTGATGCAACCCCAAATATACACTTTTTCTGGTTTAGCTGCACCTTATATTTTTTGATCCTATCAAAGATGGGTCCCAATACCTCTATCTTCTCACTCCTTTTCTTTGTTTGGCCAAGATATCGTCCACATAGTTGTCAATTTTTTTTTGGATCATGTCATGAAATATTTAAGGGTCATTGATCTTTGATAGGTTGCTCCTACATTCTTCAGTCCAAATGGCATCATGGTCTAGCAATATGTTCCCCATGGACAAGTGAATTACAGTTTTGTGTTGATCTTCCTTAGCAATCATGATATGATTATAGCTTGTGAAACCATCCATGAGTGATAGCATCTCATGCCAAGCTATTAAATGAATGATGGTGAAGATGTTAGGAAGAGGGAAATCATCCTTTGGGCACGCCTTATTCAAGTCTCTAAAATTGTGCATATCTTGATGCCCCTAGTGGGTTTGGAGACTGGTACTAGGTTGGAAACCCACTTAGGATAGTCAATGGGTCAGATAAATCTAACATCAAGAATCTTTTGTAACTCAAGTTTCACCAAGATTGCTATTTGAGGGTGCATCTTTCTCAATTTTTACTTTACCAGTTTAGCTTTAGAATAGACTGCTAAATGATGCACACTACTTCTAGATTGAGCCCTGGCATATCTATGTATGACCATGCAAATTTTCTTCGCTCTTTCAGGAATGCTACTAGGTTCTTCTTTTCTTCATCCAACAAGGATTCGACATAGAAAGTGATCTTTTGTGCCTTTTTTGTTCTCACATTCACTGGGGTTTCCTTTTCGGCTAATATTGCTGACCTTTTTTGGATGCATTGCACTAAGGGGGGATTTAATCCCTCATCCTTAGGCACCTCAGAGAGGTTTTCACCCTTGGATGCATCCTTTCTTTTTACTATTTTAGGATTAGAAAGTTCCATAGTTTTGTTTTCACTTAGAGATTTGTATGTTAGTTGCATGTCATCAATTTTGCAACTAAATGATTCAATTGTCTCCTCGTAGTATGCCCTCGTGTCTAGTTCTATATCAAATCCAACTTTATGATCTACCCATGCTAAGTTGTCGTAGAGTCCCATGAATTTTGAGATTGCTTCATCATTTTTGAATAAATCTAGAATTGGTGGTCCTTGTTGGTCCCAGTCAATAAGTTGTGGGTATACTAGGCTTATTTCAATTGGTTGGTTGTTTAGGGTGAAGGATGTTGTGGATATCATGAAGAGAGAGTTATTCTAAAACAGGTCAGAAATATCAAGGGGAAAGTTGTCTAGGGTAGTATCACGTGATGTCGGTAACCAAGAGGAAGCCTCAACCCAATTAGCGGAAGTACCTTTGCCAAGAAGGGTAACCTTTCTAGTAGTACATCCTAAGCCGATATTCTTTGGAAATTTCTTAGGAATGATGGGTTTTGGAAAACCATTGTCATTTTGTCCTAGTTTCTCATTCTTTTTGTACCCCCATCCCTTCATTAGCTATAGGAATTTATTATCATCTTCCATAGGAAGAGCAGGGATGAGTCATTCATCTTGATATAGCAGTTCAGAGATATCCTCCTTATTGACATCTTCTTTGTTCAAATCCCCCCACTTGGTGAAGGTAGTAGCTGCCATCTTTACTGTTTTGACTACTTTGTTGATAGGTGTGGGTTTCCCATGAGATTTTGGAGAAATAGGTAGCTCTCCCAGCACAAAAGTGTTCTTTTTTAGTTTATAATTTCCACAACCATCATCTTGGATTACTGCTTTGATATTAGGAATGTTCTGCACAATGGGTGCTTTTGTTTTTGAGCTAGATGCAAGGGTAGATGGGTCAATGGATGAGGTAGAAGGTGTAGGCCCTTCATCATTTTTAGGGATTTGGGGTATTTTGTAAAAATTATCCTCAAGGTTCTTGTAATAGTAAAAAGGCTCAGGGTCATCATGGATAGTAACTTCTCTATCCTCAAAAGGAAACTTTACACATTGGTGATAGGTTGAAGCTATAGCTTTTAGGGCATGAATCTAGGGTCGTCCAAACAAGATGTTGTAGGGGAGATCAAGGTCTAATACTTGGCATTAGTCTCTACAATGATGGGTCCTACTTGGATGGGTAGTGTGATGATGCCTTGTGATACCCACTCTTGATCGTCATATGCTCTAATGGTGGTACTCTTTGCTTTCTCAATAGTATCCTATGAATATCCCAGGTTCTTTATCAACTGAAGGGTGAAAATTTTCAGACCAACACCTCCATCTACTAATACTCTTTTAAAATTTTTCTTATGAATAATTAGCTCAATGTGTAAAGCACAATTATGAGATGGTTGCAATGGTAAGTCTTGTTCCGAGAAGGTGAGAAGATGGGGGATAGTGATATGCCCTACCATAGCTTGAAACTTCTATGTATCCATATCCTAATGGATGGATGATGAGGAAAAATCCTTCTATAATATTTCTCTATGTGCGGGGGATAGCCTCAATAGTTCCAAGATAGAAATATGTGTGTGGGTGTTTTTAAGCTGATCTAGGAGACTGTATTTGCTAGGATTTGATGTTGGCAAAGTAGGTTGTGCCCTAGATTGAGATGGGACTCCTTGGATGGTAACCTTTCCACGTCGTGTGGTGACTCCACACTCTACATTAGGCCCTTTGATGGTGATGATGGTGATGACACTATCATAGGAAGCGATTAAATTGGAATAGACATGCTACACGTTTGTGTAATCCTTACCTTTTCCAGTGTTGTTTCCTTTGCTATGATCTGGCATAGGGTTCTTATATATCTTGAGATCCTGATTTCTAGTTGGTACCTCAAAAGATATGTCTCCATTTTTAATAAGATCTTGGATAAAATTTTTGAGTCTCATACAGTTCGATGTTTTGTGTTCTTTGATTTTGTGAAAGTCACAAAGATCTTTTTCATTGTACCATGGCGGTTTATCTTGTGGTTCCTGATAGTTTTCAAAATTGGGAAGTGTTATCAAGTTTGAATCTACCAACTTCTTCATGATAGTTTCAATAGGTTCCAATAATTGTGTGTATTTGTGTTTTGGATAGTTGTTCCTATTGGGAGTTTGTTGTTGTTGCATTTCAGTGTTATTGATCTGATTGTTTTGTGGTGTAGCTTTTTGTATGGTTGGTTGAGCATTAGCTATTTGATTGTTGTTTGGCCTAGGAGCACTTAGGACCACCTTAGCATCTACCATTCCATCATTCATTACATTCTTGTTCTTGGCCCAAACATGAGGCTTGTCATTTGAACTGGTTGATGGGTGGTTGTCTTTGTAGGCTTGAGTATTTCCCTGTGAGATTAGAGCTCTTTTTATGTTAAGGGATCTAGCGACAAGCTCGTCATAAGAGGTAATGCACTACATCTTTAAGTGGAAGGATAGATCTGGATCTAGGTTTTCTATGATAATACCCTTGTTGTTCATCGAGGATGTGCCATTTTCCTTTACTAGCTCTTTATCTCCACCATTACAAGAAATTGGCGAAAGATTCTCCTTTATTTTTTTTGAGAGTATATAACTCTTCTAAGCTCACATCCATGTCAATATTAAAGGAGAAATGATTTATGAATCTATCAATTATTTCTTGGAAGGTTTTGATACTTGGAGGTAACTAAGAAAACCAGTCAATGGCAGCCCTGTTAAGCTTCATGGAAGGAGGTGCATCAAATAGGACTAATTTTAGGTGACCTCCATACACATGAAATTCAACTCTTTGACATGGTCCACAGGACTTCCTCTCCCTTTGTATTTATCAAATTTGGGGACTTCAAAACCAGGAGGGAATGGTACCATTGTGATATTTTGATTGAATGGATATGGGAATAGGTTTTGTTGTGTATGGGGCTTCTTCATTTTTCCCATCTGGATATCCTGCATTTCTTGTGTTAATGCCTTAAGTTGTAATGCGACATCATCTTGTGGGTTTGGTGGAGGAACATATTGTGGAAAGGCAGATGAATTGTCTGTGAGATTCTGATATGATGAGGTGTTGTATTTGTTTATGGTGGTGTAGAATATGGTGAAGGTGATGGTGGTGGAGGCGTATATGTTCCTAACATGTTTGGGTTGATGATGTTCTATTGGGGGTTATAGTATAAACCATCTTGTTGTTGTTGTTGGGCATACTGTTGGGCTAGTAAGGCTTGCTATTATTGTTGTGTCACTAAGACTGCTTGTTGTTCTTGTGCTACTAGGGCTTTTTGTTGGGCCTGTTGTTGTTGTGTTGTTAAGGATGCTTGTTTTTGTTGTTGTTGTTATACTAAGGCTACTTGTGCTTTTTGTTGTTGTGCTACTAAAGCTGTTTCTTGTGCTTGATGTTGTTGTTGTGCTGCTAGGGATTTTTGTTGCTATTTTTGTTGTTTGTTGTTGTGCTGCTAGGGCTGCTTGCTATTGTTGTTGTTGTTGTGCTGCTAGGGATGTTTTCTCTTATTTCTGTTGTTGTATGGCTTGCTGATATGCATGTTGTGCTTGTTGCAAGGCTAGGGCATGCGATTGCAATATAGGATCAGTTAGTTGTTGGAACATCTACAATGGGTTTTGGGTGTTGATGTTTTACGTGGGTTGTGGGTTGTTGATGAAAGGTTGGGGGTTCCCTTGGTTTAACATTCCTCATAAGATGGGGGATTGGGATGAAGGAATGTAAGTTTGAGGTCCCATTTTATTTTTCATGATGAGGGGGATCGTGGGGAAAGATGATGATGGTGACATCAGGTATTGCGATAGCAATGGCACATTAGGACCTTGAGTCCATTGATTGAAAGGATTCCCTTGACTAATGTTTTGGGGATTTCCTTGTGTTTGGGAGGTGGTCAAGGTATTTCCTTTGTTGATGGGGCTTGTGACCAAGGGGTTGTTTTGAGTTGGGTTGGTGATGGATGGGAAAAATGTGTTTTGGGAAAGTAATGGGATGGATCAACTCATTGGGGGATTTGATAAAGATGTCCCATATTGTGTTGAATGTTGATTTTGCATAAAGGGATTAAATTTCCCTTTGGGTCTATTTAAGACACTTGGTCCACACTTCTTTGCATGATGTTAGGAATACTTGTGGTACTTATGGGGATGGATGAAGAGGGGTACCCTTTATATGTTGAGGTTGTCATGGATTCATGAAGTGCAAGTGGTTTATGTTGATGTAGAGGATTCTTGGGAACGGGGGGAGTGAAAAATGTTGGTGTCCAAGTGGTGTTTTGAGAAGGATTGGTGTTGAGGGTACCCAAAAGTGTGTTGTTTTCCAATGGAAGAGTATGGCCAAAGTCTTTAGCAAGACTAGCTATAAGACTAGGAGTTGGTGTTTGGATTAACCCTAATGATGGAGTTGTTTGAATGGTAGATGAAGTCAAGCCTTGTGTCAATGATGTTATAAGTATGAGAAAGTTTGGTGGTTTTTTCATTAATGTTTTCATTGATGTTAACATAGTTCAGTATATTACAAATTATTCATGTATGGCTGAGATTCTACTGAGATGTTGTGAGTACATGGAGCTTTCTCTATGGTGTAGTAGATGTGTTGGTTTGATGAGTTTCCAAGGGCTTTTAAGAAAATTAAATAAAGAAGAGAAGTTAGTATGTTGAAAGTGTTCAGTATGTGCTCTGCATTTCTCCTGTGTTGATCCTATGCTTGTGTAGATCTGAAGGTTTGATAATGGTGATCTCATGGAAATTTATTCTAAGTTTTAGCTTCTGGTTTGATGGTACGTGAAAGTTACGTTCACCAGTATGTGAACTGTTCTGGTAAAGTTGGTCTTCTATGGACTGGGAGAAATATTGTTGCTCTATAGTTTTTCTTTGTTTCATTTCAGATATTGTGCATTTGGAATACGTCTTGTGAAGGTCTTTTCTATGCCCTAGAAAAGTGGCTTGAAGATTGGTGATCCGAATACAATCCAATTGGATTGGTGAAAGATGTTCAATGATTGAAGTTTGTTGTTTTGTTGTGGATGTATTTGGAAGATTTTGAGATGTATTCTCATGCATAAGGAAGTGTGTTATAGCATTCGTGTGTCATCTTTTTGTTGGGAAGTGTGTACATCAATGATCATTTGTGTTTTCATTAGGTTTAGCCGACCTGGTGTTTACACTTCATTCAAAGAATAAAATTTAATTAAGGAAGCATGTGGTTGTTGCATGATACTATTTTTGATCTTGAAAAATGTTTTTATTGGTCCACTCTTATTCCTTTCCACTGCAGGAATTTTGAGTTGCCAACCTACTTTGAATTTTTGAAATAATGTTTTTATGGCCGACCTTGAGGAAAGTTTCTACTTTGATGAGGATGGTATAAAAGAAAGTCAAATTGTGAAGATTTGTATGATAGTGTGATGCAAGGTAACAAAAGTGAGCCACAAATCATAAGAGTAGAAGTGTGTGTGAGTGAGTTGAGATAGCAGTTATTCATTGTGTTGAAGGCAGTGTGCTAAAGGTTTTTGCAATCCTACAGATGTGCATTAATTATTGTGGTGGATCTTTTTGTTCTCTTTTGTATCTATAGGTAGTGAGCCTCCCTATTGGATAGTGAGTCCTTTCTGTGGACAGTGAGTCCCTTTTGTAGGCAGTGAGCCTTTGTACTTGGACATTGAGTCCTCTTCTGGGCAGTGAGCCTTTGTATTCCATTTATAATCTTTTATATTGTGAGTTAACCCTCACCGTGTTTTTTCCCTCATTGGGTTTTCCACATAAAAATATGGTGTTCATTGTGTTGATTTAGTTTCTATTATTTGTGTTTCATGCTCTTACTTAATAACATAACTGTGCGGTTGTGGAATTAATAAGTGTTGAGTTTTAAGTTTGAATTGTGTGAAAAATGATTCACCCCCCCTCTCAGTTGTCCTACACCTGTTTAACAATTGGTATCAGAGCTTTGGTTCCTTGTTGTTGAGCTTAACCGCTTAAGGAAGATCCGATGGCGCATAAGTTGGCGATCCCTATGTTTGATGGAATTGAGTATGATGACTGGAAGGGACATATGAAAGGATATATTATCTCCTTTTTTTTAAATAATTGGAAGGATGTTGAGACAAAGTATGCCAGTTCAGTGGTCTTACTAATGTAGATGAGATCTCTGCTTATGAAGAAAATGAGAAGGCGAAGTATGCTATTTGCAGTGTCTTATCCAAGAATGAGCGAGCGAAGGTTTCTTCTTTGGAAATTGCATATGAAGTCTAGAAGAAGTTGGAAGATATGTATGAAGGAAATGAAAGAGTGAAATTGACAAAGAAGCTAGTAGTTAAGCACAAATTTGTGAATCTAAAGATGGAAGAAGGCGAAGATTTTACAAGTTTCTTTCAGAGAGTTGAAGGAACTGCAAATGAAGTTAGAAATCAAGGAGGAAAACTATCAGATGAAGAAATAATTTAGAAGATATTGATAACCTTACCAGAGTGCTACAATGATAAGATCTCAGTTATTGAAGAGGTATATAATCCCAAGACTTACACTTTGGAACAGTTGTTCGACACCTTGCAAGAATTTGAGTTGAGGAAGTTTCAGAAAGATGACAAGATAGAAGAAAAGATAGAAACAAAATTTAAAGAATTGAAGATTGAAGAGGACCCAGATAGTGATGGTGTTAATGAGTTGGAAGCAAACTTCACTAGAAAGTTGAAGAAAGGCATTGGGAAGTATAAAGGCATGTTTCCCTTTAAATGTTTTAGTTGTGGTAATATTGGTCATTATGCTTCAAGATGCCAGAATAGAGCTGTGCATAAAAAGAACAAGGATTATAAGGATAAGGATAGGAAGGATAAGAAATATAAGAAGTTGTACTATGTTAAAGAAGAAGCAGGAATTTTTGATGGAGTCTAAGAATGAGGTTGATGATAATGAATGCTTATTCTTAGCTTTGTAAAGTAAATTTGTATCCACTAACCTTGGAAAATGTGTAAGCAAGAAAGCTCCAGAGAATAAGAGAAATAAGATAGAAGGTACTTTGGTTACCACTTTTCATGAAAGACAGGATGAAGACTAATGGGTAATTGATAGTGGATGTTCTAATCACATGACCAAAGATAAGAGTAAGTTCACTAAACTTGAGAAATATGATGGTGGTTTAGTTATGTTTGGTGATGATTTAGGAGTTAAGATATGTGGGAAAGGTTCAATTAGTTTTGATGGAGTGCACAATACTGATGATGTATATTATGTGAAGGGTTTGAGGCATAACCTTATGAGTGTTGGTCAGATGTGTAGCAATGGTTTCAAACTTGTGTTTCAGAATAATACTTGTGAAATAAAAAAGGATCCGAAAATGGAGATATGATTGTTGTTGGAAGAAGAACTCATGGAAACATCTATCAGTTGAAAGGAGTTGATGGTCATTATCTTGTATCTCAAATAAGTGAAAGTTGGTTATGGCACCAGAGAATGGGACATGTAAATTTTGATAACCTGGTCAAGATTAGTGCAAAAGAAATTGTTTGAGGAATGCCTAAAATCACAAGACCTGGTAATGCTATTTGGAGAAGTTGTCAATTGGGGAAACATACAAGATGCAAATTTAAGGGAAAAGAGCATTCTACTACCAGAATGCTAGAGTTAGTTCATACTGATCTCTATGGTCCGACTAGAACACAAAAGTTGAATGGTGACAAATATTTCATGTTGCTTATTGATGATTATACTCGAATGACATGGGTTGCTTTCCTCAGAGAAAAGACTCAAGCTCTGGATAGGTTTAAGGTATTCAAAGCAAGAGTAGAAAATGAAGTAAATTTTTAAATCAAGTGTTTGAGATTTGGTAGAGGTGGAGAATTCACTTCTGGTGAATTTAATGGATTTTGTGAATAGCATGGCATAAGAAAGTTTTCTACTTCGAGAACCCCTCAGCAAAATGGTGTAGTTGAAAGGAAAAATAGGACTGCATAGGAAGTTACTAGAACCATGATGAAAGAATCAAATGTACCAGATGTGTACTAGAGAGAAGCGATACATACTGTTGTTTATGTTCTTAATAGAGTTCAAATTAGACACAACAACACTAAGACACATTTTGAGTTATGGACTAGTAAGACACCTATTGTGAAGTATTTCAAGGAATTTCGAAGTAGATGCTATATTAAAAGAGATGATGAAAATCTTGGAAAGTTTGATGCTAGATGTGATGAAGGAATATTTCTTGGATACTCTACTACTAGAAAATCATACAGATGCTTTAAAAAAAGATTGAAAAAGATTATTGAAAGTGCTAATGTGAAAGTTGATGAAGAGATATGCAGAACTATTGAGATAAGTGAAGTTGAACCTGATGATCCTATCTGTGGACATGTACCTAAAGAAAACAAGGAATATGGAGAGAAAGAAGAACAAGTGGAAGAAGAAGGAGAAGAAGAAAATGAACCGAAACCTACTGTCAGAACTCCTAAGTATGTATAGAAGAATCATCCAGAGGATCAAATAATTGGAGATAAAATTGAAGGTGTGAAGACAAGAAGTAGAGTTGTAACTGAGGTGAATTTGTGTCTATTAACTAAAATTGAACCCAAATTTGTAAGTGAAGCATGTGAAGATGAGAGTTAGATGAGAGCTATGAAAGAAGAATTACAATAGATAGAAAAGAATTAGACAGGGAACTAGTCCCTAGGCCTATGAATAAAAATTTGATTGGTTCAAAATGGGTGTTCCATAATAAGCTGAATGAAAGTGGAGAAGTCGTAAGGAATAAGGAAAGATTGGTATGCAAAGAATATTCACAAGTTGAAGGTATAGATTTTGAAGAAACATTTTCCCCTATGGCCAAAATGGAAGCTATCAGGATGTTTTTGTCTTTTTCTACCCACAAGGACATCAAAGTATATCAAATGGATGTTAAGTCAACATTTCTAAATGGTGAGTTGGAGGAACATGTGTACATGGAGCAACCTAAAGGGTTTTAGTTGTCTGAAAAACCAAACATGGTTTGTAAGTTGAACAAGCCATTATATGGGCTGGAGCAAGCTCCTAGAGCTTGGTATGCAAGACTGGATAGATATCTGACAAAGCAAGGATTCAACAAAGGTTTCGTTGTCAACAATATTTACTTCAAAGTGCAAGGTAACAAGATGTTGATAATAGTTGTTTATGTTGATGATATCATTTTTGGTGGAAATGATGGCATGTGTAAAAGGTTTGCTGAAGAGATGCAAAAAAGAATTTGAGATGTCTATGATTGGTGAATTGAATTTCTTCGTTGGTCTACAAGTAAATCAAACTGATAAAGGGATATTCATTTCACAATCCAAGTATGTAAAATAATGTTGAAGAAGTTTGGGATGGATGATTCCAAACCGGTTTGTACTCCTATGGTAACTAGATGTAAACTGAGCAAAGATGATCAGAGCAAATATAGATCTATGATTGGCGGACTGTTATACCTTACTACTACCAGACCAGACATTATGCATATAGTATGTTTAGTTTCTAGATTCCAAGCAGATCCCAGAGAAGCACATGTCATAGCTGTAAAGAGGATATTTATATATCTTAAAGGTACACTGGATTATGGATTATGGTATCTTAAGAGTAATGATTTCACCCTGAGTGCTTATACAAATGCTAATTGGGCTGGATGTGTAGATGACCGAAAGAGTAGTAGTGGTGGTTCTTTCCTTCTTGGTGGAAGATTAGTTTCATTGTTGAGCAAAAAGCAAGACTCAATTTATTTATCCACAGTAGAGGCATCAAATATTGTTGTAGCATCCTGTTGCACATAGGTTTTATGGATGAAGAAGACACTGAAGGACATTGGTGTGGTATGTGATGAGCCTATTTCTATTTTCTGTGACAACACAAGTGCAATAAAAATTTCAAAGAACCCAGTTATGAATTCAAGAACAAAACACATATCTATCAAGTATCATTTCCTGAGAGAAAAAGTGTTGGAGAATGAGGCCAGATTGGAGTATGTGACAACAAAGGAACAAATTGCAGGCATATTCACTAAGGCTCTTCCAAAGGATACTTTTGAGCATCTTAGGGAGATGTTGGGGGTCATTGGCCCTCCTAAGGGGGAGTAATCAGTGTTGTTGATTTTTTCCATTGATGTCAAAGGGGGAGAGAAAGTCATGTGAAAAACAAGTGAAGAAGAAGAGAAGGCGTTCTCCCGGGATATTGTGTAAATTTTTGTCTTTGATGGTTTTTTTCACATTATGTGTTGCCATTAATGACAAAGGGGAAGATTGTTGCAAGTATGAGCAAGTTTGGTGGTGTTGTCATTAATGTTGTCATTGATGTCAACATAGTTAAGTATGTTGCAAATTGTACATGTATGGATGATATGCTACTGAGATGTTGTGAGTACATGGAGCTATCTCTATGGTGTAGCAGATGTGTTGGTTTGATGAGTTTCCAAGTGCTTTTGAGAAAATTAAATAAAAAAGAGAAGTCAATATGTTGAAAGTGTTCAGTATGTGCTCTAAATTTCTCTTGTGTTGATCCTATGCTTGTGCGGATCTGAAGGTTTGGTAATGGTGATCTCATGGAAATACATTCTAAGTCTTAGCTTCTGGTTTGATGGTACTTGAAAGTTACGGTTATGTGAACTATTCTGGTAAAGTTGGTCTTCTGTGGACTGGGAGAAATATTGTTGCTCTGCAGTTTTTCTCTGTTTCATTTCAGATCTTTTGGATCTGGAATATGTCTTGTGAAGGTATTTTCTATGCCCTAGAAAAGTGGCTTGAATATTGGTGATCCAAAAGTCACATTTCAGTATTTCAGTGTGAGTTTATACAGTCCAGTTGGATTGGTGAAAGATGTTCAATGATTGAAGTTTGTTGTTTTGCTGCCGATGTATCTGGAAGATTCTGAGATGTATTCTCATGCATAAGGAAGTGTGTTGTGGCATCTGCATGTCATCTTCTTGTTGGGAAGTGTGTACAATGATCATTTGTGTTTTCATTAGGTTTGGCCGACCTGGTGTTTACACTTCATTCGAAGAATAAAATTTAATTAAGGAAGCATGTGGTTGTTTCGAGATTATTTTTGATCTTGAAAAATGTTTTTCATTGGTCCACTCTTATTCCTTTCTACCATGAAAATTTTGAGTTTCCGACCTATTTTGAATTTTTGAAATAGGGTTTTTGTGGCCGACCTTGAAGAAAGTTTCTAAGGATGAGGATGATAAAAGGAAGTCAAATTGTGAAGAGTTGTATGACAGTGTGATGCAAAGTGATGAAAGTGAGCCACAAATCATAAGAGTAGAAGTGTGTGTGAGTGAGTTGAGATAACAGTTCTTCATTGTGTTGAAGGCAGTGTACTGAAGATTTTTGCAATCCTATGGATGTGCGTTAATTGTTGTGGTGGATCCTTTTGTTCTCTTTTGTATCTATAGGCAGTGAGTCCTTTCTGTGGATAGTGAGTCCCTTTTGTAGGCAGTGAGCCTTTGTACTTGGATAGTGAGTCCTCTTCTGGGCAGTGAGCCTTTGTATTATGTTTATAATCTTTTATATTGTGAGTTAACCCTCACCGTGGTTTTTCCCTCATTGGATTTTCCATGTAAAAATATGGTGTTCATTGTGTTGTTTTATTTTATGTTATTTATGTTTCATGCTCTTACTTAATAACAAAACAATGCGGTTGTGGAATTAATAAGTGTTGAGTTTTAAGTTTGAATTGTGTGACAACTGATTCACCCCCCCTCTTAGTTGTCCTGTGTCTGTTTAACAAATGATTGCATAATAAAAGATGGGGAAATTGGAGCTACATTTTCTAAGGTTTGAAGTTCTTGTTTGTACTCCATGATTTGTTCCTTAGTAAGTCCAAATGGGTTGTTCATGATGTCTTCTATCTCATATGGTCCTGATGGAGATGAGGGTTGTTGTGATGGGGTAACATGAATTCTTGAATCAAATTCTTGAGGATTGGGATCACTTGAGGTGAATGTGACTTTGGATTTTTCCATGATTCTCTTGTGTTGAGATCTTGTCTTTACCATAAATTTTGGGTCACCTATGAGAGAGCTATGTTGAGATTTGTAATGTTTGAACTCTCTAGTTGATTCAAATCTTGGTAAAAGGGATGCTCTAAGTCGTTTTGGAGCAATGGTGATAATGGGAGGTGAAAAAGGTGAATGATGTGGAGAGTGATCTTTGTAAAAATTTTGGGACAACAATTTTGACTTATAGGTTTTATGTTTGATGTCTAGATAAATGATGTTTAATAATGAACTTGTGAATCTTTAAGGTAGTCTTGTGACCTTCAAGATAAACTAGTCCAAAAGTGATAACTAACTCAACTAAGTTCATGGAAAAGGATTCATTTCACATACAAAGTAGCTAAATTAGGGATTGGTGTTGATAGATGTCTAAGAACAAAGTGTTGGCGTGTTCAAAAGTTTGCAAATTTTGGTGATGAAGTGAGGTTTGAATTTTGATAAGGGGTGAATGAAATGTTTGACCAAATGTTGACCATTTGAACCCCACATGAAAAGGATGAAGTTAGGGGTATAATTACCTAGGTTAACTTTGGAAAGTATGGATTGAGATGCAAACCAAAATATCTAGAAGTCTCTAAGGATAGAAATCCTTAGAAAAAGCATCAATGTCAAGACTTTTTCAAAGGGTATCCATACTTAGACCAAAGGGTTTGAAATTTTGAGAAAGATCATTATTGTTTGTTTCCAATGTTTTAGAACCAAGCAAGTATCAAACTGACTCACAAGCATGAAAAATCCTAATTCAAGTGTGTATTTCTTAGTAGGCTTACCATTATCCCCTAAGAGATGATTAATCTATGAAGATGGAATGGAAAAATAGGCTATGTCAAGGAAATGTACCATCTTGACACACCAAGTGAAGAAGTCCCTTCCCCATTTTCTTTATTGCCTCAACCAAAAATTGGACATGGTAAGTAACTTCTGGGAGTGGTGTGCCTCCCATGCACTACTTCAAAATACACTTCAGAGGAAATGGTGAGCCACTAATAACAAGGTTTGTAACTCAAAATTTTGGGATAAAATAGTGTTATACACAGGGAAATTCACTCAATTAAGAGGCCTCCCAGCCCTTATAAATATCTAAGGGTTTTAATGCATCACAAGGATACTAGGGGAGACATTCGTTGGTATAGGAAAGAAACACTAGCTAGTTAATGACTTTAGCCACAACCAATTATTTCTATAGCAGACCAAAATGAAAGCATTGCTTGGGTCATTCCCTCTCACAAGTTGGGAGACAGTCCCTCTAAAGGTAACACATGCTTGAAGCTTAAAATGCTTTTTTGTCACCCAAGATTGCTAATAGGCGCAAGGGGAGAGGATAGGAACTTCCAAGAAGAAAGGGTATAATTGTGTGTTTCTCTTCACCCAAGATCACATGAAGCGCAATGGGAGAGGATACACACAACAATCATACACAAGCAAATTAGACACATGTTCATTTTAACCTTGACAATCATAATGAATTCATTTTAAGCACCAAACAAAGTGTGGAGATTGTTTTGTTCAATTTTAAACAAGCATAATGATGTGAGGGTTCAGTTTTAACCAATTTGAACATTCATTTTAAACCTAAAAGAAATCTAGTTGGTCCTAAAATGTGAAATAAAGCATCATCTTTGTTTACCAAAAAAATAAAACACATGTCAAAATACATGTTCATCTTTGTTTACCAATAAATAGTGACGCTGAAATCAATTATATCATTGTATTTGCATCAAATACGTCGCTATATCGAAGGTGCATCACTGTATTAGAAAACTGGATGCATCGCTCTATAATAAATAGTGACGTCAATAGCATCGCTAGATCAAAAGCATCGCTATATTAAAATTCATGCTGAAATAAAAAATTAGTCTAGTGTTGCTATTTTAATGTGTAGTGACAAATTTTAATTATGCATTGCTAAATTAAGCATGCGTCATTTTTTTCAAGATCAAATGTGTCTCTGTATAGCGAAGTGTCCAAGGTGCATCGATGAATCTTCAATAGCGTCGCTGAACCTGTTAACACAAGAAAAATAGAAATTTAACAAGAAATTTGTCAGATTGATTAGTTCAAGCCCTCCTTCTAGCACAAAAATGTGATCAATGAACGTAGTATAGATTAACTACACTTGATCCAATAGGATTCAAAGCATATTTAAGCCACTATGTATCAGTCCCAATAAGATCATTTAATTAAACAAAGATGAAGAAGCCATTAAAATAGCATAGTAGAACACAAAATTTTAATAAACATCTAATCTAAGACATTGAAACTCACCCTATTGGGGGAGTGGTGTTTCATTGATGTGGAATGATGACCCTTTCCCAATCCCTTGAATAATGAGCTTGTTTTGATCGATTCTATTGAAGAGAATCGACAAAACCGATGAAAGATAGGTTGTAAAACATAATGAAAGCCTATTTTAGCATGATAAATGCTATGATGATTGATGTGAGTGCATGTAATGATTTCTAAATGTATGAAAGATTTAAAAGATTAAAACCCTAATTTTAAGATATACTAAAATGGATGCAACTAAGTTACCATGGAAGCCATTAATGGATGCTCTAAGCTAATAATGCAAGTAAAATAACCTAAAATGCTTTTTAAAACATGAAATATGAGTGCAAGATGAGAGTGATTTTAACAACATAATTTTACTATTAAAAGATGGATCCCTATTCAATAGATGCAAGCTCTATTTATAGAATAGGCAAAATGAAATTGACGGTCAAGATTGAAAGGATTAATCAACGTCAGAATGGAAAGAAAATGAAGGCATGAATCATGGATTCCCATCAAGGGTTAAGAATGCAAGATGATATTTAATCAAGGGCTTACATTCATCCAAACAAACACACTTTCAAAACTTGCACATGAAGTTTGTTGAAAGTTTGTTATAAGGAAGAATATTCATTTTTTCAAATGAGTGAAGAAAGAGAATATTCTCATGGGTGAGGAAAATTAGATATTTAGTTAATTAAAACCAAATTTAATTGTGCAAAAGGGGAAAGAATATTCCTTTTGGAGGAATGTGCAATGGAGAAATATTCCCAAGGAATATTCCCTTGCAAGTGGGAGGTTTAGATTTAATTAATAATTTGATAATTAAACAAAGTTTCAATTATGAGAATTAGAGGGAATTAAATGATATTCATTAAATAAATGATTTAATGAAAAGGGGGATGTGATATGATATTTAATTAAATAGCTTAGGGTTATTTAATTAAATAAGAGGACTTAGGGATTAAATTAGATAATTTGATTTATCCAATTTAACAGGATGAAAGGTTGGTATGAAATGTGTGAATTAACCTAATTAGGTCAATTAGATTAATAGTTGAAATTGATGCGATTAATTAAATAGCTAGGCTAATTTAATCAATTAAGCAAAAAGAGGATGGGTTTTAGAATGAAATGGTGTTAGTATATCAAATTCAAGTGTATGATATCATTCATGAAATTTTTAAGTGTCTATAGTTACAGTCCTAAAACTGAAACACATTGAAAAAAGCTTAAAAATCAATCAAAAAAGTTAAAAAAATCCTAATCTAGGACCCATTGACCCCAAGTGGCGAATGAGTCCCTAATCAGATCTGAACTACATTTTTTGGCATTTGAAACTCACTAAAAAACACTTAAAAATTAGTCAATTTTTTTTCAAAAATTCTCATCTAGGACCCATTCGCCCCAAGTAGTGAATGAGTCCTTGATCAGGTGCTGATCTGAATTTTGTAGAATCCAAAATATTTGTTTTATGCTTCTATTTGTTGTTGTTACATTTCTATTTGAGTTTTTTGATTTTCTGTTTCATTAAATTCATTAAATCTAGCTTAATTTTCTTTATTAAGTGCATTGCCAAAATTCAAAAGTGTATTTACAATATTCTGTTTTCAGTTTATTGCATTGCATTGTTTACAATCTAAAAAATTCATTTCATTCTAGGTCATTGCATTACCTCTTTCCATTTTGGGTTCACACACTAAGTTTGTAAAACTTGTATGAGCTTTACAACTTGGTGTCCTATTAGCAATACTATTGTAAGATGTAGTTTGAGGCTCATGTCATCCCACAATATCTCAGTCGTTGTGGATCTTGGGTTTTTTAGCTCTATTTCTGATAGTGTTGATAATCAACCCTCTATGGCTCGTAGTTTGCATACTTTATTTCCCATGACTTACATTGATGTGCATGATGTCCATCTCTCGCAAGAAGACATAAAAAGATTAGATGAACACATAGAAAACTTACGAGACTTTATCCTTATTGAAAGCATGGACATTAGTACGATTCATACTTTACAAATTCTAAGGAAAGTGCTTAAAACATGAAACATAACACAAATTGTCAATAGCCTTAGTTGCTTCCTCAATGAGAAATTAAACAAAAAAGACACTAATAACATCCATGCCTTGGTCAACTTTGTCAAAGCTAGGCCTCATTAGGGCTCAACTAAAAATCCTCTTGATATTTCTTTCTCACAAAATGACATACTTAAATATGCACTTGATGGTCCTCTTTACATAACTGGACAAATCAATGATAAGCCCACTAATGGGATATTAATTGATCATGTCTATGGAGAGAATGTGATCATTGAAGAATTCTTATTCGTGTATGAACTATATCAAGATACATATGATAAACCGAAAGCATGGATCAAGACACATAATGGTTTTTCTTGTCCTACGATTGGCTTGATAGGTCTCCCTTTAAAAGTTGGACTGAAACATTAAATCTATCATTCACTATCATTCCACAATTGGACCAATTTCATGTGAAGTTAGGCTATCTATGGCTTTGCTTCATGAATTTTTTCCATTCGATTGTGCATAAATGTTTAAAGTTTCCATTTGGAAATGATATCTTTACTATGCATCATAGTGGGTTTAATCCTGCTTCTTCCCAAGGGAACTTTTCATTAGATTTATTTTTTATCGAGCTTATGGAACCTATTAAACCTCACAAGGGCTTCTTTTTTAAAATCATATCAAAATTTCAAGGTAAATCGTATATCAGAATTATCCCTTCAAAACATGCCTCAACCTATAATTGAACCACCTATCTTTGATGAAACAATGATTGAACCAAACATCCAGAACAACCTATGAAAAATCCTCCTACAATTTCTTATAAGAGACTGTGAGATAACCAAAACAATTTCGTTGTCCCTCCTAAAATAAAACAAGATTACAAAGCTAAAGAGAAAGTGGTTGAACAACCTCCTGTTGTTTCTTTCATTCTTCCCAAGGAAGAGAAGAAACCTATGATTGACAAACCCAGTATTACACAAACACAAATTGACAATAGATTGAAATGAAATAATAGTGCTAGAGAGTGTAGGCATAGACATCGTGCTATTGCTTGTATGTTACAAACTAAAGAAGACAAGAACAACATAGAAAATAAAAATTCGAACTTACCTAAAGCAATGCATGATGATTCTATACCCTCACCACAACATAAACAAGAATCTTCCATGGATATTGTCATTCGACCTCTCGTTGTGATTAATCTAGATGATGGCACCGACATTATCAAGATAGATTAACAAGTGCATAATGAATTGAATACATTGTTTTCCTCTTCTATGAACTTAAATGAAAAATTTGCTAAAAAGAGTGTTGAACTTGGTGCTTCCCCTAGTTCAACACTTGTCGTTATCCCTTTGGTTAGTTGTCTGCCTTCTATTTATACCGACGAGATTGGGATGCAGACGACCTGATAATAGGTTGATTCGCATGTGCCTTACTAGTCTTATTTTTTCATGTTTCTTTATGTGATTGTATGTGCATCATGTGATCCCCTGTGATGTTTCATTTGATGTATCTCTCTCTTTTCATGCATTCCTCTACATGTATCTACTTTCTTCTCTATGTCGTAAACTTTTATCTTTTTCATTTGTCTTCTTTTTTCCTTTTGGGGATGACACAAGGCGTCAAGACATTTAGGTATCTTCCATGTTGACCTGAAATATTTTTCTTATTTTTCACTCTTTTTGTGTCATTCTTCCAGTTCTATGAGTATTTTGGGAATGATGACATTTTCAAGATCTAAAACAACATTGTAGCAAAGACATACTAACCTCGAATCCATAAATCCCTTATGTATTTTTGGGGGAAACCCCTCCCTCCTTTTTCATGGTGTAGGATATACCTCTCTCATGTCATTGGATACTTTACAATTTCTCACAACAATGGTGTTAGCAACCGCTTTAAAGTGGTGGCATACATCAATGAATTTTTTTTTGAAATTTTGCATATTTCATGGAATGATTTTCCTTTTCTTGTGACGTGTCCTTTTCTTTGTGGTATGATTGGGTTTGATGTCCTCCAAGAGTGTGATATTTATAAGCATACGATATCCCTTGGTGGTATGATGCAAATGAGGCATCCCATAAGTGGCAATCTGATGCTCTTTGACTTGTCCTCTCTTGGAGACATCAGGCATGGTGTTCCCTAGGAAGAAGAACTTACATGAACAAAGAAAAATACCCTTTAACAAAAAAATATAGACATAACATTCAAAATCATTCATAAAATCATTGCATTGTGGTGCCTTATCGAAGGTTTCAGGAGGATAACTTTAGTATGGTATGGGAGGCTAAAATGACTCTCTCATTTGCCACCTCATTGGGATAAATCACCTAGTGGATGGCTTGAGGTTCCACTACCCCAAAGTGAGCATGCATGTTATGGAAAAACAACCTAGACCTGGTCCACATAGTGTTGGATAGACTGTCGAAGCTTGATCCTTTTTCTTGGACAAACAACCACATTCCACATTGTTTTGGAAATGTTGTGTTTGATCATGTGTTTTACTTTGTTTTTCTTGGTCTTTGATAGGGTATGACTGTATATTTTTTTATTGTTGCATACTTAAGTGTCTTGAATGTCTACTTTAGTGTGAGTTTGACATGGGGGCAAACTTTCACTAAAGTGGGGGAAAAATTTAGCATAAAAAAGGTAACCCTTTTTCACGCTCAGTCACATAATTAACAATTAATGATAAAATATACTTAATTGTGCCTTATTTAGGGTGTTGTAAAGTGTTTTCCTATACTTTCATACTAATATAGGGCCTCATTAATTAATTGGGGATTAATTAGAGCTTAATTGACCCTTTAATTCAAAGCTAAGCCTTATTAATTGCATTTTTCAAGGATCTATCTCGACACCCATTAATGATATTGCTAGGACCCATTTGCCACTTTGGGTGAATGGGTCCTCCTAACCTAGGTCACCCTTTTTTTGGCATATTTGAGATGGGTTTTTGATGTTATTTCATCTCCCCAAATATTGGTCCTAGAAAATTGTGATAGAACCCATTCGTCCAAGGTGGTAAATGTTAGATTTGTGAATAACATGAGCCACAAGATCAAACAATGAACAAAAAATCTTCCACCCAAGAGCTCTGCAAAAGAAATATTTGCTATTTATCAAAAATAAAATACATACAAGATGAATAATTACAAGAGAGAATGAATGCTTTATAAGATCAACCCTAATGATAAAGGGATTAGATCATGACAATTGTCAACATCTTGTGTGATGAGACAAATTGATCTAATATTAGCCCTGTAGTTAACATAAATAAAGCATTGAGTTAACTAATAAAGAAAACCTAAGTTTAGCTTAAGTACATGAGATTTAGAATAATAATTAATTAAAGTAATTAATTATTCTCTAATACATGATAAATTAACACCCCCCCTTAAGTGTAACTTAGAGAGTAGCTAAACAACTCTAAAAACCAATGCATAAAAAGAAAAGAAAGCATGAATGGGTCACAACAACTAGGCCTGATGGGGTACCCAGTACAATTAAGAGATCTTTGAAAAATGGAGAAAAACTCATGGGAAAAACTCCACTCCAAAAAGAGATGAAAGTATGTAAAAAAAACATGAAGGAAGGCCTCATGAAGACCCCCCAAGGAAAAATTCCTTCACCCCAAGCATCAATCACAACTAAAGATAGTGAGGCGATGCCAAAGGCTTTGTGAAGATGTCTGTAACTTGCTCCTCTGTAGGCATGTACTCCAAGGTGAGAAAACCATCTAGAATCAACTATCAAATGAGGTGCATGTGGATATCTATGTGCTTAGTATGTTGATGTTCCACTAGATTGCAAGAGATGTGAATGGCACTTTGATTGTCACACCAAAGAATAGTGGTACTATCAAGAGGAAAGCCAAAATCAGTCAAAGACTGTCGAAGCTAGAAAACCTACTAGTTGGCCAAAACTATTGCACGATACTCAAACTATGTGGATGATAATGCAATAGAAGATTGCTTCTTGCAAGACCATGTAATAGGGCCAGAACCAAGATATAAAACAAAGCCAAAAGTGGACTTCCTATAATTGAAATCACTAGCCCAATCTGAGTCAGTGAATCTAATAGTCTGAGGATCTCCTAATGCATAGTGAATACCATAATGTGAGGTGTCCTGAATATATCTCAAAATTCATTTGGAAGCTTGCCAATTACTCTCATGTGGATCATGTGAGAATAGAGAGACAAGACCAACCAGAAATGAAAGATCAGGATGTGAATGTGTCAGGTACAAAAGACTGCCAACCAATTGCCTATATAATGTAGCATCTACTGAAGGAGTAGTACAAGTGGAAAACAATACAAAAATTGACTGGAATGGTGTGGGGGTAGGCTTATAATCAAGCATGCTAAATCTCTTAAGCATGTCAAGAGCATAATTCTATTGAAATATGGAAATCCCATCCGAAGATTGAATAACCTATAAACCAAGAAATTAATGCAGAAGACCGAGATTTTTCATCTCAAATTGCTCCATAAAAGCTTATTGAACATTTTGGATCATGAAGGATGAACCACCTATAAGGATCAAATCACCCACATATAGCACAAGGATGAAAATATCACCCTCCTATCTTTGAATGTAAACTATGGGATCAGATTGACATTGTGTGAAGCCAAAAGAAAGCAAAAAAGTGTCAATCTTCTCATACCAAGCCCAAGGGGCTTGTTTGAGACCATTTAGTGAACAAAAAAGTTTGCAAACCAATGAAGAGAATTCAGTAAAACCATGTGACTGCTCCATATAAATCTCCTCATGAAGATCACCATGAAGGAAGGCACTCTTCACATCCATCTGAAATACTGACCATCCCTGTGAATGCAAGGGAAAGTACAAGGAGAATATAATTCATATTGGAAATAGGGGAAAAGTATCAGAATAATCAATACCTTCGACTTGAGAAAAACTCTTTACAACAAGATGAGCCTTATACTTGTCACTAGAACCATTCGCAACATATTTGGTACGGTACACCCACTTGCACTAAACCAAATTTCTTCCCTTAGGAAGAGGAACTAAATCCCAAGTATGATTCTTCATTAGAGAAGAATACTCATCTGTCATAGTATCATCCCACTCAAGAATACTAACCACCTCTGAAAAATTCTGAGGATAATCTAAAATGGTATGACTCAAAAGACTAACACCCGATGTCTATGCAAGAGTATGATGGGAGTCTGAAGGATCACTTGCCAAAGGTCCAACTACATCAATGATCTAGTGGGAACACTTGGGTAAAGGCTAAATATCTGGAGGTGGTGGGATAGCTAGAGCATCATCCTCATCCTCAAGAGATGAGTAATCCTCAAGATATGAGGAGTAGTAGGAGATGAGGGAGAATATGGGGATGGACTTTCCATCAGAGGAAATCACTCATCAAATTGGACATCTCATTGAAATACGAACTCTTTGGAATCAGGATCAAACAACCTATACGCCTTAACATCCTCACAATATCCAAAAAATATGAGTGGTCGACTCTTCCTCTCCATGGATTTTCACTGAGCTTCAAGAATGAATGCCCAAGCCTCACTACCAAAGGCTCTGAATGAAGATACATCAGGTTTGACATTGGACCAAGCCTCCTCAAGAGTCATATGTCACAATGCCTTGTGAGGAATATGATTCTGAATATATAATTGGCACAATTAGCTGCCTTAACCCAAAAAGAAGAATGCATATCTCATGATTGAATCATACAGTTGACCATCTTGCATAAAGTTCTATTATTTCACTCAACAACACCATTCTGCTGAGGGGTATATGGAACTATAAGCTGATGTCGTAAACCATGCTCAGTATAAAAGTCCTTGAAAGTCTGATTAACATACTCCCCCCCCATTATCTGTGTGTATCTGTCTGATAGAAAGACTAGATTACTTATCCATGAATTCCTTGAAGATACTAAAAGAATTATGGACATCACTCTTGTACCTAAGAAGTTACACCCATGTACGCCTGGAGAAGTCATCAATAATGTTAGCACATATTTGGCCCCTTAAAATGAAGGAGTCAAAAATGACATGATATCACTTTGAGCCAACTCCAAAGGCTCCTTGGCACATGTAGTTCTACTCGTCGAAAAATAATCTCATTGATTTTTGTCAAGGACACATCCTTGACAAACACCATTAGTACAAGAAATATTAGGGAGCCCTAACACTAATGCCTAGATGTAATCATCTTCTAGAGATATTTGTAATTGACATGAACAAAATGTTCATGCCACAACATGCTCTCAATGTTTGCATGTGCTATGAAGGATGAACTTGAACCAGTTGAACTCTCAAAAACATCAAATTAGAATAAATGAGAAGAAGACTCAACACTCCTAGTAGCCACAATAATATCAACATCATGAAGGTCTCAAATAACATCATGTGGGGTAAACTTGACTGTCTTACCGATGCCAAATTAACAAATTTGATACACTGAAAGAAGTTTGGTGGAGATATCAGGAACTACAAGTACCTCCTGAAGAAAACCACCCTCAAGTGTGACAATTCTTGAACCCAAAACTGAAAGTTGTGTAGAATCCCCAAATACAATCTAAGTAGTGCTACAATCTGAAAGGGATGAGACCAAATCCTGAGAAGATGTCATGTGATGTGTTGCATTGGAATCAAGTATCCATGGAGTTGTAAAGGTTAAGGCCGTTGCAGAAAGAGCATGAGCTTTACCTATAGATGAGAAGAATATTTACGGGTGGAGATGTTATGATGCTACATGGATTCCTCCAAAGCCTCTAATCTCTTCCAATATTGATTGACGGGATGTCCCTTCTTACCACAAAAATTGCAAGGTTCACCTGATTTCTTCTTCATCTTAAAGGAAGACTCACCAGGCTTAGAAGTTTTATTATATTGAGGAGTGGTTTGAGGTTTCTTTTCTGATTTCTAAGATGTTTTGGAGGAACACTCACTACTTGATGAAGTATATGTCTTGGGCTTCTATTTCTTCTTGTCTTCCCTTTGGATTTCTATGTTACTAGTGCTTGATTTTTGGAACCAAAAAGAGATCCAAACTGAACCAACTTTTCTTGTTCACGAGTCAAACGATCACATAAAACCTCAAAAGTAGGCATGGTAAATGCATCAACCAATGCATGCATAGTAGAATAGAAAGTAGAAGATAAGACCTAAAATGACCCTCGAAGCTTAGACATAATTGGTACAATACATTCTTTGTCAGTTTTACTCTTCCCACAACCCTACAAAAGAGATCTAAGTGACTTAAACCTATGCAAGAAGTCCTCAATGGAGGGGTAAGAATCAAGTACAAGTGATGTTAATTCTGACTCACTCTGGAGAGCTCTAAACTCATTGATGGTGCCAAAAATATCATTGAATCTCAATCCAAATATCCCTAGGAGTGTTGTAAGACTCCAAATGAAACAAAAGACTGTCTAAAACATGTAGTGAAATCAAACCCATAGCCTCATCTGTCTTGTTCCTATGCTGGAATATCTCAAATGGATGAGTCAATGCTGGTTGTACTTCATCCAAAGTGGACCATAAACCCTTAGACATGAGCATTTTGGTCATATGAGCTTTCCAAGTATGATATTTGTGTGGTGTAAGACGTCCACATGAAGAGGCGTCTACCATGATAGTCATGGTTTTCAAAACAATGTGTGGTATATGATTTCTGATCTCAGATGTATATAGATACTAAAAGCAAGAAATATACTCCCCCCCTGAATAGGAAAAAGCAAACCCAAATACAAATTTGAGAGCAAAAAGCTTAAAAAGGAAAAAAACACATTAGAGAGATCCATGTGTACCTTGTGAATATTCTAAAAAAATGGACTGCATGGCTATATAGAGCACTGAAAGAGCTTTCCAATGCCTATTCGTTTGCAAAAAAAGAAGTCTATTTGCCCAAGTTATGGCCCCAAAAGTGCAAAATATAAGGGTTTCCTTCAACTAACTGTAGAATTTTTTTGGTAAAAAACCAGAAAAAATACCTACAGATCTGAAATGGGCTTGGAACAAACTTTCTGACGATATAGAATTTTTGAAAAACGGAGTTTGTATGCCCAAGATATACCAAATTTTGTGAATGTTGCACAATTAGGCTTTGGGAGGTGAACTAAGGAGCTAAAAAAAGAAGCTCCTGGTCACATGGGGGTTGACAGCTAGGAACAGGGGCTGCACATAGAGGCTAATGCAAAGAATATTCTTAAAAAGGACACTTACTTTTTGATTTCTCATAGTTTGGATGAAAATATTTTAAAAACCAAAGCTCTTTACAATATTCTATGGAATATTTTGAAAGAATATTCCAAATTACATACTTTTTTTTTAAACCTGAACCTAAATAAAAAGGTTGCTCTTTTCTTTTTTTTTTGAAAAAGAAATTCTTTGTTTTTGCATGAAAATTTTAAATTCTTTTAAGAATTGCAATTTTTTTTAAAACCTATGCTTTTTTCCTAAACCCACCTAGTTTTTTTGCAAAATATTTATTTAATGGCGGCCACACATACTGTACAACACACAAATTCTGTACAACTGTACGAAATTACCTCAAATTTTGTGCCAAGAAAAACCTCAAAAATTTCAACTACTCCATTTTTTGCAAAATTATAGTTGTTCTTAAGCTTTCTGGTTGCTCCAGATGTGGTGGTGAGGTCTATTTTGCACCAAAGTTCTATGAAAAAATTTCCACCAAAAATTGCAAAAAAAAAAAATACTGATTTCTAGATTTAAACTTGTAACCCTAGATGAGAAAAAAAGCTCAAAAATGGAGAAGGGTTTCATTGAATCCTTGCTCTAATACCATGTTAGATTTGTGAATAACATGAGCCACAGGATCAAACAATGAATAAAACACCTTCCACCCAAGAGCTCTGCAAAAGAAAGATTTGCTATTTCTCAAAAAGAAAATTCATATAAGATGAATAATTACTGTGTGTTAGAAAATATGCGTGAATTATATAAGAAAAAAAATACTTAGATGGGAAGTATTATAGTAAAGAATCTATCTAGATTAAACACAATTCAATAACATAATTCTTTAAAAACTTCTCATCTTCCTCTAATCTCAAATGTCTTGGTGATTCATGCTCTCAGATCTTATTCCTGCACAAATCACTGAGATGACATCTAAGAAACAAGTATCCTACTTGCCTACAATGCAGAATCTAAATCTACATCTACATGATTAGATGATTGCTAGAAGGAATGATAAAATTATATGGTGAAATGGACAACTGCATACAAGATGATGTGAAAGTAAGACAATGCAAAACTAAGTTAATGATAAGGAAATGAAAACGATTCTACATGCTACTAAGAAACATCTAAAGGAGCCATGATTCAAATCAAATAGACAAACTACTCTAATTGCTAAACTAAAAATGCACACTAAGCTCTTAAAACATGGATGAATTTTTGCAGAGTAATATTATGCAAATGCTCCTTTTTGAAAAGTTGTAAATGGGCCTCAATTTATAGATTTTTCAAAGGCATTGGGTGAGTTGGCAGCCATGAACGATTGAGATTTGATCTAGAGAAATCAGCAGCGAAGAATGAGAAGGATGGAGAAAACAAGGAAATGGTTCCCTTTAGTAAAACCAATTTTCCAAGTGTAGGAAGGAATCAATTGGAGGATGAAGCCATGTGTCTTGAAGGTTGTTAAATTTTTTGAGAGTAAATATCTAATTTATAAAATAAAGATAATTATTTTCATGTGACACATGGTGAGTAGGAGGGTGAGGTGGAAGGTAGTTAGAAAAATATGTAGAAATGTGACAAATTAGAATTTGAAAATTCAAATTTAATGAGAGGGAATTAATTAGAATAAAAAAAATTATTTAAATTTGTTTACTTTAATTAAATCATGAAGCGGGTGAATTAGAATAGAGGTATTAGGAAAATAGGAACTACGTAAATAAATTTGCAATTTATTTATATAGTAGATGAATAAAGATTTCATTAGTTAAATAAATCAATATTTAATTAATATTTTCCATACCAATTTTGAGTGTATACATTTTTCCACTCTTTGAAGTGATGTGTTTATGCATTACTTCAAAGAAAATTTACCAATGCTGCTAAAAATTATAACGATGCCCTAGACAACGATTTTTTAGGAAATTACCACTGTATGCTCCATTGGGAGATAAATTGAGAAATTTCTGATGATAAAGGATGATTTTTGAAAATTTCAATTGATTTGTGATGATGATGATGATAAAATCCTATTTTGATAATATTCCAGTGATTTATCTCTCGATATGAAATATTTTCAAGTTGCCCCAATTAATTGCCCCTCAAAGAAATTAAAATAATGCCACCAAAATCACTCCTTTTAATTACCTTTATTAAGAGGTAAAATGAAAATGAATTCATTTGTGAAAATTTTAATTTGAAAATTGTGTGAAGTGAGAGAGCATTTTGGAGCTTCTGAGCAAGATGGTGATCCCTCTGCAGCTTAGTCGATTCGAGTGGGTACGGCGACATAATCAGCCTGTGGAATACGGACCTCCGGTAAGAATTTAAAAATTTCTCTTTGTGATTTGAAAATGAATTTTATTTTCATGTTTTTAAATCAGATTTTTTTATTTCAAAACTGTTTTAGCGCTTCCGAAAAATTTCATGGCCCCTAGGCTAGGCTTTTCGGCACTTTCACCAAAAGTTTTGGCGCTTCAGAGAGATTCTCCAGTGCTTCTAAGGTCTGTAATGGCGCTTTGAAGTCATTCGTAGGTCAATTTAGGGTTTTGGCACTTTCGCCCTCTGTTCTAGCACATCATAGAGATTCTCTGACTCTTCCATTGAAATGACACCTCTGCCCATTTCTCTGGCGCTTTGAAATGATTCTCCAACGCTTCTACCTGAAATGGCGCTTCCACGTGGTTTTGTTGCGCATCTTCCTAAAATGGCGCGAGGTCTGTTTTGGCACATCCAAGATAGGATGAATATATTTTTTATTTTCTCCTTGGATTTGTGATGTTTGCTCACATTTAGTTGATGATTAGGTATTGATCATAGGATAGATGATTTAAAGACCTCATGATTGGTGAGATACACTAATGATGATGTCATTTTGATCTCATGATAGGTGAGAATCAAAACAAAATGATTGATGAGATTTGATGAAAATCTCAATAGGATTGATATAGGATTGATAGGTTGATTGATTTGTTGATTTGGTTTGATTGATATGCTAATTTGTGACGTTTGAAAATGATAGGAGACAGATTTAGATAACCTTCAGTCTAGAGAGAAATTTCCGCTGACATGGGAGATGATATCGTAGCTATCTCACGCTGAGAGAGACATTGTTGAGAGATGTGGTTTGTCCTCATTGATTGATATGCCCCAGGTTAGGAGTAATCGAGGATTGTTGACAAAATTGGTGGAGTGGTGGCATAGCGACCACAAAACTTTCCATTTGCCTACTGGAGAGATGACTGTTACGCTAGAGGATGTGTACAGGATTTTGTGGATTCCTATAGTTGGAGATATCGTGACCTATGATTCGACCGAGTAGGGAGGTATGGATGCACTATGCCGAATTTTTCATGATGATCAGATTTTTGGATGCTGGATGTCGTGGTTAGAGATATTTTCCAGTGATGTACCTTTGCCTTCCATTCTTGTAGGATTTGTCAGTGGCTTCTTATGTCTCACAAGAGGAAAAAGGGATTTTTTGCTAGTTGAGGTTGTACCTTGGAGTAGATGATTCAGTTTGGGACTTGGTTTGCATGGGGATCCTATTTGCTTGCGCACATATATCATGATCTACACTGGGTGGTATATTTGGGAGGAGCTAGCTTATCAGCAGGAGATACATTGCTCCAGGTTTGGGCTTGGGAGAATATTACGGTGACACGGCCATAGACAGATAGATTTCAGCCATTTGGTAGGCCTTACATCTATGGTTATGCAGGTGCACTTGTCCAGCATAAGTTGGGCAAGCTGGAGTATTGGTGACGTGTGCTTGATGACTGGGATGCAGTGACCTGGAGACCATACATGGACTGTGAGCAATGGGAAAAGGATCAACTAGAGATTCTATATTGTATGACAGCCAGATACCTGATTGGATAAAATTGGTATATTATTGAGAGATTCTTGTTACTAAGAGTGCTGGGACAGTATGGTAGAGTTCAGGGGATGCCGCAGGGATCAACTTTGTATGCCTGCAGACAGCAAGATATGACAGAGTGGGGACCTACACTGTCCTATGATGCTACTTGTGATGAGTATCTGTACTTACATCCAGTGATTTTGGATTACCATCTAGAGATTGTCAAGGGCTACATGAGTGAGGAGTATTATGTACTTTGGTCAACATCCATTTCCACAACTTTCAAGTCTCGATGAGCCCATGCCAGCTTTTGAGGATGACAAGGAGAGACCACCTAGATGAAGGCAAGGAAGAGGTGATGGAGATGGTGAGGAGGGAGAGGGTGGAGATGAGGGTGATGATGATGATGGAGGGGATGATGGGGGTGATGATGGTGGTGGAGGAGATGGAGGAGGTGGTGGTCATCTTAGCTTTGATGTTAGAGTGCCTCGCAAGAGGTGATCCTTGGTTGCATCATCACAGTAGAGGGTACATATACGCTTGCCTTCATAGTAGCAACAGTCACAAATCACTACTTTGCACACACAGGTTCAAATTGTTCAGGGACAGCTGACACAGTTACAGGGGTAGTTACAGAAACATACGCAACTACTGACTCAGGTGCAGGCACAAGTCTTATAGGCCTAGGGACAGATTTAGACAGTGACAGTTGAGAGGAATGCTGCCCAACAACAACTAGCATAGGTACAGGGCCAGGGATAGGTACAGGGGTAGGCATAGGTACAGGGATAGGTTGCAACATTAACCACTGAGAGAGATGCCTTGAGATGACAAGTTGAGCAGGAAGAGGCCCTTATAGAGAGGTTACAACAGGCTGTTATGGCCATGGGAGTTGTAGATTATTTCAGGGAGATATGCCACACTTCTCAGGAGGTTCAGTTTTATAGAGATCAATATCATGAGTTGGTCCCACCTGAGCGGTGACATAGTTTCACCCAATCTCGGACTAGCAGATCCTAGTCTCAGACAATGAACATGGGTGTGACACAGTCATTACCAAGGGATCAAAGAGATACAGGTGCAAGTACTTCAGGTGCAGCAGGGGGTACAAGTTTAGTGATGCCAATAGCTTCGGGAGGCAACACCACATAGTTTTAGTCATTTTATGTTATACCATGTTGTATACACTAACTCTCTATGATATCACCATTTTGATGTTGTATTTCTTAGCATTCAGATATCCTTGTACATTTGGTGTATTTTTGAGATATATATGTAGCGATGATGATGATCCTATGTGTTTATGCATGTGTCTACATGCTATTATTTTTATATTTTTCTAATGCAATTATGTATGATGTGATGAATGTTAATGCAAAGATGAATGATCCTAATAATGAATGACTTTATATGATTCTATGGATGTATGATATGCATGGTAACCTTTGTTTTTTTGTATTTTCTGATGCAAATATTATGATCTAATGCATATATTTTATATGTGTCGATGCCTAGGATGCATTTCTAAATGTAAATGGATGAAAATGATATGATCAATGCATTAGTTTTTGTTGGATTTTTTGTGTTGCAAATATATGATTAATGACCTAAATGAATGCCTAGATGATATGATAATGCTATGATTGATGTCCTAATGCTTATACCTCTAAATGATGTTTTTGTAATGCCAAATGTACTCAATCTGTTAATGATAGAAATAACATCAGCCTTGGAAAAATCTATAAATACCATTACAATGACCGATATGAATGCAACCTAGATATGCAATCCTAACAATGCAATAGTGACATCCCAGTGATTTATTGTGCTTATTGTCATCATTGAGCCTTTTAAAAATGTTGAAAGTGAGTACAAACATCGATGGTAAAATTGAACCATGATGAGCTGAGTACTACTTCCATGATGTTTGATAGTGCAAGTTAACACAAGCATCTAGGAATAATTAGACCAAGATGACCTGAGAATCCCTTGTGTAAATAAACAAGAATTAACTGTTTTCCTATGTGAATCAAGAATATCATCAGTGATACTTTGTACAACACGTCACACGACAATTCCCATAGTAATAATGATTAACTCACAGGCAGCAGACAAAGAAAATTATCATTCTCGATCATAGCTTTTCTAGTTCTCTAACATCCTTGAATTGCTCCTGAGAAATGATAACATCAATCATAATACAAACAATTTCGAACATTCGTGTGAAAGTGTTAAAACCGTGATTTAGAATAGCATCATCTTTGTAACCGTGATTTTTTGCTATTTTTGGGTTTTTTCAATTTTCTGATTTTTAGGTGTTTTCCGAGATTTGGACCAAGAGCTTAACCTAAAGACCTATCCTAGGGGCCTCAGGGGCTAATCAAAGATTAGCCTTTCCTATGTTATACATGTAGAGACCATGTAGTTCGACCGACTCAACCAATTTACAAGACCAGGATATGAACAAACACTAATTACAATGAACTGCGACAACACAATTCGACAAGGTGACCTTGTTTTTGGCTTTTTTGGATTTTTGACCTTTTTAGGGATTTTCTAATTTTTGACCTATTTTTGAATTTTCTGACGTGACAAGGATGTTTCATTTCACTATGATTAATGTTTTCGTCGTGTTTTTATTCTTGTTGTTTGTCTGTTGGTTTAAGCTCAAGATTAATTACCCCCAGCGAGGTTAGGATTTTTCCCCTAGTGGAAAACAAGCCAGTTTATTATGGATATATACAATGTTCAAGAAGCCAAGGTGAGACATGATCGGCGTAACAAGGTATGCATATGCAACTTAGATGAAGGATGCGAAAGATAATGGTACCAAGCCAGTGATCAACACATGTTCCATAGAGGAAGAAGCCAACCTATCACAAATAGCGCCTGTTGCCAGGTTTTCACCACTTGCTTTTATTGCACTTTTTCAGATTTTATGATTTTTTTGATCTTTTTCACTTTTTTTGTATTTTTTCCTTTTTGATTTTTTTTTTGTTGTCACCAAGATGCTTGTTTTCCAGGTTTTCACTAGGGTAACCATTTTTTCAGGACATTTTTTGATGTTTTTGGATTTTTTCAAGACTTTTTTCTAATTTTTTTTGGATTTTTTCAGGACTTTTACAAATGCAGTGGCTAAATTATGCATAGAATTTCTTAAGATGAAGGTTTTTCATGGGTCCCTCAAACTGATCTCCTTCTGGCGTGGATAATTGATATGCTCCTAAACCATAAGCTGATACAATGACAAAGGGTCCCAACCAATTTGGTTCAAACTTTCCTTTCTTTTCTCTGTCTTGCTGATTGCAGAGGTTCTCCTTCAACACTAAGTCACCAACTTGGAATGTTCTAGGTTTGACCTTGTGATTATAAATTCTGCACATACATTGTTGGTAGGATTTTAGGTGATTCATTGCATGTTGGCGCTGCTCATCTAACAGTTCTAGTTCTTACAATCTTGAAACCCGATAGTCTTCATCAGAGATGATACCTTTCAAGGAAACCTGGAGTGATGGTATTTCAAATTCAATAGGTACAATGGCCTCAACTCCATATACCAAAGCATATGGTGTAGCTCCTATTGGTGTGAGAATACTAGTGCAGTAAGCCCACAAGGTAGGGTTTAATTGGATGTGCCAACCACGTCTCGTGTCATTGAAAATTTTCTTCAAAATATTCAAAATAGTCTTGTTGGAAGCCTTTGCTTGACCATTCCCCTGAGGATAATATGGCGTAGAGAAGTGATGTTGGATATTGAACTTCTCGCACAATTCTTACATGAATTGATTTTTGAACGGTCTTCCATTGTCAGTTACTATGGATTGGGGAATGTCATACTGACAAATGATGTAGTTGAGGATAAATGATGAAATTTTCTTTCCAGTGATGTTGGTTAAAGGAAAAACCTCAATCCACTTCGTGAAGTATTCTGTAGCTATGATGATAAACTTGTGTCCATTTGATGATGATTGATGAATTTTACCAACAAGATCTAGTCCCCATTGACAAAATGGCCATGTGGATACAAAAGGTTGAAGTTCCTATGCTAGTGCATGGATGAGATTATTGTGAATCTGAACTTTCTGACATTTCTTCACAAATTGAAAAGACTCCTTTTCCATAGTTGGCCAATAATATCCTAAATGAAGAAGTTTCTTGGGTAAGGTTAGGCCACTTGAATGTGTTCCGCAGACTCCCTCATGGACTTCTCGTAAAGATGTTTCAACCTCATCGCATTCTAGACATCGTAAGAGAGTTCTGTCAAGACCTCATCAGTATAGTACATCCACTATAAGTGTATGTCATGCGGCTCGACGAATGAGATTGCATTTTTGGTTTCATGACAAGTCAAGTGGAAGAGTGTTATCTTTCAAGTAGGCATAAATCTCACTATAGATTGAGGTATTGGTATCACATAGGTGATAGATATCATGGGATTTAGTATCATCATAGACAGGGGAGAACAATTGTTCCACCAAGAACTCGTAATGGTTTCTTTTCTCTGGGATTTGTAACAAGGAAGCAATAGTAGCCATGACATCAACGACTTTATTGTCCACTCTTGAAATTTTCTCAAATTTAATATCCACAAAATATTTCTTGAAATCATCTAGCATTCTTTTGTAGGGCATCAATTTTCCATATTTTTTTTGATAATCATCATTGATTTGGTCAATGACCAACTGAGAATCCCCATACACTTGCAATTCTAGGACTTTCCACTCTACAGCTATTTTGATGCCAATGATTAATACTTCATACTCTGCCACGTTGTTGGTACAAGGGAACATCATTTTGTATGATTTTGGTATAGTATGTACTTGTGGGATGACAAATAGAATTTTGGCTCCTGATCCATGCTGGGTGTGTGATCCATCAAAGTATAGTGTCCATTGTTTTACAACCACGATAAGACCATCAAAATCTAGAAATTCAATGTGTAAAGGATGATTATCTGGTAATGGTGCCTCTGCCAACTAATCCACAATTGCTTGTCATTTTATTGCCTTCCTATCTACATATTGGATATCAAATTCACTAAGTATCATGACCCATTTAGCCAACTTCCTGTTAGGTTTTCTTTGTTGAGGAGATATTTGAGAGGATCAATTTTAGCTATCAACTTGATGGCGTGAGTTAGCATGTAGTGTCGTAGTTGTAGAGTAGCGAAGACTACTTCTAGACAAGCCTTTTCAATGGAGGTATGGTTAATCTCATAGCGATTTAGCGTTCTATTGATGTAATAGACTACTCATTCCTTTCCTGTTGAATCTTCTTGTGCTAATAGGGATCCCAATGATGTCTCTATTGTAGCAATATATAATAGTAGTGGCTTCTAATGTTGATTATCAAGGTGAAGAAAGCTTGCAATTATATGAAATTAAATAAGTGAATGCAAATCTGAAATATGTAGATTAACCTTTAGCCTTAGTGTGAAGAAAGAATGAGAGAGAGAGATAGAAGAATCATAACACATGCAACAACAGATTTACGTGGAGAAACTACGAAGGGAAAAAAACTCCACCACCGAAAGAGAGGCAAGTATATTACTAACAATCTGAAATATTACATGCAACAATAGAATTCTCTTATCAATCCCTATAAAATCTGGTAGCACCTTGTTACCCTGCACACCTACAAAACTAAATTGAATAACTCTAGCTCAAGGCCCCAATTTAAAGAGATTTGTGAGGATGAAAACCACCACGGTTTCACCAAACAATAGGCAAAAATACCACATAGAAAAACCCATTCCTCCCTCCTTGAAATGGTCAAAAATACCAAAAATAACCTCTTACAGATGCTCTTACAGCTGTCATAAGGCATCTCTCTTGCATAGGCATCTAGGTTCTAAAAATAGCATATTCTATCATAGGGAATCTGTCATACTGTCATAGCATCTTATGAAAACTATCATACATGTCATAGATGCTCATACAACACTCTATTTTGACCCAAAAACCTCAAAATAGAAGATTCCAAAGTGGGACGCCTAGCTATTTTGTCCTTTTCCAAAAGGATAAACGGTAACAATAACACTACATTTACATTGTCTCTTTCACCACTGTTGGTCAAACGGTTTCACCTCTTATGGGTAAATGCACAAAACACTTTAGGAGAATAATTAATTAAAGGATTTTACAAGGTTGATGGCACCTAAATCCTAACATTCTCCCACTTGACATCATACATTGTAAATTACACCCATAGAGATACAATTACATAGAATTAAGTATAGTGATCAAGGCCCATGGCGTTTCTGCACCAAGAGAACTTATCCATGGTTACTAGCTTTGTAAGAGAATCTACAACATTATACAAAGTGTCAACTTTTTCAATCAAGACCTGTCCATTTTCAACCATTTCTCACACAAAGTGATACTGAACATCAACATGCTTAGTACAAGCATGATACATAGATTTTTAGCCAAACATATGGCACTCTAACTATCACATCTGATCATCACTATCCTGCAATCAAAACCAATACCATTACCAAGTCTCTGTAACCAAACCACCTCCTTAGAGGCATGTGTAGCAGCCATATACTCTGCTTCAGTGGTGGAAAAAGCAACTATAGGTTGTCTTTTACTCATCCAACTCACTGCACCTCGAATCAAAGTAAACACATAGCCACTAGTGGACATTCGACTATCCAAGTCACCTGCCCAATCTGCATCAACAAAACCCTGTATGTCCAAGGACTTATCAACATTGTTAGTACCATGATAAATCAAACAGTAATCAGAAGTGCCTCGCAGATATCTAAATACCCTTTTAAAAAAATTCCAATGTTCTTTACCAGGGTTAGACATAAACTTGCTTAGAACTCCCACTTCTTAGGCTATATCTGGTCTAGTACAAACCATTGCATACATTAAACTACCGACAACACTAGCATAAGGAACTTTAGACATTTCATTAATATCATCATCCAATTCAGGACACATGTCTAAACATAACTTAGTACCGACAGGAAATGGAATATTTACTGGTTTACAGCCCTGCATATTAAACCTTTGCAAAATAGTGTTAACATACTTACTCTGATTTAACCAAAGCTTTCTGTGAACCCAATCCCTAATGATTTCCATCCCAAGAATATATTTAGCAGCCCCTAAATATTTCATATCAAAAGTGCCAGAAAGATGAGTTTTAAGTTCCCTAATCATTGCATTATTGTTACCAATGAACAACATATCATCCACATATAAGAGAATAATCAGTATCTGATCATCAATAACTTTAAAATAAACACAATGATCCTCTTCAATTCTAACAAAACCCAACTTTAATGCAAAGACATCAAAATTATGGTACCACATCCTAGGTGACTGTTTCAAACCATATAGAGACCGTTTTAACCTACAAACCAAGTGTTCTTTTCCTTTCTCAACAAAACCGTCAGGCTGTTGCATATAAATTTCTTCCTCAAGATCCCCATGCAAGAAAGCAGTTTTAAAATCCATTTGTTCTATTTCTAAATCATAAGAAGCAACAATGGATACAAGGAATCTAATAGAAGTGAACTTAGAAATAGGAGAGAATATTTCACCAAAATCAACTCCCTCTCTCTGGGAGTAGCCCTTGGCCACTAATCTGGCCTTGTATCATTCCAACTTATTGTTTGCACCAAACTTCTTTTTATATTCCCACTTACAACCAATGGCCTTTCTTCCTTTGGGAAAACTAACATGATCCCAAGTGTCACAATTTTTCATAGACATCATCTCATCATGCATGGCCTGCATCCACAACTCACATTCTTCTGAAGAGAGAGCCTCCCTGAAGGATCTAGGTTCATCATCAGTACATACCAAAGAAAATTTACAACGAAAATCAGGTGGGCTATACTTTTCAACTAGATTTTGTTGCCTTGTGGACCTTCTCAAAGGTGGAGTAAGAGGTTCCTTCTCATGTTCATCCTGATTGTTTTCAACCTCTTCTGTTACAATAGATTCTTTAGAACTCTCTTCTTCTTCTTCTTCTTCTTCTCCATCTTCTTGTCCATCTCTTTGTTCTTCCACATGTGCATCTTCTTGCTTAGTTTCAAAGTGCACTATTTTTGAATTTTCCTTTGGTTGCTCATCTTCAGAGTTAGCTCTAAATTCCCTGAAAATAACATCTCTAGTAAATATCATCTTTTCTGTTAGTGGATTCCAAAGTTTATAACCTTTAAAATTTTCACCATAACCTACAAAGATGCATTTCTAAGATTTGGGATCCAATTTAGACCTCTTCTCTTTATGCACATGAACAAAAGTCTCACAACCAAAGACCCTTAAATGTGAAATTGAAGGCTTTTTACCCAACCACATTTCATAAGGTGTTTTATCAACAAGAGCTTTAGAAGGAGATCTATTAATTAAATAACAAGCAGTATCAACAACCTCTGCCCAAAAACATTTATTTAACTTAGCACTACTTAACATGCTCCTAGCTCTTTCCATTAATGTACGGTTCATTCTTTCTACTACCCCATTTTGTTGGGGTGTGTAAGGTGTAGAATTTTTCCTAACAATTCCTGCATGTTTGCAAAACTCATCAAATTCCTTAGAACAATATTCACCCCCATTGTCATATCTCAATACTTTTATCTTATAATCTGTTTTCTTTTCAACCAATGCCTTAAATTCCTTAAATTTGGTGAAAACTTCAGATTTTGTATACATAAAATAAATCCAAGTATATCTTGAGTAATCATCAATGAAGGAAACATAATAACGAGATCTACCCAAAGAATTTGTATCCACTAGACCACATACATTTGAATGAATTAGTTCTAAAAATACATTAGCTTTATTAGTTCCTTTAGGAAATGATGACCTATTTTGTTTCCCAAACACACATCCCTCACAGAAATCATTTTTACCAATAGAATAATAAAAAATATCGTCTACTAGTTTCTTATCAAGTATGGTCCTAAGACCTTTTTCACCAATGTGACCCAATCTATGGTGCCACAACATGCACACATTTTTAGTGCTAGTTACAAAAGAGGAGTTACAAAAAGTAGAAGCATGTAGCGTGAACAAATTCTCTGTCTGAGATCCTTTAGCAACCACCAAAATTCCCCTTACCATCCTGCAACCAGACTTGTCAAATGTCACATGCATTCCAGAATCATTCAACTTTGAAACTGAAATTAAACTTTTTCTAAGTCCTGGAATCTATGCAAGGATCTTTTGTAATTGGTCTACTATGTTGTATTGATTGGGCAATGCTACAGATGTTTTAGATGAACCTCCTTTTAAGACATATTTGGAATGTTATCTTGTTGTTGCATTCACTGGTACACTGTCTTGTTTCCCATTGATTTTGATGACATTGATTTGAGTATCATTTGCATTTATGTCCAGTTGGATGTCATTGATTTGATTCTCAAGGATAAAAATTCCTTGTTATTGTTCAATTGGAATGTCATAGATTGGATCATCATTTGCAGTAATGTTTTGGAGATCATGGGTTTCAATGGTATTCATTTTATTTTCTACTGCTGAGATATGATTTATGACAGTATCATGGACATAGTTTATGTTCTTTTCCTTGTTATTCGTCGTAGAGGACTCCCCTTTTTCATAATTTGGTAAGGGATTTTTGAATGCTCCACGATCTGCATTTGTTTAGAGTCCCTCTATTCGTATGATTTTTGCATCTATCAAGTCTTGTATTTTATGTTTCAATTGCATGCAGCTATTCGTTAGGTGACCTTTACATCGATAAAATTCACAGTAATGGGCATAATTCCACCATGACAATTTAACTTTTGGTTTGAATCCTCGAGTGTTAGGAAGTGTTATGAGGTTATTTTCAAGAAGTTCTCTCAATGCAGATTCATGTGATTGACCCAAAGGGGTGAATTTTCTACAGTTTGATTGTGTTTGATACAGTGGAAATTTCGATGGGGTGTTGCTTTGATTGTGGCTGCTTTGGTTATTGGATGAATTGAAATTTTGATTAGTTGCTTGATCAATGTTTTGATCTACCTTGGTTGTGGTTCCCGACAAGTTGAAGATTGGTTTGGAATTATGTGTTTCAGCATTACCATCGTTGGCATTTTTGTTCCTTGTCCAAAATTCAGGTTTTTCATTGTTATGATGGTTAGATGAATTAACATTGTTTGATTCATCATTGTGAATATTCAATACCCCCCTTCTGACTAAGGCTTCTTTGATTTTGACACCATTTTCTACCATCTTCTCAAAGGTAGGAGGACATTGTAATTGCAATCTATAGCTCATTTCATTGTTAAGGTTATCGATAAAAATTTCCATCTTTTCTTGTTCGGGTATGGGACTAGCATAACGAGCGAATAACCTTCACCTTTGGAGGAATACGAGAAAATATTCTCCTTGTTTTTGTTTGGTATTACAAAGATCCTTCATGGTTATCTCATGTGCAATGTTATAAGAATATTGTGTGATGAGTTTGTTGACAAGTTCTTGGAAGGATTTTATGCCTGGTTGTAACTCGAGAACCATTCCATGCTATTTCTCCCCATCCTTTTCAAATAATTTTTCTAGAAATTTATGGAAATTGGGGTCTTGATTTGCTTGTTCGACATCTTCTTTTGTTATATCATTTATTTCTTTTTGGGAAATCTTATGAAAAGGATTTTCCTTTGGTTCAGCCATGGTATGCCGAGGTTCAGTTTCTTTGTCCTTAAGTTTTTGTTTTTGGGACCTTGTTAAAATGGGCATGCAAGTGACTAAGGTTTGCTAAATTTTGATCGTTATTTGAGAGTGCCAAGGAAATACCTAGGTTGAATAGAATGATGAATTCTATTGATGTGACCAAGGTGATAAAATTTGATACAAAGTGTATTGTTTCCAAGATGAAGGATAAAAACCTTGATGGGGAAACTCAACTTGATGATCAAATTTGGGATGTTGATGATGATGGGAATTTTTAGATGTTTGATCTAAGTTTAGGTAAAATGTTTCACTTGGATAAGTCAATTTTAACAAACTTTTGGACCCTAAGGGATAATTCCAAACTCGAGGAGATTTTGAAATTTTGGTTGCAATTGTGAAAAGGTGGATGAATTTTCCTTTCTAAACGAGATGTTCAAATCTTTGGAATAGTATTGGATTTTTGCAATAATAAAATGAATACAAGTTGGGGTTGTTCTTGGAAGCTTTTCTGTAAAAATTGAATAGCAATCTATCTCTAAAGTCGTAAAGCATGGAAAGACGTTGGTGTTCCTTTGGACTAAGAGTTATGGGTTTTGGTTTTCAAATTTTAATTTTTTGTGAAGCCATTGGATAAAAACCATGTTTAGACTCTTTTCAAGGTTGCAAATGACTTTGGAATAGAAAAATTCTTGAATTCTGATTTCAAAATGATGGATGGGAATTGTATTCAACTCTCTATTTTTGGGTTTTGGTGAAAGTGTCGTTACAGTGGGCGGAAGCGCCAAAAAGGCAGAAGCACTACAAGAAAGCTCAGATGTGCTACAGAATGGATTGGAAGTGCCACATAAAAGGGTCAAAGTACCATAGAATGACTCGGGTGCACCACAGAAACATGTGAATGCGCCACAAAATTTTGGGGTCAAAGCGCCACAGAAAAGCTCAAATGCGCTGGAAAATAAGGTGGAAGTGTTGTAATAGAGAGTGAATACGCTAAAAAAATTGGTAAAAGCACCATAGAAAGTAGTGAAACCGATGAATTGGGGGACGCAACAATTTGTTTCTAGTTTTTTTAATTTCTCTGGTTTTTTGGTAAAAGGACAGATTATTCCAAGATGATGTATTCTGAATCATAGTTTATGTAGTTTTTCTAGTGTGTAAAGTTTCATTTGAGGTTTGATTTGAGAACAATTTGAAAAGCACAATCAAGCACAACATACATTCCCTAGGGTTGTGATGGACTATATTCTCTTGGATTCCACACAGGTTTTACCCCAACTGCACTTATCTTTAGCGGATGAATTCAAAAGCTTGGCCACACGGGCTCCCCCTTACATTGCACTCTCTTCTCAGGTCAACCAAGCTTCCAGCCTCCATGAAACTCCGATGGTAGACTAATCATCTCTACCAAAGACTATGAGAATGTGGATGCCTTCACAATGATTGTTGCTGTACCAAGATAATAGATAAAGGATTTGGCCAATTCTATAACAAGGGTTCTAGTAGCTACTTTCCGTTTGTAGGAGTTGACCCATCGAGGTGAGAGACCATTTCTTCCCTTCTTGTCAGAGACAACTGTGTGATATTGGCGTTTACTCCAATATCCACATTTATATCCCAGCTGGAAATAATCTTGGCTTTAGAGTGTTACCGGTTGAGTCGTTCCCTTGGGTGAGTATTTTTTCCCCACGGAATGCCCTCTAGGATAAAAAAAAGTGAGAGAGTATACTCGTAGTTTGATCCTCTTTATTCTGCATGAATAAAGAGAGAACCCTCGTTGTATACCCTACTCACACTCGCAGATTAACAAAGAACGGGTCTGGATTTTTGGTCACCCAGTTAAGGGGAGAGCATATGCCTACCCTTCCAAATAGGTAGTAAACATAGTGTTCATTCCTTGCTAATTAATCTATGTTCGTAATTTAAGCAAGACGGAAAGACATAAAATCCAACCCCTGCATAAAATTTATTAGTAGTTTCTCATAGATTATCTTTGGAAAGCGTTCTGGAGTTTCAACATGGTCTTTGACAGTGTTTTATTCAACCTGCAAAACAGAAAAGCCAACATTAGTTTTCATTCTCGAGAAAAATTACAGAAATAATTGAAAGTACCAAAACAGAAAGCAGAAGCGCCAAAACAACTGAGGCACAATAGAATTAAGTGAAAGCCCCACAAAATTTGGCCAAAGTTCCACAGAATGACTTGAAAGCACCAGATAAATACTTTGAAGCATCGAAACAGTTGGTGAAAGCGCTAGAGAGTCTTTCGTAAGCACCAGAAAATTACGCGGTTGTGCCAGAAAACTACACGTCCGAGCCTGTAGAACAAAACTTCCAGAAAATGTTAAAATAACAGGGGCTAGGCCCCACAGTGGGCGCCAATTTATGTGTGTTAGAAAATATGCATGAATTAAATTAAAAAAACACACTTATATGGGAATTATTATAGTAAAGAATCTATCTAGATTATACACAATTCAATAACATAATTCTTTAAAAACTTCTCATCTTCCTCTAATCTCAAATGTCCTAGTGATTCATGCTCTCATATCTTATTCTTGCACAAATCACTGAGATGTCATATAAGAAACGAGTAACCTACTTGCCTACAATGCAAAATCTAAATCTACATCTACATAATTGGATGATTGCTAGAAGGAATGATAAAATGATATGGTGAAATGGACAACTGCATACAAGGTGATGTGAAAGTAAGACAATGCAGAACTAAGTTAATCATAAGGAAATGAAAATGATCTACATGTTGCTAAGAAAAATCTAAAGGAGCCATGATTCAAATCAAATAGACAAACTACTCTAATTGCTAAACTAAAAATGCACACTAAGCTCTTAAAACATGGATGAATTTTTGCAGAGTAATATTATGCAAATGCTCCTTTTTGAAAAGTTGTAAATGGGCCTCAATTTATAGATGTTTCCAAGGCATTGGGTGAGTTGGCAGCCATGAACAATTGAGATTTGATCTAGAGAAATCAGCAGTGAAGAATGAGAAGGATGGAGAAAACAAGGCAATGGTTCCCTTTAGTAAAACCAATTTGCCAAGTGTAGGAAGGAATCAATTGGAGGATGAAGCCACGTGTCTTGAAGGTTGTTAAATTTGTTGAGAGTAAATATCCAATTTAGAAAATAAAGATAATTATTTTCATGTGACACATGGTGAGTTGGAGGGTGAGGTGGAAGGTACTTAGAAAAGTATGTAGAAATGTGACAAATTAGAATTTGAAAATTCAAATTTAATGAGAGGGAATTAATTAGAATAAAAAAAATTATTTTAATTTGTTTATTTTAATTAAATCATGAAGAGGGTGAATTAGAATAGAGGAATTAGGAAAATATGAACTATGTAAATAAATTTGTAATTTATTTATATAGTAGACGAATAAAGATTTCATTAATTAAATAAATCAATATTTAATTAATATTTTCCAGACCAATTTTGAGTGTATACAATTACAAGAGAGAATGAATGCTTTATAAGAGCAACCTAATGATAAAGGGATTAGATCATGACAAGTGTCAACATCTTGTGTGATGAGACGAATTAATCCAATATTAGCTCTATAGTTAACATGAATAAAGCATTGAGTTAACTAATAAAGAAAACCTAAGTTTAGCTTAAGTGCATGAGAATTAAAAGAATAATTAATTAAAGTAATTAATTATTCTCTAATACATGATAACTCTAATAGTGAATGGGTCCTCCTTACTTATGACACTCCTTTTTAAATTTATTTGTGGTGGGATTTGATGTAAGGAAAGCGACGGTGCATAAACACCTTCCTAATGCAAAATCCTTAGGAAAGAAGTGTAGAAAAAACATTCATTTTAACAAGTTACATACATTGAGATGCACATACAAAGAAGCGAAAAAATATCACACACAGAGATAACACTAGATTTACGTGGGAAAACCCTTACAGGAGAAAAACCCACACACCAAGTAAAGTCACTTTGTATTACAGTAAAAATATTACATACAAAGTTACAGAATTCACTCTTAGATGTTAACTCACAACAAAAAATACAATCCCCTTGGTCAACCTCACTCACAAACTTCAGTTTGCCTCTCATTGTTCCAATGCTCATAAAAGCATACAATGTAAAACAACTCAACCACCATTAGGTTTTCATTAATTTCATTATCTCCACCAACAAGATTCCTTCATCTCGGGCCACACACATTGCCATCTAGCACACATCGAGTCACCCAACAATAAATTCGGCAGTAGAGAATGTTACCATATTTGATCTTTGTCAACCCCTGAGTCAGATCATGCATTTAATGCAAATATATCAATATCTGGAAATACAACTTTTGGTCCAATGAGCATTGATTCACAACGACGATGTATAATCAACGAATGAATTCATGCCATGTGTCGACACATCACTCATCCATCGCTTTGACTATTGTACCAATTTATTGGCTCAACCTATGTGGTCCCCACTATCCACACAACATCCATGTCACTGTCGTATGAGTGATGTCACCATCCACATAGACCGGTCCCACCATCCATCGGTCATGTCGCCAAGTCGGGAGAAATCTTAACTTCACAACCTCCAGTCAGAGGTTAGGATATTCCTGAAACCCACGACAACAAGAAAGGGACTGCCAAGTTGGGAAGTTATGGAACTTTCAAACCCCGCAACATGGGTTCCAAAGTTTGGAAATCCAATGATCCCGTGAACAGCTTGATGTCGCCCAGTTATAAACTTTAAGAACCCCGCGACTTAGATTTCTAGGTTCAAGATTTTGATGATAGGATGATAATGAAGGCCAATAAAGGGGGAAAACACCAAGTCTTTATTAGAGGTTCAAGCCAAAAAGTTGAGGCACATTTTCCAACAAGCTCCCACTTGACGAAGACTTACTAGCTTCCTCTAAACTCGAAGTTATTGAAGGTCATAGGCCCCAAGGCCCATTGAACAAGCAAACCGCCTATACTTGTCTGTGCTCACAGAATTTTTCAATGCATCAACGAAATTCTCCAGAGTATTCACCTTTTCCAGTTTAACCTTTCCATCTTCCACCATATCATGAACGAAATGATACTGTACATCAATGTGCTTCATCCTAGCATGGAAAGTGGGATTTTTTGCCAAATAAATAACACTCTGATTGTCACAACAGATAGTAATCTTCCTTGTATTAAACCTAATATCTGAACACAAACGTCTAAGCCAAACGGATTCTTTGTGTGTTGTTGCCATATACTCTACCTCAGTAGTAGATAAAGCAACTACAACCTGCCACTTACTCATCCAACTAACTACACTACCAAATAACATGAAGATGTATCCACTGGTGGATCTTCTATTGTTAATGTCCCCTTCCCAATCAGAATCCACATACCCACGAATGCTAAGAGATCTCCACGATCCAACCGAGTTTCCATGATATCACAAAGCAAACTCTGAGGTTTCCTTCAAATATCTGAAAAATCTCTTCACATTATCCCAATGCGACCTTCCTAAATTTTCCATAAACCAACTAAGAACTCCCACTACTTGGGAAATGTCTAGCCTAGTATAGACCATTGCTACATTAAATTTCTAGCAACACTTGCATACGACACCCTGGTCATGTCTTGTTGGCCTTGTTGTTGCACCAAAAGATCGACCTATCAATGCCCGATACAAGCGTCAGTTAAGATCCACAAGAGGCGGTTAGACCATGTCACAAACCCAAGAATTGTGTTGCAAGGAAGACCAAGGGACACACCATATTGCAACAATCCCCCCAGTAGAAGTGAGGGGTTTGAACCTGTGACCAGCTTTGATACTAATTGTTGGCCTTGCTGTTGCGCCAAAAGATCGACCTATCAATGCTTGATACAAGTGTCAGTTAAGATCCAAAAGAGGCGGTTAGACCATGTCACAAACCCAAGCTTTGTGCGGCAAGGAAGACCAAGGGACACACCATCTTGCAACATGTTCTCCATCTTAGTAGGAGACTTTGGACAGTCTTCAACAAATGGCTTCGTTCCCTGCAACACTGGAACAACTAGCTACTTGAAATCCATCATATCAAATCTCCCAAGGACAATACTAATATACTTGCTCTGGCTAAGCCAAATATTTTTACTTTCTTTATCCCTTTTTATTTCCATCCCAAGAATATACCTTGTGACGCCTAGATCTTTCATTTCAAACTTTGCAGACAATTGAGATTTTAGATCAGAAATCATAGTCTTACTATTTCCTATGAACAAAATGGCATCAACATATAGGGCAATAATAAGAACTTGATCATTTTCAGTTCTTTAATAAACACAATGATCAGATTTTGATCTCACAAATCCCAACGACAACACAAACGTGTAAAATTTTTGGTACCACATTCTAGGCGATTGCTTCAAACCATACAAAGATTTATTTAACTTGCAAACTAGGATTTCTTTACCTTTTTCAACGAAGTGCTCAAGTTGGGACATATAAATTTATTCTTCTAGCCCTCCATGAAGAAACACTATCTTCACATCCATCTACTTGATCTCTAAGTCATACGTTGTTGCAAGTGACAAAATAAATTTGATAGATGTGAGCTTAGCTACAGGAGAAAATATTTCTCCATAATCAATTCCCTCCACATGGGAATAATCTTTCATGACCAAATGAGCTTTATAATTTTCAACACTGCCATCCAAACCAGTCTTCTTCTTAAATACCCATTTATAGCCAACAGGCTTTCGTCCTTCAGGAAAAGGTACCAAATCCCAAGTTTCATTCTTTTTCAATGATGTCATTTCTTCATTCATGGCTTCCAACCAAGAATTTGAGTCAGACATATTAATTGCCTCTTTCAAAGTCCTAGGCTCATTAGTGCTAGTAATCAAAGCATAGGCATAGTTCGAATCCAACATAGAAAATCCATACCTATTAGGTTGATGCTTTTCACGTGTAGACCTCCTCACAGGCTGAGGCTGAGGTCATGGTTCTTCTTCTTTAGAAATCTCAGAGCTACTGGAACTCTCCTTAGTTTCAAGTACACTTTGTATTTCCTCTTTATCTGGAGTTTAAGGAATTTAACTACATCATTCTTCTTTTCCTTTTTATCTGTCTCTAACTGTGGGCCAACTATTGAAGGCTTCACCTCATGAAATATTACACTTCTACTATACAAAACCTTCTCAGAAATAGGATTCCAAATCTTGCATCCTTTCACACCAACGCCATAGCCAATGAAGATACATTTGACAACCTTGTTCTCCAACTTTTATCTTTTTTCATTCGACATATGTATATGCCTCACATCCAAAGACACAAATATGCCTTAGAGAGGGCTTCTTACCAGACTATGCTTCCAAAGGTGTTTTTTCAACAAGAGTCGAACAAAGTGAACGATTTATCAAGTAACATGTTGTAGCCATAGCCTCAACCCAAAACTTCTGCTCCAAACCAACCCCGCTCAACATACTTCTCACTCTTTCCATTAGCATCCTATTTAACCTTTCAACAACTCCATTTTTTTGTGGAGTATAAGGCATAGTTTTATGCCTTTTAATCCCATGGTCTTTGGAGTACCTTTCAAAATCTGCAGAAAAAAACTCACTGAAATTATTCGTCCTCAAGCATTTAATTTTCCTTCCAGTATGATTTTCAACCAAGTTTTTAAACTCTTTAAACCGAATGAACACTTTTGATTTACACTGAAGAAAGTACATGAATTCCCTTCTCGAATAATCATCAATAAAAGAAACATAATATCTAGACTTCGATAATGAAGGAACATTCACTAGACCAAAAACATTAGAATGAACATAATCTAGTATACCAAAAGATTTATGAGGACTCGAATAAAATGAAACATGATGTTGCTTTCCATAAATACAATGTTCACAAAAATAAAACTCAAGGTTACAATCAACAAGCCCTTCAACAATATTTTTATAATTCAAGGCTTTTAAGCCTTTCTCTCCTATGTGACCAAGTCTATGATGCCACAACATGGTCTTCTCTATTGGGAGTTTCACCTCTAAGGAATTTCCACCCAGAGGAGCTTCATTCTCCTTCTCTACACGATCAACTTTGCTTGAATTTACAAAGACGTTACATTGAACAAGACATGCATCCAACTTGTACAGAGTGCCTATGTGTGCACCCTTAGCCAACACCATTGAGCATCTAGTCATTTGATAGCCTCCACTCAAGAAGGAAACTTGCAAACCAACATCATTCAACTTATTGACATAAAGCAAGTTATGAGCCAAACCTAGTATGTGCAGTACGCCATCAATCCATTTGATTCTTTCGTCAGGGAATTGGATTTTGACTCTTCCACGACCAACAATTTCCAGAATTAAGTCACTTTCTAGGTACACCTTTCCACCAGCATACTTTTCATACTTAGTGATCCAATCTCTGTGAGATGTCATGTAAAAAGATACACCTAAGTCAATCAGCCAGACATCACCAGATGCCTGAGTCACCAAGGCTGCAATGAAGCCATCTACATCACTCTGAGAAGAGTCATTGTTCGAAGAGTTATTCTTTTTCCTCTTTTCCTCCTCCTTACAATCCTTTTGGATATGTCCAGTTTGCCCACAGTTCCATCATTTCACCTTGGAATTCTTACTAGGAGACTTTGATCTCCCTTCAAATTTGGATTTAGACTTCTTGGCTTTCTTCTTGCCTCTCTCCTTTGATTTACCCATAACAACAAGAGCATCCTTGGCCATCTCAGAAGACTTCCTCCACATTTCTTTTGACAATGGCGAGGAAACCACGTCTTCCATCTTGAAAATAGTTTTTGTACTTCCAATAGCCATTACCCAATGGTCCCAAGTATCAAGTAAGGAGCATAAAAAAAGCATACAACGATCCTCCTCCTCTATCTTCACACCCACAGACGTCAACTAAGCAATAATCATATTAAAATAATTTAGATGGTCTGCTATAGATGCACCTTCTTCCATCTTCAAGGAGTAAAAATTCTTCCTCAGGAATAACTTATTCACTAGAGACTTTCCCTAATAAATGTCACCAAGTTTCTTCCATAATAAAGATGCAGTCTTCTCGTCATGGATGTTTAAGGGTACATAATCAGCCAGACAATGTCTTATGAACCCTCTAGATTTTCTATATGCGAGGTCCCAATCTTCTTGTTTCATACTTTGTGGCATAGTTCTAGACACAACAATCTAGAGGTCTCTATCCACTAACAAGTCTTCCATTTTGAGTTTCCACAACTCAAAATTGCCGCCATTGAACTTTTCAATTCTACTTTGTTTGATGTACTTTCCATCTCAAACTGTAAACAAGATAATCATTTCTTCTTTTGTAAGACTCCAATTGAACAATATTAGCACAAAAAATTAGCCCTACTCACAAGGATAACACAACTGGCCAGGCTCTGATACCACTTGTAAGGAAAGCGATGGTGCAGAAATTCCTTCCTAATGCAAAATCCCTAGGAAAAAAGTGTAGAAAAAACATTCATTTTAACAAGTTACATACATTGAGATGCACATACAAAGAAGTGACAAAATATCACACATAGATAACACTAGATTTACATGGGAAAACCCACACACCAATTAAAGTAACTTTGTATTATAGTAAAAATATTGCATACAGAGTTATAGACTTCACTCTTAGATGTTACCTCACAACAGCAAATACAATCCCCTTGGTCGACCTCACTCACAGACTTTAGTTTGCCTCTCACTCTTCAATGTAAAACAACTCAACCACCATTAGGTTTTCATTAATTTCATTATCTTCACCGACAAGCTTCCTTCGTCTCAGGCCACACACACCACCATCCAACACGCATCGAGCCACCCAACAATAAATTCAACAGCAAAGAATGTTACCATATTTGATCTCTGTTAACCCCCGAGTCAGATCATGCATTTAATGTAAATATATCGATATCAGGAAATACAAGTTCGGTCGAATGAGTGTTGATTCACAACAGTGTTGTAGAATCAATGAATGAATTCATGCCATGTGTTGACACATCACTCATCCATTGCTTTGACTATCGTACCAATTTATTAGCTCGACCCATGTGGTCCCCACTATCCATGTATCATCCATGTCACTATCGTACAATAGATGTCACCATCCATGCAGACCGGTCCCACCATCCATCAGTCATGTTACCAAGTCAAGAGAAATCTTAACTCCACAACCTCTAGTCGAAGGTTAGGATATTCCTGAAACCCGCGAAAAAAAGAAAGGGATCACCAAGTAGGAAATTTATGGAACTTTCAAACCCCGCAACATGAGTTTTGAAGTTCAAAAATCCAATGATCTTGCAACCAGCTTGATGTCGCCTAGTTATAAACTTTAAGAACCCTACGACTTAGGTTTCTAGGTTCAAGATTTCGGTGATAGGCTAACAATGAAGGCCAACAAATGGGAAAAATGCAAAGTCTTTATCAGAGGTTCAAGCTAGCAGGTTGAGGCACATTTTCCAACATTTTAATGAATTGGAATCCTAGATAGATGATGTCGGCTTGGATTATTTGAATTTTGGGGTTAATTCTTAAGTTTAATATAAATATAAGGTTAATTCACATAGTTTCATCTAAGCAACCTAGAAGATTTCATGCAAGCTAAAAGCACTTTCACAAGAAAATTATAGAGCATTTTAAAGGCATTCAAGGGTAGATTATCAAAGTTTTATTTTAGCAAATTCAAGATCATATCATCATGTCAAGGGAATAGTGCATCAAGCATGTAGTTGAGCTAATGTTGTTGATGTAGTATTGAAGATCCGTTTGCAAGCATTGTTTCACATTCAATTCAAGATCAAGATTAACATTCTTCATGGCCACTTCATGTTAGTTTGCAGATTTACATTCCAAAAAATCTCCCAAGGTATCATCATTTCATGTTTCATGTTTCATGCTTCTATTTCATTATTTCATCATGAGGTTTAATTAAATAAATAGGGTTTGACCAAGGAAAACCCCTATCCCATAACAAACAACATTTTTCTCCTCTTGAATGTGTGATTGTAGGTTTTAGGTTGAAGAGCAAGATTGAAGCAAAATTGTCAAAGTTGAAAAGTTTCAAAGTTGTCTGCAAGAACATGAAAACAAGGCTATAGGATTTGTTTTGGACTTTCAAAAGCTAAGCACAAAGGACCTGGAAGTGCAGACATCAAGAAACATAACCTAGAAGTCAGTTTTCAGAAACCCTAACAGGGACCCATTCGCCACTTGGGGAAAATGAGTCCTCAGTGACCTAAAAAAACACTCTTGCAACAAGGTACACATTGTTCTAGCCTCTCAAAACTTCCCTCATTGTTGCTATAACAGTTAGGAGTCATTTCTGATTGGTATTTATGCATTTTATCCCTCATAATTGAGTGAAACATCCTTAAGAAAAACATAGTGGCATATCATTTTGTTTATTCATTTTGATAAAACCCTCCCATTTTTCTTTGTTTCACCTTCAAGTATCTGAATATTCTTTTCACAGCTTTCTCATGAGATTTCTTAGGATTGGCTTGAAATCTAGTAACTAAATATACCACATACATGATATTTAGTTTGGAAGCAATTAAATACAAAAAACCTTCAATCATGGATCTATAGAGAGTCTAGTCAACCTCCAGAGACTCATCAGATTTTCTTAAGTGATAGCATGTCACGATAGGAGTACCCACTAGTTTGGAATCTTCCATCTCAAAATTCTTCAAAATTTCCTTTACATTATTTTTTGAGAGATAAATATGCCACTATCTTGTTGAACAATTTGAAGCCCAAGGAAGAAGTATACCTCAACAATCATTGACATCTCAAATTATTTCTACATCCCTTCTGCAATTTTTTTACACATATCATCATCTCCACCAAAGATGATGTCATCAACATATACAACCACAATAAACAACTTGTCTTCTTGAACCTTAATATACAAATTACTATCTGCATTACCTTTCTTGAATCCTTACTGAAGTATGTACTCATCCAATCTAGCATACCAAGCTCTGGGAGCTTGCTTGAGACCATATACAGCTTTCTTGAATCTACAAAATATGTCCAGATTCTTTAATAATTGAAAACCATTTGATTTCTCAATATATACCTCTTCTTCTAAATCACCATTTAAGAAAGCTAACTTGACATCCATTTGATATACTTTGAAGTTCTTATGAGCAACAAGAGAAAGAAATATCCTTATTTCCTCCAATCTGGTTACCAAAGCAAAGGTCTCCTCAAAATCAATACCTTCAACTTGTGAATAGCCCTTGCAAACCAAGTTGTCTTTGTTCCTTACCACTTCACCATTTTCATTCAACTTATTCCAGAACACCCACTTTGTTCCTATCATATTCTTATCAGTTGGTCTAGGAACTAATTTCCTAGTATGATTCTTTTCTATCTGATTCAGTTCTTCCTCCATTGTCTTTATCCAATTATCATCTTTGGTGGCATCATTAAAGTTCTTGGGTTCTACTTTTGATAATAAGCACAATTTTTCTTGTTCAGTTACTTTTGCAAAATTTCTTCTTGTCAACACACCTTCATTTTTATCTCCAATTATTTGATCTGGAGAGTGGTTTTTTTGCACATACTTTGTTGGAGTCTTGAGAGTATTCATTAGTTCCAATTCGTTTTCTTATTTCTCTTCAATTTCTTCTTCTTCTTTAATCCAGGGAAGCATATCAGATCTGAAAACCTCAGGTTTATGAGAGATATGACATAAGTTTTCATCTACCTTGACATTTTTACTTTCAATCATCTTTCCCTATCTCTTGTTATAACATCTATATGCCTTGCCCCTGGTTGAGTAACCAAGAAATATTCCTTCATCACATCTTGAATCAAACTTTCCAATGTCTCCTTCATCTCTTCTGATGTAGCATTTGTTGCCAAAGATTCTGAAATATTTGATAGTGGGAGGTCTTCCATATCACAACTCATAAGGGGTCTTATTGTTTTTGACCCTCAGCTACACTTTTTTAAGCAAATAGACAACAATATGTATTGCTTCCTTCCAATACATGTTCTAAAGGTCAACATCTTTCATCATTGTCTTAGCCATTTCTTGCACTATTCTATTCTTCCTTTCTACTACCCCATTTTACTTATGGGTTCTAGGAGTAGAAAGATGTTTCCTAATGCCATGATATTCACAAAACTTTTCAAACTCATATGAAGTGAATTCTCTTCCTCTATTAGACCTTAAACATTTGATCATAATATTCATTTCATTTTTAAAATTTTCTTTAAAAACCTTAAATTTATCAAAGGCTTCTTGTTTCTCTCTTAAGAATGTAATCATCTACAAGCAACATAAAATACCTTTCACCTTGTTGACTCCTTTTCCTTTTAGGTCTGTATAGATCAATGTGAATAAGCTCCAATGGAATTGAAATAGAGCACTCCTTTCTTTTGAAACTAGTCTTTGTTTGCTTTCCCATCTAATATTCTTTGCACATTGTGTTTGTAGGCTTGGTTATTCTAGGCATATCTCTCACTGCATGAGAGGAGTTGATCTTTACCATTTTGTTAAAGTTGACGTTCCCCATCCTTTTGTGCCACAACCAACATTCTCTGAACTGATCCACTAAGCAAATATTCTATTAGCCTCTTTTAGATGATAGACAATACCATTTGTCCTTGTTCTTTCAGCAACAAGCCTTCTAAAACCTTCCTTTCTGATCTCACATCCATTAGAATGAAAAGTAAGAATTTATCCTTTGTTGCACATTTGAATAACACTTAGGAGATCATGTTTCAGACCTTTGACATAAAGGACATCTTCATTTATGTTATTTCCATCAATTTTTAGATCACCTTTTCCACAGATTTGTCTTGACTTATCATCACAAAACTTAACAGCTCCACCATTAACCTTCTTGAGATTGATGAAATTACTTTTGTCACCAGTCATGTGGTGAGAATACCCACTGTCAATTATGCAAGCATTTTCCTCTTCCTTTCCATGAAAGGCAATCCATATTGCCATTGATCTTCACTAGTAGAATTTGGCAAGGAAATGACTATGCGACTAAAATTATTAGTAACAACTAAAGATGACTAAATTCTACTCATTTTTTGCAACACAACTATAAATGACTAATTTGATCGTCGGGTAAAAAACACAACTAAATAATTAGTCACACAAATAAAAATTAGACAATATAATATTAAAGTGGATAATTAAAAAATATATTTCAAATTGAGGGAGTAGATTGTATTATAATATAATATAATAATAATATATTATATTACAATACAATATAATATAATATATTATAATATAATATGATATTATATAATATAATATATATAATATATATAATATAATATAATATTTATATTATATAATATAATATTATTATATAATATAATATTATTATATAATATTATATTATATAATATGTGGATGACACCAACATTTGTTGGCCACATGGCTTTGAATAATTAGAAGAGTTTCACAACCACCTAAATAGCATATCTCCTTGCATAAAATTCACCAAGGAGATTGAATCCAACTACTGTCTTTCTTTCCTTGACATTTTGCTCCTCAAAAAATTAGATGGGTCTCTTGGTCGATGGGTTTTTCGAAAGGCCACCCACACTGATCTCTACCTACATTCCTCATCGCATCACCACCCCAGCCAAAAAATTGGTGTCCTTAAGGCCCTAGACTGGAGGGCCTATCAAATTTGTGATGATGAAAACTTAAGCCTTGAGCTATCTCATCTTCGTGAAGTCTTCTTATTAAATGGGTATTCCAACAAGAAAATCTATGAAGCCTTCAACCAAGCCAGATTTTGCTTCCTTTCCATCTTTAAACCTAACCATTATGTTGTCCCTCCTTGTGCTTCTCTTCCCTTTGTCGATGGCTTCTCCCAAAAAAATCCAAGATCCTTCTCAAAAAAGGCCTTCATTGTGCCTTCAAACCTCGCGCCACTTTAAAAAATTGCATCCCCTCCCTCAAAGACTCCAAGGACATCTTTCTTAACTCTGGAGTCTATAAATTTGTTTGCTCCTATAACACCCCTTACATTGGTGAAACGGGTCACTCCTTCATCACCAGAATCAAGGAGCATGGCGCTGATATTAGACATGAACGGGTCCACAAGTCAGCCCTTGCCAACCACTCATCTTCAACTAAGCATCATATCTATCTTGAAAGAACCCATATCCTTTTTAAGGAAGACAAATTCTTCAAGAGGAAGTTGAAAGAAGCCATCGAAATCAATAACCATCCTCAAAACTTGAATCATGATGAAGGATGGAGTTTACGTTTGTCTTGGCACCCCTTGTTAGCCAACTTGGGAACCCATCATCACCCCTTGGACCGTTAACCCTTCGCTCTCCCCTCCCCCCTCCTCTCTTTATGTTCTCATTTTTCTTCTTTTCTCTTTTTCGCGTCTGTCGGGTCCTCTCTTTTGTTTCTTGTTTGCCCCATTTTTCCTCATTGTTTTTATTTTGTTTCCTCGTTTATGTCTCCCTTCCTTGTTGTCTTTAGCGTAGAATTCTTGGTTTTATTTTGTCTTTTTTCCTTTAAATAATTTAATTCTAGTGTCTTCTTTTATTTTATTGCTCCCCCTCTTTTGTTTTTTTTTCTTTTACTAGTATTTTATTTTTTTTGTCTTATTCCCCTATTTCTTAAGTTTTAATTAGGTGATTAATTTTTTTGTCCCTTTTATTATTATATTTGTTCTTTTGTGTTTCTCTTTATTTTCTTTATTGGTCTAGTTTTTGTTTTATTTCCCTATTAATATTCTATTTTATCTTAATATTCTATGCATTTATAGGTATTTTTTGTTTTTCTTCTTATTTTTATGCTTGAATAAGTATTTATTTTATTAAATTTATCTAATTTATTATTTTTTTTCTTTTAAAAAAATAAATAAATTATTTGATATATATTTATTTGATATATTTGATACATATATATGTATTATTTGTATTATATATATATATATATATATATATATATTTGATGCATATATATATGTATGAAATATACATATTTAATATGTTTTTCTTTCTTTATTTGCATATAATAATATCTAATACATTTAATGCATTTATTATAAAGCATTTATCAAATATATATTATAATGATTTATATATATTGGTATTAAATATTATTTTTATTTTTATTTGTTTTGTTTTTTTTTCTCTTCTTGACTTCTTTGTTTTGTATTTTTTCAAGAATTTGGTTTGTCTTATCTTGATATTTTTATTGTTCTTTCTTTCTCTCTCTTTGTATTTATTATTAATCTTCTTGTTGTTTTCCCTTTATTATACATTATTTGAATCATTTATTGTTTCAAATTTCTTGAGGTTTCCCCATTTTTTAATTCCTTACTTGCATTTATTGTTATCTAATATATGTATAGAAATTTATTATAATACATATTTAGTTTTGTATCAAATATATATTATAATGATACATATATTGGTTTCAAATTTCATTTTATTTCTTATTTTTGCATTGCTTTTTTCTTCTTTATTTCTTGCTTTTTGTATTACTTTTTCAAGAATTTGATTAGCTTTATCTAATTATATATATATAGGTTTCAAATTTCATTTTATTTCTTATATTTGCATTGCTTTCTTCTTCTTCTTTAGTTTTTGCTTTTTGTATTATTTTTTCAAGAATTTGATTAGCTTCATCTTATTATTTGTAATTTTTCTTTCTTTCTTAAATCTTTGTAATTACTATTGGTTAATTTTTTTATTTTTAGTTTTTCTTTACGCTTATTGTTTAGCTCATTATTAAGCCATTGGTTGTTTATTTTTCCTTCCTTTTTGTATTATTTTTCTTTCTTGTATGCTTCCTTTATTTTGTTCTAATTTTCTTGCTTTATTGCTTGAACTTTTAAATTAGCATTTTTGTCTATTTCTTTCTTTTTGCTTGGATTTTTTGGTTGATTTCGTAAGCTTTTAGAAGGTTGTTTTTGGTTTGCTTGTTTTTAATTTTCTCCTCCTATCATGTCATTTCCTTGTGTCTTATTTCTCATGCAACCCATCCTTCCTCCTTCCCTTCTCAAACCTTTTTAGGCTTCTCTTGGTCTGCATCTTATCATTTTTCTCTTGGTGCTCTCATTTTCATCCTGATGATGGATCACAGAGTGTGATCTGAAATGTTGATGCAAAAAACTAACACACAATAAAATCTAGAAATATTTTGCAATTAGGAACATAATACTCCATCTAGGAAGCACAAAACTCATAAGTAGAAGATAGAAAATTAACATATCAGCTTGCGGACCACTTCATTACATGAAATTGGAACTAATACATAACACAAACATTGAGAGAACAATCACCAAGCCACATGAGCAGATACATCAATACATAGAAATTGAAAGCATTTCCTAGACTAGTTTGGACAACCAACAAAACTGCCAACCTTCTGCAATTCACATAACTCTCCTTGGCAACACAGGTGACCTAAAAATATAGGAGTGCAATTTCCATAGAGCACTAACATTGAATCCCAAACTACAAGACCAAAAATTCAATAGTAGAGGAATGTGGAGCATTCTCTTAGACAGACTTCAATGCAACTTCTTGAACTAGAAACTATTAAGTACCTTGTGAAGGCCAAATATTTCTTTCAACAACACATACTTCATCAAGAACATTAAGAGAGAGTATAAGACATATCTTAGACCTTCGACAATGTCTCTCCACTATTAGAAATACTTCTTAATGCTTATAATCCTCATCTGATTATGTCATTATGAAACTAACTCTACAGATAGAAGTCATACCCAGTGACATCCAACCATAAACTTTAGCAACCCTTCCATACATCAATGTTAGCCCATACATCAATGCCAAAAAACTCCCAAGCATGACAACAAACTGCCAACAATCTCACATAAATCTCCTCAAGTGTTGACATCAATGAAAATAACTACCAACAAGCTACACTAGGGTTAGATATTAGAGAGAAAGAGAGGAAATATTGAGGACACTCATGTGGGGCTCATTGTGAAACCAAGTATCCTCTCATATAGACGAGGGTACTTAATCTTATAAGTCTTACACTCCTTGAGTAGCTTGTCTTCCTCAATCATCCTTAGCATGTACGAGCACTCATAGCATGAGAGGGATATCCATTATCTTGTTTAATTAACTACCCATATTCAATTATTTTAAACACTTATTAATCCAAAACTGCCCACACTGTGATTTCCTACACACCACTTTGGGTTGGGTTCATGTTGGGAGCCATTCCCATAACTCTCTCTAATACCTACACCCTAAGCTCATCACATCCTCCAACGAATGTGGCACGTAAAATAATACACAAAATTTAATTTCATAAAAAAATTATAACAAGTTTCCATAAGCATTCTTTCAATAATTCACGAAAGACACTTTCATTAAAACAGTAAAATTCATCATAAAACATATAAAACATTCAATTTTTCTCATATTATTTTGCATTAAAAAACATAAATTTCCCAAAATCTTCATTGATGAAAGCTTCAAATTTCAGAATTTCAATTTCAATTTTGATTTCTCAAATTAACATTTGGTTCTAAATTGAAAATGAATATGGAGACTTCCTTCCCCATATTAAAATTCATCCCAAGTCACTCCCAAATTTAAATTTTTTAAAATAAATTACAAAAGAAAAACCATAGAAAACCCAATTTCATCATTGAAGAAAATATTAAAATTTAAAATATCAAATTCCTAAATTCTAAAAATATCCTTTTTCTCAAGGCATTCCCAACAACACACTTTTGAATTCAATTTCACACTTCCTACACTTTTGGAAAAAACTGCCATAACCATAGCTCTATTTGGGACTTTTACAAAATTTAAAATAAATTTAAATCCTTCTCTAACACTTCAAACTACAATCTATAAAGGAATTTGTATGCTCCTTTAAGGGTGAGAATGGCATCTAAAACAAGAAATAGCTCAAATAATGGAGAGGAGAATAAGATTACCTTGAATCCAAATGCACATAAAACACACGAGAACTTGCAAATTACCAATTTGGAGAAGGCACGATCACACACACACAAGCAAGATCCATTTCCTATCCCAATCCATCCAACTCCCAGTCCTTTCCCTTCCAAATCCACTAAAATTTATTTTTTTCAAAAAGAGGGTTTTTGGAGCATTTTCCTTCACAAAAATGAATAATAAAAAATAAGCAACTCTTTGTTGGCAACACAAGGGCAGACAACTGAGAGGGGGGGTGAATCAGTTGTCTCAAAAATTATACTTATTTAACTTATTCTCAGATTTGATAAATAAACATGAAAGCATAAACCATCACCACATCAGAAACACACATAACACTAAGATTTTTTACGTGGAAACCCTGTTAGGTGAAAAACCACAGTGGAGGTTAGTCGACAAGATTATACCCTGTTAAAAGTATAAAAGAAAATAGGGAATGCACATGCATTCATGCACATTGCTTAGAGCTCACTGCTCAAATAAAAAAAGGCTTACTTCCCAAAGGAAGACACACTGTCTTACAGAAACATTCAGATTATATCCACAAGATTTTGAACTAAGAAAATATCATCTGCTAATGCCTGATTACAATTCCGGTTAAGCACATAAACATCTGCTCACTCGCTCACTCTTCTTCACTCTCCACATGTCTTTGAAAGATTAGAACATTATTCGTGCATACCATACATTCAAATGGTACAATCACTCATATATATCCGCGACTAGGGATAGCATAATCTCCATGTCAGCGTTAACAAAATATAAAATATGTACAAACTGTTGGCCCAAAACATAAACAATTATTCATGTGAATCAACCAATATTGGCCACAACATAGTGGAGACCCAAGACAATATCCTTGAACACGAAACACCTTAAAAAGTTATGCCTCGAAGATCCACAACATGCTACAATCACCCGTCGGCCATGAACATGCAAGAGAAAATCACCAATCGCGAGCACAACGATCAATGCGGATGCACAACATAGATAGAGAATGATCTAGAAAAATACACGATCATCATGAATCATCATAGAAGCATCTGCAACAACTCAAGTTACTAGAATCACATCATCTTCTTTCAAGAACACCAACTGAAGCAACAAAAAAACTGTTAGAACACAGATACTCATAACTTGATCAGATGTTCATGTGGATCTCTGAAACTTAACATGGATAAACTAGATATACTCGAAAACAAACCCTTTAATCCACAACCTTTGATCATCAATATATTGAGCTAGCTAATAGACATAACTTCACTGCACCACTGATAACCTACAACTTATTTTATTACAATTTTCTCAAAATCCTAGACATATACAACCTTAAAGACATTAATTCCAATAATGTTGACATCAATGACAACCACATATCAACAACATCCAACACTCTTCCTTTTTGAACCCTTTCCAATTTTCTCATTTCTAATTTTTTTATTTTAGTTTTGAATTTTTACTTTCTTTATTTTTCTCTAGTTTCCCAATATAAATAAAATATTTACATTCAATCTTTTGAATTTCTTTAAATCCTTACAATTAAATCGAGCATAAATACACATTCTCATCCCAAGGTTTTTCCAAAATTAATTAACTTAGTCATATTTTCATTTTCTTGTATTTTCCCAAAAACATAAAATATTTCAATATCACTATAGAAATAATTTAAATTCTCAATATATCCATTGATGTTCTTTTGCATCACTTATTATGCAATGAGATTTCAGTTGCATTAATGAATCTGCATCAACCGTCTACTCCACTCATGTAAATTGCTTATTTATGTAATTCTTTGTTCCCTTCTCTCAAGAATTGCTAGCTTTCATTTTGCGTTTTGTTCGGATAGCAGCAAGAAGAATCATGCAAAATTATTTCAAAGTATACATTCCGCCAAGATATCTAGAACTAAGGGATGATAGACTGTTCTCCTTTGAAAAGATCAAGCTAACTTGCATTTTAGAATGCAAACCTGTAGAACAATCAATCAGAACCATTCTGGGGTATGATTGGTTGGACTTCCATGCTATGTCTCTGCCTAATGAGGTTGCATCATGCTTTGTTTCTAACTTGATGGATGTGCTTTGGTGTAGTGAAATGGTGAAATTCCTTGCAGGTTCTTATATTCTTCCCCATGTTTGTCCTCTTCTCATTTTGAAAAATGCTTTGGATGGTTATGACATTATGAAATGCTCCAATCTTGTGGATGGCATCCTTTGTTGCCAATTTCTAATTTATGATCGATCCATCACTAATTTACTTATTACTATGCCTAACAGTTTATTGGATGATTATTCTTATGAATTTATAAGGAGCCTCCATAGGCTCAAGCCTCGACTAGGGAATACTACTTCAAATATATTGTTAGATTTGTTTGACTCTGTGCAGTTCCTAATAAGGCATACTCTCACGGAACCTCACTCAATTCCTTATTTCCTGCCTCCAATTGATCTAGAATCTTCAAAGGAAAGTGGTGTTTACTCCTGATGGTGGCTCACAGTCCTCCTCCTTTCCTCAGAATTGGTTGACACATGCTTCAGATTTTTGAAAACTTACCTTTTCCATCTTCTCTTCAGTCTTCTACATACCATCGATGCTTATTATTAAAGTTTTTGGTCTTAAAAATCCTGCTCTTCTATCACTGGAATGTTATTTGATGTTTTCCTTGGGACTTTGCTCTTTGTTCTCTAGAAGGACTATATGATGTATTCCCTTCGAGTTATCTTTTGTACTCGTGCTTTAGTGGGGTTCTCATTTTGTATCTTGTTTATAACCCTAATTGGGAAATCTCATATAATTTTGGGCCCTCTCCTTCTTCTCTTGATCCATTCTAGATGGATTTTTGATGTACCTTCTTGACAGTATTTTGCTTCCTCTCTTCTGCCGATCTGATTTTGTAATTCTTCGCAATGTATCTCTCCTTATTTTAATATTAAAGTTTGTGGCTTGCCACTTTTTAAAAAAAATAAAAATTAAATTCTCAATCTTTCATTTACAATAAAAAATAAAATTTAACTATCATTTAAATATGTACCTTAATTTGATTCCATGATTAAATATGATTAAATCATATAATTTGCAACTTATTAAATATTTTGTAGAAAAACATGAAATTAGGAATTTATTTAAATCAAGCATGCATTAGCATTTCGCAACACATGGGGATTCTAGAATAACTCTTAACTTGGGTCTGGGTTCACATAGGGTCAAACATGACACATACTGTACTCGTTTCAAGTACAATCAAGGGATGGATATGGAGGGTCCAATATGGAATCTATGAATTAACCACCATTGGGGAATAACAACTTCCCTCTAAAAAGCTCATGCATGTGGACTTTGACACTTTTTGATAAATTTAAGGTTAATGATATCTCTTGGAGACTTTAACATGAACTCAAAACACCCAATTCGTAACACTTGGAAAGATCTTTTAACTTTGAAGATGAAAAACTTGACATAAGAATTCTAAAAAAAACATGAGCAACTATTTTAAAAGACTATTTTGAACCAAAGGGGTAAAATAGACTAACAAATACCACTATTGGTTTCCAATTGAGTTACTTTCTTATGTAAACAAGTCTTGGGTGAGTGGTTTGTTCATTCAAAATATGCCTTGAAGAATCACAAGTGAGTTATGTTCATAAGTTTGAAGGTGTATAGACAAGTGCTAAATTCTCCAAGTGTTTTGAAGATTGTATTGCAAAGTTATGCTTTTAGATTGCATCTTGAATTAAAGATTGAATATCTTATAAGAAGCATTCATCTCTGAAAGTGTATTGTAATCTTTCTATTGCTATTAATACATTGAGACTCTCTCCTCCCTCATGGGTTTTTTTTAGGTATCTCTTGTATTCTATTCTTTATCTCTTTATAAGTATCATTACTATGCTAAAATCATTTTAGATCTAGATTAGTCATAGTACTTTTGTCATAGAATTGAGTAGGAAAATTTTGCATTTTGGTGCATTATTTCCTTTCAATAAGTATGAATGGCTGAGAGGAAACTCATAACACCATTATTTTTAGTGCTAATGAGCAATGCTAGCTTGTGGAGATTTATTTGTATTTGGTTGTATGTGCATTATTTTCCAAGGTTTGAATTTATTTATTGTATTATTTGTAATTGCTCTCTAATATCTATACACTGATTTAGTATGGAAGCATATAAACCAATTTCTATTTAGTATCTCCTTCTAAGTATCACTACTTTACTAAAATTATTTTAGATCTAAATTACTTGTATTACTTTCTTCATAGAGTTAAGTAGGAAATTGTTATATTTTGGTGCATTATTTCCTTTCAGTAAGTATGAATGATTGAGAGATAGCTAACATCACCATCCTTTTTGATTGTCAATAGGCAATATTAGCAAGTGGGGGTTTGTTTGTATTTACTTGTATGCATATTTTATACTGAGATTCAAATTTATATGATGTATTAGTTATATTTTTTTAACATCTAATGCACCATATATATGGAAGCATCGAGATCAATTCCACAATATGATTTATCTAAATACTAATTAATAATTAGATGTACAACATACTTTTGACTTAAAGATCTAAAACTCACAGAAGATAAAAGAGAATCCATAATAAATAATAAAAAGAAACAAAGAAAAACACTTAGGAATGCGCTTTTCACCTTTCCACAATTATTTGCATTTTTTTTAAATAATGTGGAAATGATTGGGATTTTTTTTTCATTAATTGGAATGGGATAATCACAATGTCGACATCAGGAGAGGTGACGTGTAAAACATGCAAGATGGACTATTTCAAAACTCAAAAAGGAAATTACGGTCAAGCTGCTATGAAATTTTCATGATTCTTAAACTAAAAGCTTATCGCTATGCTCCATATTCCTTCTTAACTTACAATGCAATCAAGCATATGGCTGGTTCAATATCAATTTTATTTCAATTCCACTCTTTTACAACCTAAGAAGACTTGTAAATGTTGGAATATTATTTAGTGCCAAGTTAAAAAGTTTGTACACCCAAATTAATTAATTATGTGGCATTTAGTTACTTTGAATTTCAAATTTCTCTTAGATTTGTGAGGTTTCCTTTCTTCAATCTTAGGTTATTTTTTGTGATTAGTGCAATTTAATATTTGAGCTCAAAGTGTTATGGTATTTGTGGAAGTTTTTTCTTAGTTTTTGATGTTATGTTGTCACTCACAATCCCTTGTTTGTGATTTTGACTGTCGTTAGCTTCTATGATAAACCTTTAGTACATTACATCTATCATTATACATATTTCTATGGCTACAAGCTTCCTACTTTCTCGAGCCTCTCTCCTTCCTCCTAATTGGCTTCACATTCTTTCTTACCCTTTTGGTAACCTAGTAGGTATAAGTCTCTTTGAACAATTTATCATTTCATTTGATGGTGTGGTTAGTTTCTTTTCGAAGATGCCAATATCATGATAGGTCCCACCTCTTAACTCATATGTATCCCCTTTTAGAGGTTCCTCCTAAATGTAGTGATGTTGGCATCCCCTAAGACCCACTAGCCATTAATAACTTATAAAATTAGATGTTGTAGTTTCTTTTGTATCACCTCCTCATGTGCTACTGAGCTTGAACCATGATGTTCTTTGTCTTAGTCAACCTCCTTTTCTCTTTGAGAACTCTCTTAGTTCCCACCATGCTAGCACCTCTCCATTTGCACCAATTATTGAATTGGAAATATATGGTCTAATGGGCTAGAGATTCCCAAGTTTTCCTTAGTCAAATGAAGCAAGCACTCCCTCAAGATCTTCATACAAAACTTGGATCCGTTCCTAGTGACATTTGCACTATTCTTCCTTCCACCACATGCATTTGAGCCCCTAGTTAATTGCTACTAGTTTGATGTGGAAATTCACACCTCTTATTTAGCACATGCTTCACTACTCTTAATAGCCATTGATTGAGAGCCACCACATGACATTTATAATAGTTGGCTAAGATATTTTAAAGTTCATTTATGCTCAAATATAATGGGTGGTATATACATGCATAGGAGGCCATCATAACTCTAACTATTTGTGGTCGAAGCTTTGTATTGCTCAAAGCCTCATCTCATTTGTTGATTTGGTATATCTAAATATTATCTAATAGATTTTGTATCCCTTTCAACATATGTCATCATATTTCTTCTTATTCTTTATTCTTTGTAATTTCACTTGGCCTTTATTGATATGATTTGGACAAAATTCCCCATGGTTGTATGAATATGGGTTATTCCTTCATGTAAATATATTTTGGATTCTTATACTAAAGAGTTAATTGATCACGATCTATTAACTTGTAGTGAATATGGATGCGTTTTAGCTCTTGCATTCTCCCTATTTCATCTTGGAGAGTACCCTTGGTTTGATACTATAAATGTGTATGTACATGTTTACTTATCCTTGAACCAAAATGAATTATTTATTTGTATTTGAATGCTTATTGCCCACAAGTACTAGTTAATATTAATATGCATGTAGGTAGGTTTGCATAGCTTAATTTGAGGTAGCTCTACCACATACATATGATTGTTTAGAGAGGAGAATTGGTTGTGTTCTATAGAGAAATATAATTGATCACAATTCTTTAGCACTCATTGAATAGGTTGCAAGTTGTTCTTCCAATAATTGAAGCTAAATACATTGAAGCTACTTATGCTCACTAGGAGCTAGTGTGGCTTCAAAAATTATTTAGATGTTGGCCTAAAACATGATCTAGTATGCATTGGTTGTGATAGTCATAGTGTAATAAGTTTGTCCAAGAACCCTATATTTCATGCATGGACAAAGCACATCGATGTGGATTGTCATTTTGTTCGACATGGTGGAGGATAAATGTTTTATTATAGAGAAGGTGTACAATTTAGATAATGTTGCAAATACTTTAATGAAGTCTATGAGCATAAATAAGTTTTATTGGTGTATAAAAATTATGGGTCTTTCAACTCATAGATTTTACTCTCATGGATATTGTAGTATTGGTAATCTAGGTAATGTATGTACATCAAATTAGAGATTGTTGGGAAGGTTTTGTACAACTTGTAATAATGCTATTTATTCATAAAGGTTTATCCTAGGTATGGGGAGAATCCTAGTTGATTTACCATTGTGGTAACTATAAATAAATAAAATTAGATCCCAAGGTGAATATGACAAACCTAGAACACATGTCATGTTGTATGGACTATTGATTAGGTATTTTAAAAACCAAAGCCACAAAGAAACACATGAGAAAAAAATTGGTTGAGATGTGACAAATTTGTTGAGGAGAAGACATTTAAAAAAAAATAGAATCATCTATTTTTGATATAGTTGTAATTTATAAAATTATTTGCAAACATCTTGCAATACTTCTAAGAGGACATTTGAAGTATGTGCCACCTCATGGAACCATTTTGGAAAAATGTGATGAGGTGTCATGTTAGTTGGAATTTGTTTTTGGATACCACTTATGGTTTCCAGGTGAGCTACTTTCTTTCTTAAAAAAGTCTTGGGTGAGTGTTTCATTCATTTGAAATATGTCTGTAAGAATATTGAGTGCACGTTATCTTTACAAGTTTGAAGGTGTAGTCAAGTGCTAGAGTCTCTAGGAGTTTTTAAGATTGTATTGAAAATTCATGTTGTTTGATTGCCTCTTGAATTGGAGATTGAATATATTATTAGAAGATTTCATCTCTAAAATTTTATTATAATCTTTATATATCTATCAATACAGTGACTCTTTTTGCTAGATTTTTTCCCTACATAGGTTTTCCTTAGGTATCTCTTATATTTTATTCTTCTTCTTCTTCTCTTTTTTAATCTCTTTCTAAGTATCATTACTCTACTCAAATTATTTTAAATCTAGATTAGTTTTATTACTTTCCTCAAAGGAATTAAGTAGGAAATTGTTGCATTTTGGTGCATTGTTTCCTTTCAATAAGTGTGAATGGTTGAGTGGTAGTTCATAGCACCATACTTTTCAATTGCTAATGGGTAATATTGACTTGTGGAGGTAAGTTTGTATTTACTTGTATGTACATTGTACACCCATATAGTATGGAAGCATATAAACCAATTTCTATTATTTATCTCTATAAGTATCATCTCTACTAAAACTGTCTTAGATCTAGATTAATTGAATTACTTTCCTCATAGAAAAAAGTAGAAAATTGTTACATTTTGGTACATTATTTCCTTTCAATAAGTATGAATGATTGTGAGATAGGTCACATCACCATCCTTGTTGAGTGCCAGTGAGTCATGTTTGCAAGTGAAGATTTGTTTGTATTTGATTGTATGTCTATTGTATATTGAGGTTAGGATTTATTTGTTGTATTATTTGTAAATTCTCTCAAATGCCCTAACACCCATAAAATATAGAACCATAGAAACCAATTTATATTATATTTTCTCTCTACGTATCATTACTCTTCTAAAATAATTTTAGATCTAAATTAGTTGTATTACTTTCCTCGTAGAATTAAGATTAAAATGTTACATTTATGTGCATTATTTCCTTTTAGTAATTACAAATGATTGACAGATAACTCACATTACCATCATTTTTAAGTGCCAATGGGCAATGTTGGCAAGTGAATGTTTGTTTCTATTTTCTTGAATGCACATTGTATATTGAGGTTCATATTTATATGTCATATTATTTGTATTTATTCTCTAGCATCTTATAAACCCATACAATATGGAAGCATCAATATCAATTTTCATGATATCCTTTTAACCTACATGATAATTAATAATTAACTAGTAATCATGCCTTGGTGTACAATGGGTACGCCAAAGACACATGGAAGATCAATTAGGGAAAATATTGGTCTATTGTTTGTATATATTTTATGAAATACATGAGGTCAATTGGTAGGCCATTCAATAAATGATGTTTGTGAAAAATGTCTCAATGAAGAAGTGATATATTTAAATCAACAATACATCCATTTATAGGGATTCAAACACAAGTGAAAAACAACATCTAAATCAGGAAGATAATCAAGCTTCATTACCAACATGCTCATGTTATTTTTTAATAGGGAGAGAGGAAGAGAGGGAAAGATAAGGATAGAAACAGGGAGAGATAGAGGGGGAAAGAGCGAGCGAGAGAGAGAAGTAGGGGGTAAGGAGATAGAGATAGATATAGAGAAGGATAGGGATATGAAGAGAAGGAGAGGGAGAGATAAACAAAAAGATGAGAGAGGGATAAATAGATATGGAAGAGATAAATATATAAAAATGAAGAGAGAGTGAGAGATAGAAAGATAAAGATAGAGATATGAAGCAATATATAGAGATAGGTAGAGAGAGGGAGAGATATAGAGGTAGAGAGATGGATGAAGAAATATTGAGAGATAGAGATAAATAGGAAAAAATATATAGGGCGAGAGGAAGATAGAGATAGAGAGGAAGATAGAGAGATAGAGAGAGGTAGAGGGAGAGATAAATATATATATATATATATATAGAGAGAGAGAGATAGGGTATAAAGAGGGAGATAAATAGAGGGAGAGGGAGAGATAGAAAGAGATATAGATGAGATAAAGTGATAGAGATAGAGATATAAGGAGATATAGAGAGAGGGGGAGAGGGATAGAGATACAAAGAGATAAAAAACAAAGAGAAATAGAGATAAAAAATAGAGATGGAGAGGAGAGAGAAATAAGGGGAGATATAGAGGGAGAGAGAAAGAGGAAGAGATAGAGATATATGGGGAGAGAGAGATGGGAAGAGAAAGAGATAGAGGGTTAGAGATAGAGAGAGGGAGGGAGAGAAAGGGAGAGAGATAGGTAGAGGGAGAGGGATAAGAGGGTGGAGAGAGGGAGAGAGATAGGTAGAGAGGGAGAGAAGAAGAGGGGGGAGAGGGAGAGATATAGGTAGAGACGGAGAGATAACTCAATATATAGAGAGGGAAAGGAAGAGGGAGAGAGGGAGATATATAATTAGATGGTGATATAGAGAGATATAGAGGGATAAGGAAAGAGAGTGATAGGGAGAGAGATAGAGAGATAGGGGGGATAGAGGTAGAGAAATATATGGATAGAAAGAGATAAAGAGAGGAAGATAGTGAGAGGGGGGAGAGAAGGAGAGATAACTCAATAGATAAAGAGGTAATGATATAGATAGAGGGAGATATCAAAATATAGAGATGGATAGACAAAGAGATAGATAGAGATAGGGAGATAGAGGTATGAAATTCAAATCTTGCAAGTACATGAGTGTATCCACGTGGAGATGCGTGGATCAATTCATGATAGAAAAATCAACAAAGATGTTGATATAGGTTGACACCTAGTATGGTGGTTATAGCTTTAATAAGTACTTGTAGGGTAAACCCACAAAAATGATTTACAATTCAAGTGAGGAAGGAAAACTCACAAAAAATGACCCCATGGCAAAAAAATGATTTTAGGGGCTCGTACGAACCTACTGGTTCGAGTGAATCCATTTAATTCTTTCCCACCCAAAAACCAAAAGAAATGCATTATGGAAGGGTGGTTCGCTTGAACCCCTAGGGGTTCGTATGAACTCCCCTTATCCCTCATTCTCCCCCTGAGACACAAAAAAATCTAAATTTTTGCACTTCAGAGCTCGGATTGAGGACGAAAATGGTTGAGACTTCACAAACCCAATTGGAATCAGGTAGTCCTCGGAACGAGCTATCCAACGAATATAATTTTAATATGTTTTGGTTTTATTATGTATTTTTTTTTTTAGTTTTATTAAACATAGGTTTTCAATCAAAAATCAAGCTCTTTGTTTTGCACATGTGAAAAATAGTAGATTATCAAAAAAAAAATTTGAAAAATATGAGTGCACTAGATATTGAAGTCCTTGATCCAACAAAAAAAAAAATTGATACATACAAAAAAAGTTACACATTATACGGTGAGCTATGTCCTAATTGTAATTGTAATTGGTTTGACTTTGAAACTCGATTAAATAAAAAATATTCAATAAAAAATATCTAACCAAGTGGAAGCACTAGATATCTGAGTTACAAATCTAAATTTGAAAGAATTAGAATTTTATCCTTCATGGAAAAAAAGTTATGCGTTATACGGTGAGCATCACTTTTTAAAAATGTCATTTTTTGAAAAAAAAAAGTTTTCGAGGGAGATGGAAAAAGAAGTGCAAACTGATTCCAAAATGTTTGAAAAAAATATATTTAGAATCTACAGACAAAATGTCACGAAACTCTAATTTGCATCATCTTCAAATTCCTCATGGTTTAGCCGCTATAGGTGCCCGAAAGTGAAGATTTAGTTAAATTTTTTTATTTTAGTGTCTAGTTTGGCCAAAAATTGTAAACCACTATTGTGGGATCACCCTATACCAATGGTAATAGCTTTAACATAATATTGCATTATTTGTTTAATTGACATGTATAACTTGATTTTGTTTTTGGTCACATATGCACTATCCTTTAGTGCCCTTATCCCCCTATATTTATGAAGATAGAAGACATCTACGGGACCAAAATATAAAATATTTGCAACTATGATATTTGACATGTCACTCATGGCATTTGAAAAATTCACTGCCGACAATTCACCGATGGAAAATTCACCGCCAACAATTCCTCGGAGGAAAATTCACCCCCATGACAATTCACCACACGAAAAATTAATTGCATGTATTTTTGGTAGTTAATTTTTCGTGGCGGTGAATTGTTGGTGGGGGTGAATTTTCTCATGGTGAATTGTGGACAGTGAATTTTCCTTCAATCAATTGCTGGCGGTTAATTTTCCTAGAGTTGTCATTCATAATTCTACTAATTGGTAAGTTGGATTTTGTAGAGGAGAGAGTGCCGAAGGAGGAAACTACTTCGAAATAGGACATGTCATTTTCATTGAATATGTTTGAAATTACAAAATATTTGTTAATTTGAATCCATTGCAATTGATTTATCATATCTTCTTTCTCACTTCTCTTGTTTGTACTTGTTTCTCACCTTTGGGAGTCTTAAATTACACTGTCATTATTTTTGTTATACACATACTTTCTTTGTTTTAGTTTCACATACAACCCTATGGCTATGAAGATACTATTTCGATTATATGTTCTTGAATATTGATACTAATGAGGTCAAGTCCTCCTAAGGCCCATACAATCTCACACATTTGTAATGACTTTTATGTGTTGATAATCACATTCTAGATAAATTAACATTAGCTTTGATTTCTATTTGACAACCATATTAAGTTTAATTTAATCTAAATTGTTCTATTATATCTATACATTATTTACAAATTTAGTTATTCACTAAAATAAATATTATTTCTATAATTACAAAATAATATTAAATTAATAAATAATTATAAATGTCATTAATTAAATTTATTATATATTATACAATATTAAATAGAATTTAAATTATATCTATTATTGATTAATAATTTAAATAAAAAGTATTATTTTTATAATTATAAAATAATGTTAATATAATTTATAAATTATTATTTATTACATAAAATTAAATAGAATTAGTAATGTAAATATAATATAATCATTTAATAATTAATAATTATTCAAATAATAATTATAAAATTAAAAAAAAAGGATAAGATAAGATAAGAAAAGATAATAAGATAATAATAATATAATAATTGTAAAATCAAAAAGCGAAAAAAGATTGAATGGCTTCAAGGTTTGACATTGCAATGTCTTGCACATCTCTCCATAAACATAATCCGTTAAAGATCGAATGACTTCATAATAATAATAATAATATTATTTTATAGTCCACGATACCCGGCAATCTGTTTTTGGGTCTACAGACAGCCTACAGCAATATGGGACTCCTCGTACTCCCAATATTGAGGGAGGCACCTAACTCGTGCTCCACAATACGAGGTGTACATACCTTACCCCCTGCAGGATTTGAACTTGTGACCTAACTTCAGACATTGCAATCGTCTTGCACGTTTCTCCATAAACATAATCCGTTAAAGATCAAATGACGTCATGCACGTTTTTCCATAAACATAATCCGTCAATCATTATAGAAATCCCTTTAACTTAAACATCTAATACAAAACATAAACCAATGCTTCATATATGCGGGCCAATAATTTTTATAAACAACTTTGTAATGCTCATAAAAATGATTAGTTTGTGTTTGTGGTCAAAATAATGCGGAAATGATAAGATTGCTTTTCATTAATTAAGTTAGTTACTTTCCATTGATTAAGTTAGTTAATTAGAATGAGATAATCACGTCGACGTGGGGGGAGGATGACGTGTAAATCGTACAAGATGGACCACTTCAAAGTCAAAAAAAGAGATTCCGGTCAGGGTAAAATCTTATCACTATGTTCCATATTCCTTCTTAACTTTCAATGCAATAAAAATATCAAATTTTATTTCATTTTCACCCTTTTAATCTAACGAGACTTTTTTGTGAATGCTGAAATATAATATAATGGGAAGTTGACGAGTTTGCACACCCAAACTCCTTTTGAAGTAATTATGTGGCATTTAGTTACTATCATATGACCCTTTCATAAATATTAACAATATGTAAACATTTTTAATAAAATATTTGTATAATTCATTTATGGAAATTATAGAGGTAATTTAAAAATATTCTATAAGAATCGTGTTTCTTACATTTAATTAATTCAAATGTACATTTGTCTAATGGTGAAATTTTTATGTGTTTATGTTAATTTTCATCAGTTTTGTGTTTTTAAGAAATGTCTTAATATAGAGAGAGACAAATAGTATGATGTCAAGAACCTTTTCGAAGTCTTAGTTCACTTTTATACATATTTATCTATTTACTTTTAGTGCTATTCTATTGTTACATGTGCATAGTTCTATTCCATTTGTCTTATTTATATTTGTTGCATTCATCTATACGGCTACCATATTATAGTCATTGGTCACCTAGATTAGATTGTTTACCTACACTAGGACATTATTGAGGTTGCAAGGGTGACCCTGTGATCATTAATTTATTCTTTTTTTATTTTACTTTTTTGGCTAACTAGTCCCATCCACTTTCTTGCCTTGAGTTGCCTAAACATATGCTTGGTGCAATTTGATTCTATGTAGTTGTCTTTAATGACATTCAATTTATTCATTCTAATTGTCAAGCATTAAATTGAAATCCTCTTATTATAAAGGGAAAAAATAATTAATAGTGATACACTAGGATTTTCTAGAAAGAAATAAAGAATCTATACACACCACTCTAGGGCCCTTGTCTAGTATCTTTGAATTTGTATATGTGCATTTTGAGGGCTGATTTAGGAGAACTTGTTTACTTGTGATGATATGGTAGCCCTTCCAATCTATTTTAAAATATCACTAGCCCTAAATCAATAGAAAGAGCATAACACATAAAGATCAATTAGGTAAGCAAGAGAGCCAAATTGATTTAGGATAATCTTTGTATGTGCATTTCTAAAGGAGACTTTGTTTTCCTTAATATTTTGGTAAACCTATTGGATCATACACAACTCAACCTTGATTTAAGGGTTTCCTATTTACATCAAGGTTTTGAGATTTGCGCTTTTATGAGTTTATATCTTATTTTTAAATCTTAATTTCTTGTACTTCATTAATATATCTTTCTTTTATGGTTTAATGCATATTACTACATCCTATCTTTTACAAACCCTTCCCACCCTTATATTGGCTTTTAGGGTTTGCTTTCAAATATGATTAACCTCTAACTTTTGTAAACTAAGATTACTTTTCCCTTACCATACTATTGTTTATCCCAAGAGCTATTGAAATTTTAATGTTCAATTGAGGAAGAGTGCTTACATACATCCTCGCATGGTTGCCCAATCCCATAATAATTATACCTTCAATGGTGGTTGTATTGAGACCAGCTTAGGCAACCGAGAGGATTATTATCATGATGCACATGTTTCCCAACAAGATAATTAGAATATGGGACAAACTTTTATGGTTGGATTATAAGAAGCTCAATCTACTCACGAATTGACAAATATTTTTATAACACATTAGGAGCATTCACTCATGTCACAAAAAATTAAAACATCTTGGATCCTTAACGAGTCTTTTTAATGTTGCACCCTCTTTCAAATCCACCCCTACCACTTCCATAGTTATTATTGGCATCAACCTTTGTGTTACACCTACTACTTTCATTATCCTTACACCATTTTCCATTATATTTACTCCTCAATATGGATTACCCAAAGGTTACACACAACCTTTTATTTCTCCAAACTAGTAGCATTACCACTTCTAGTATGCCTCTTATTTCTACTTCCATCTCATTTATAGCCACTAGTATTACATCATCTACCCTTCTAGCTCAAACTATTTCCCTATCTCAAGCTATAACAAATACACATTTATTTAACCCATTAACATCCATACATGTTACTTCCTAACCTATTCATACTTTTTGAACCATTTCCCATACCACCCTTGTTCACATTATCACCTTGGACACACTTGTCCAAGAAATGATAAATCTATAGAAAGAACTCAAGGATAAAAAGAAATATACTATTGTATGCAATCCTCCACATTGCACACATTTAGTTTATCAAGTTGTTGCATGCCCATTGAATATATAATTAATGGCTTCTTAATTTGATACATGTTAATAAAAAAAGGCCCTAATGTTCATTTTCAATTATTGATAGTATGTACTTATTTTGCATATTATGTTATTTAGCTAATTTGTTTGCAAGAACACTAAAGGATTGTGTTATTCAATAGTGCATTCACTATATTTAGGTTAAATAGAGTGCTTTGATGATCTTTCTATTGCTTTCTTACAACATTTTTATATATAAGACACGAGATTGCAAATTATTGTTAATGATCTTACTAGATGCATACAAAAGAGTAAAGTGTTTATCAATGACCATGTTATTTTATTTTAATCTTTACATGAAAATTAAAGCATCAATTTGATGATCATGAGTTACAAATCACGTTTCTTGAGGGATTACTTCTTTTTATAAGGAATAATATACATCTAAGTATACTCCCATCCTTAAGAGATGTGTGCACACTTTTTAAGAATCTTGAGGTTAAATTTTTGACATTAAATACTTTTAAAATATTGCTCATCACCATCACAATATTCCTACCTTCCAAGTCTCAAAAAGCTAATACTTTTTCAAAGGGTAGTGATATGAAGGAAAATATGACTCTAGTTTCTATTGTTTCTTTTGCCTCCTTCAAATCAAATACTTTTAGGAAGTTCACTAAAATTCAAGAATCCACAGATCGTGTACTTCAAAGTTTTTTGAGTGTTAACTTAGTTACAATCCATCTCATCTTTCTTTTAGATCTCAATAGACCACTTCCTAAAAGATATAAGGTAAAGGGGGATTATACACAAACATGTTTTAGCCTTAATAATAAGGTATAAGAATCTACGATGGAATTAGAATGAGGGAAACCCAAACACACACTTAACAAGGACCTAAATAAGTCCCAACATGCTTCAACATGCTTCCATGAACTTTGAAAGTAGTGTTTAACACAAGGTCGGCCAAACAAGTGTAAAACACATAAATCAATTAAGCACACTCAATCTCAATAGGATCCAATATTTTTGGACAACAAAATTAACTTGAACATGACCTCATCAACTTATCCTAAAAACCACAAGTCAAAAGACTCGAACAAGAAGAAATTCAGAGTAACAACATTTCTCTCAGACCTCAGCCAAATACACAGAAAAGGTCGGTTCACAACTGGTGAACAAATCTCACACAGTACAATGATCTAGAAACCCAAAATCTAGATATAGCAACTTCCAACAATCATGATCAATACCTCTGATCCTCACTAGCATAGAAAAAAATCCTGAAGCAAAACCCAAAGTAAACACTAAATACTTGCAACCCATATTTATTACAATTTTTTCAATATCCTCGACATATACAACCAACATTCATGACATCAATGACAATAGAAACCAGTTAAAAACCATTTAATCAGTTGGAATCAATGGCAACACCTTCATACTTGCAACAAAGAGTGGGAGATAGAAAGATAAAGATGGAGATATGAAGTGATATAAAGATATGAAGTGATATAGAGATAGGTAAAGAGAGGGAGAGATATGGAGGGAGAGAGATGGAGAGAATGATAGAGGGAGAGATGGCTGAAGAAATATGGAGAGATATCTAGATAAATAGGGAAAATAATATAGGGTGAGAGGAAGATAGAGGTAGAGAAGAAGAGGGAAACAAATATATATAGAGATAGAGAGAGGTAGAGGGGGAGATAAATATAAAGAGAGATAGGGGATAAAGAGGGAGATATGTAGAGGAAGAGGGAGAGGGAGATGAAGAGATAGAAAGAGATATAGATGATGATATAGAGTGATAGAGATAGAGATATAATGAGATATAGAGAGAGGGAAGAGGGAGAGATAGATAGATAGACAAACAGACAAATAGACAAAAATAAGTAGAGATAAAGAATAGAGATGGAGATAGGGAGAGAGAAATAAGGGGAGATATAGAGGGAGAGGGAGGGAGAGAGAAAGAGAGAGAGAGAGAGGGGGAGGGGGGGAGGAGAGATAGAGAGATATAATTAGAGGGTGATATAGAGAGATATAGAGGTATAAGGAAAGAGAGAGTGATAGTGAGAGAGATAGAGGGTTAATGAGATAGAGAAAGAGAAAGATATGGATAGAAAGAGATAAAGAGAGGAGAGGGAGAGGAAGATAGAGATAGGAGAGAAAGAGGGAAAGATAACTCAATAGATAGAGAGGGAGTGATATAGATAGAGGGGGATATCAAAAGATAGAGAGGGATAAACAAAGAGATAAACAAAGATAGGGAGATAGAGGTATGAAATTTAAATCTTGCAAGTATATGAGTGTATCCATGTGGAGACGCGTGGACCAATTCACAATAGACAAATCAACAAAGATGATATAGGTTGACACCTAGTATGATGGTTATACCTTTAATAAATACTTGTACCAATGATAATAGCTTTAACACAATATTGCATTATTTATAATTGACATGTATAATCTGATTTTGTTTTTGGTCACATATGCACTATCCTTTAGTGCCCTTATCCCCTTATATTTGTGAAGATAGAAGACATCTAAGGGGAAAAAATATAAAATATTTGTAACTATGATATTTGACATGTCATTCATAATTCTACTAATTAGTAAGTTGGATTTTGTAGAGGAGAGAGCGCAAAGGGAGAAAGCTACTTGAAAATTGCATAGGACGTGTCATTTTCATTGAATATGTTTGAATTATAAAATATTTGTTGATTTGACTCCATTACAATTGATCTATTGTATCTTCTTTTTCACTACTCTTTTTTGTACTTGTTTCTCACCTTTGGGAGTCTTAAATTACACTATCATTATTTTCATTATACACATTTTCTTTGCTTTAGTTTCACATACAACCTTATGGCTATGAAGATAATATTTTGATTATGTGTTCTTGAATATTGATACTGATGAGATCAAGTCCTCCTAAGGCCCATACAATCTCACACATTTCTAATGATTTTTATGTGTTGATAATCACATTCTAAAATAAATTAACATTAGTTTTGATTTCTATTTGACAATCATATTAAGTTTAATTTAATCTAAATTGTTCTATTATATCTATACATTATTTGCAAATTTAATTATTGACTAAAACAAATATTATTTCTATAATTACAAAATAATATTAAATTAATAAATGATTATAAAATGTTATCAATTAAATTTATTATTTATTATATAATATTAAATAGAATCAGTAATGTAAATATAATATAATCATATAATAATTAATAATTATTCAAATAATAATTATAAAATAAAAAAGTGAAAAAAGATCAAATGACTTCAGACATTGCAATCATCTTGCACGTCTCTCCATAAACGTAGTCCGTCAATCATATAAACATTGGGAATAGGATGTCATTTAATTAAAATCCTAAACATTATATCATGTATCTCCTAAGTCTTTGGAAAGTGTTCCCCAACACTAGGATTAGAAAGAGATTAAATTTGAATGAAATGAACATGTTAATTGACATTTGTAATTAATTCTAAATGATAGGAACATGTGGGGATTCCCATGAAGAGCTCCTACAAAATATGAGCACATGGGGCACCCACATGGAAGGTGGAACTCACCTTGAGTTAAGTTAACTATTTGGAGTAAAAGATAACACTTCAGTAATGCATGTAAAGATCCTAGAAGTTAGGGATTGATGTTTACATGCATGGAGTTCAGTTTAGTTTAGTTTAGTTTAGTTCAATTTAGTTATGGTTTAGTTATCTTCAGTTGCATGTAGTTAGTTTTAGTTGAATGCTAGTTGACTTTAGTTGGCTTGGAATGCATGACAGATAACAAGTGATACATTCAGTTAAGTGGGGATGATCAATCATGCATGATATTTGCATTAATGGTGGAGAGATATGTTTCAATTAACATAGATTGACTTGGACCCACCTTGGGTGCCTGAGTTGGCATCTTGGAGTTTACACTTTTGCATGATAAGATATTTTATAAGGTTGAGTTAAGTGGGCCCATTCTTGGGTGCCAACTTTGAGGATAAGCTTAGAATATATCTTTAGAATCAACGTTGAGTTATGACTTCAGTTTGGGACGCCAAAATGGATGAAGGACTTGTTTTGACATTGTTCTTCATGGTAGAACTCTACTTGCAAAGAATAGGCGTGGGTTTTGTGAGATAAGCATTGTGCTTTGCAATTGTAAACTCTTTGGAGTTTACAAGGCTCATTATTGTCTATTTATTGCAGCAAGTTGAAGAGAGTTTATTAGATTTTATTGCAGGTTGTGAAGAAGATTTGTTGAAGGCAAAAGAAGCATCTCAAGCAAGGATTGGAATTATTGTAATCTTATTCTGAGATTAAATAATACATTGATTCTTGGTGGACTTTTTTCCTGAAAGGGTTTCTCTGTAGTATATGTTGTGTAACTTCTTTCTTCTGGTCTTATTCTTCTACAATCTTCTGTCTATTTCTACAAATGGTAAAATGAATCTAAACAGATAATCATCCACAAATAAATTGTAACAAAGAACACTTATTTAGATCTACAACTAAAATAGTTTTATAAAGTATTAAGCTACACAATTACCTCCATTTTTAACAATAAACCAGCTAATTGAATTCATATAGAAAACCCTTCTATGGAAATATACACCATGCATTTGACAAACATTTAACACAAGACATAAAACAAGGTCGTGTTGCTGTGAAGGTCCTGCCAAATGCTTGTAGAGCAGTTTTATTCTATGAAGTGAAGCAAAATCGAGAGTAGTTATGGTTTTGTATTGTTTTTTTTAACAACGACGAAATGCTTTTTTGTCAAATATAAAAACCCTTTGATCAACTATCTATAACATTTTTTTTTCTTTTTTTTGTATAAGTAATTAGTTTCCTTTGTATGGGTCGACCTTTTGTTTCTTGAATGACAATGTCTATTATTTCTAGGCTAGGATTTAATTAGGCTAAAAATTTGAGTTCAATTATGGTTATATTTAGTTATTATTAAGGTAAAGGTTCAATTAAGGTTATGATTTAATTAAGGCTCAAAGTTAAGGTTAGAGTTCAATTAGGGTTAAGGTTCAATAAATTGTCAATTAGAATTAGGGTTAGGGTTAGGAGTTCATTCGCAATAATAGGATTAAAAACAAACTTATTTCTTATTTCTTTTTGTATAATGGGATTAAGGTATTTTTTAAGTATGTAAAAATTAAAATATAATTATTTTATATTTTAAATTTTAAAAACGAAACTATTAAAAATGATATATAAGTATATAATATTTATTATATTTTTATATAATTTTTTTTTATATATTTAATATACTAAATCTAATATATATGTGAATATAAGTTAATTTTTTATTAAATACAAATAAATTTAAAGTAAAATAAATATATTTTTTATTTTATTTGATCAATAATAAAAATAAATAATATTATATAAATTAGTTAATTTTTCTTTAATAAAAAGGTAATTATTTATTTTTAAATATGGAGACATTAAAATTTTTGAATATATTTTTAATTTTATAAATAAAATTATTAAAAAATAAAAATAACTTTGTAACATTTATTAAATCATAGTAATTTTTTGAAAGTAAAATTGAAAATTATATGTAAGGATAAAATAATTCTTCAATATTTAGTTAACAAAATAATTTTAAAATGAAATGAAATAAACTTTTAAATAAATAAAATACATTGAAGTGTGGTTTTTAATGTATTATTTAGATGGATGTATTTAAAATATCTATAATAATTATAAGATAAGTTTGTAGGATATATAAAGTTAAAATACCAAAACTAAAATACAATTATGTGTCTAAATGCTAAACAAAATAATTCTAAAATAAAATCTACAATTCTTAAGTAAATAAAATATTTTATGATAATTAAGTTAATTACTTTCCATTGATTAAGTTAGTCAATTAGAATGGATAATCACGTTGAGGGGAGGATGACGTGTAATGAGGGAAGGATGACGTGTGAAACGTACAAGTTGGACTACTTCAAAAGTCAAAAAAGAGATTCCGGTCAAGCTGCTATGAAATTTCCATGTCTTAAACTAAAATCCATATTCCTTCTTCACTTTCAATGCAATCAAAATATCAATTTTATTTCATTTTCACCCTTTTCCAATCTAACTAGACTTTTGTGGACACTGGAATATTATATAATAGGAAGTTGACAAAGTCTGCACACCCAAACTACTTTTGAAGTAATTATGTGGCATTTAGTTGCTATCATATGATCCTTTTATAAATATTAACAATATTAAAATATTTTCAATAAAATATTTGTATAATTCATTTATGGAAATTAGAGGTAAATTTAAAATATTCTATAAGAATCGTGTTTCTTACATTTAATTAATTCAAATGTACATTTGTCTAATGGTGAATTTTTTATGTATTTATGTTAATTTTCATTAGTTTTGTGTTTTTAAGAAATGTCTTAATATAGAGAGAGACAAATAGTATGATGTTAAGCACCTTTTTTAAGTCTTAGTTCACTTTTATACATATTTATCTATTTACTTTTAGTGCTACTCTATTGTTGCATGTGCATCGTTCTATTGCATTTGTCTTATTTATATTTGTTGCATTAATCTATATGGCTACCATATTATAGTCATTGGTCACCTAGATTAGATTGTTTACCTACACTAGGACATTATTGAGGTTGCAAGGGTGACCCTGTGATCATTAATTTATTATTTTCTTATTAAATTTTTTTTGGCTAACTAGCCCCATCCACTTTATTGCCTTGATTTTTCTAAACGTATGTTTGGTGCAATTTCAATTTATTCATTCTAATTGTTAATCATTCAATTGAAATCCTCTTATTATAAAGGAAAAGCATCATCAATAGTGATACACTAGGGTTTGGTACTTTGAAAGAAATAAATAATCTACACACATCATTCTAGGGCCCTTGTCCAGTATCTTCAAATCTTTATATGTGCATTTTGAGGGTTGATTTAGGAGAACTTGTTTACTTGTGATGATATGGTAGCCCTTCCAATCTATTTTAAAATATCACTGGCCCTAAATCAATAGAAAGAGCATAACATATAAAGATCGATTAGGTAAGCAAGAGAGCCAAATTGATTTAGGATAATCTTTGTATGTCCATTTCTAAAGGAGACTTTGTTTTCCTTAATATCTTGCTAAACCTATTGGATCATACACAACTCAACCTTGATTTAAGGGTTTCATATTTACATCAAGGTTTTGAGATTTGTGCTTTTATGAGTTTATATCTTATTTTTAAATCTTAATTTCTTGTACTTCATTACTTTTCCCTTACCATACTATTGTTTATCCCAAGAGCTATTGTGATTTAATGTTCAATTGAGGAAGAGTGCTTACATACATCCTTGCATGGTTGCCCAATCCAATAATAATTATACCTTCAATGGTGGTTGTATTGAGACCAGCTTAGGCAACCAAGAGGATTATTATCATGATGCACTTGTTTCCCAACAAGATAATTAGATTATGAGACAAACTTTTATGGTTGGATTATAAGAAGCTCAATCTACTCATGAATTGACAAATATTTTTATAACATATTAGGAGCATTCCCTCATGGCACAAAAAGTCAAAAGATCTTGGATCCTTAATGAGTCTTTTTATTGTTGCACCCTCTTTCAAATCCGCCCCTACCACTTCCATAGTTATTACTGGCATCAACCTTAGTGTTACACCTACTACTTTCATTATCCTTACACCATTTTCCATTATATTTACTCCTCAATATGGATTACCCAAAGGTTACACACAACCTTTAATTTCACCAAACTAGTAGCATTACCACTTCTAGAATCCCTCTTATTTCTACTTCCATCTCAGTTATAGCCACTAGTATTACATCAGATACCCTTCTAGCTCAAACTATTTCCCTATCTCAAGCTATAACAAATATACATTTATTTAACCCATTAATATCCATACACCTTACTTCCCAACCTATTCATACTTTTTGAACCATTTCCCATACCACCCTTGTTCACATTATCACCTTGGACACACTTGTCCAAGAAATGATAAATCTATAGAAAGAACTCAAGGATATAAACAAATATACTATTGTATGCAATCCTCCACATTACACACATTTAGTTTATCAAGTTGTTGCATTTCCGTTGAATATAGAATTTATGGCTTCTTAATTTGATACATGTTAATAAAAAAATACCCTAATGTTCATTTTCAATTATTGATAGTATGTACTTGTTGGTGTAATTAAATATCTTGTACCTTGTACTAGGTCATAATTACACCTTAGTTAAGTTTACTTAGGGACCACATAGGAGGTTGTTGGAGAATCTCCACTTTTGGTGGACTTGACATCTCATCACCTCATCATTTCCACCTTTTGTGGACATATCATGTGATTATCTCTCCACCTTAAGTGGAGTGATAAGTTTTCCTAGTTGTCTCATGTCATAAGATTCTGACACTTGTCATAATCTTATGCCCTTCTATGTTCTCACCTTGGCTATATAACCAAGGGGTCTCTCTCATTTGTAATCAATAATCAATCATAATCATTATCATATTAATGACATTGAATACAGTTTATTCTTGTCATATCATTTTCTCTCTTTCTTGTGCTTTCCATTTGGTCCATAGATCTTGGGTGGCATCCATAGCCAATTCTAACAGTACTGATTTTGCCTATTATGTTATTTAGCTAATTTGTTTGCAAGAACACTTAAGGATCATGTTATTCAATGATGTATTCACTATATTTAGGTTAAATAGAGTGCTTTGATGATCTTTCTATTGCTTTCTTACAACACTTTTATATATAACACACGAGATTGCAAATTATTGCTAATGATCTTACTAGATGCATACAAAAGAGTAATGTGTTTATCAATGACCATGTTATTTTATTTTAATCTTTACATGAAAATTAAAGCACCAATTTGATGATCATGAGTTGCAAATCATGTTTCTTGAGCGATTACTTCTTTTTATAAAGAATAATATACATCTAAGTATATTCCCATCCTTAAGAGACATGTACACACATTTTAAAAATCTTGAGGTTAAATTGTTGACATCAAATACTTTTAAAATATTGCTCATCACCATCACAATATTCCTACCTTCCAAGTTTCAAAAAGCTAATACTTTTTCAAAGGGTAGTGATATGAAGGAAAGTATGACTAGTTTCTATTGTTTCTTTTCCCTCCTTCAAATCAAATACTTTTAGGAAGTTCACTAAAATTCAAGAATCCACGGATCATGCACTTCAAAGTTTTTTTAGTGTTAACTTAGTTACAATCCCTCTCATCTTTCTTTTAGATCTCAACAGACCACTTCCTAAAAGATATAATGATTGAATGTCTTACAACTATCATAGAGTAAAGGGGATTATACACAAACATGCTTTAGCCTTAATAATAAGGTATAAGAATCTTATTGATAACAACACAATTAAGGTTGAAAGGGTAAATGATAATTTAAATCTATTAGTTACACCTCCTAATGGTAAATTACAATTAAAAAAAAAACTCATTTCCATATCATTCACATAATGCTAAGGCAAATGATATGGAATGTAATTACTATAATATGGAACATGATGATATATCACATAATTTATTTTTTTGGAAAGTATTGAGTCTAATACTAAATCTTCCTAAATCCTCCTATTTCTCCATTGATTATATTTTTTGATGAAGATACCTATAAAAAAATTACGTAATTTCAAGCATTTCTCACATATTGGTTTTCTTATCAAGATTTTGCATGTTAATATCATATTTATACTAAATAATCATAGTTTAACACCCATGTTAGGGATCAATAGTACACACATTTGGGTGTTTCATTGAAAATGAATAATTGAATGTTAATTTACACATTGAGATGCATTATTCTACAATTAAGAGTTCAACCTAAAGGAGTTACTTATTTTATGTCATGGGATATCATCTTCTGACAGTTTTGGTGTATTAGTTGGGAGACCATGTATAGAGAAATATATAATAATTGCCCCTTCTATTTTGTATTTTTGTGTTAAATTTATACAAGAAAAAAAGTGGTTAAAATTGAAAAGGGATCATTACAAACCAATATATAATGCTAATCACTTTACATTAGATACAAATTTGTGAAAATACCACAAGATGCACCTTATGAGAGAAATGATAATATAAATGAACTAAATACAAGACATATAGATTGATGATTTATAAAGGATTCAAAACAAGATAGGTAAGGGTTATCCTAAGCTAAAAATAACCTCAAGCTATTTAACACATAGTTAATAGGCATATGATAGAATGTTTTTTATTGGGGGTAAAACATGTTTTGATGGGATTCGAAACCCAGTACATAACAGTTTTGAAAGGACCCACAACCCTGTCACGGATAAACATGTTGCAAATAAGATAAAACGCATACCAATAGTAGCCCAACAACAACCACTATAAGAAAAACCTGACTACATAGGCTGCATCATACAAACAAGCAAAGGACCGAAATCCCTTTATAACCTAGTTTGAACCGAGACCATAAACCCTTAAAAACAAGAAACTGTCTGCATCTACCATGCATCAACAAACCAACCGCTCATGGATGACACCATTGAGCCAAGAGAGATAACCAACTTAATGGTGTAGAACACCATCAAACCCCTAAGCAAAAACACCATCAAATCCAACAACCCCACCCTAATAGGGGAGTTAGAGAACACAACGGACCAATGGAGCACATCAACCATCTTGCAGCAGCACCCCACTAGAATCACCAACCCCACCACCACTCAATAGGAGGGAACTCCCCTCTATAGGAGAGGAAGAAATGAGAGCCCAACCCTCCAAAGTCATCACTCTTCTGCCCACACATGCTCCACCTCCATAAGAACTAGTAGAAGAGAGATCTTTGCACCAAACCTACAACACCCACCTCCACCTCAATAAAAGAGGTCTCTGCTTTGATAGGAGTAGTCTCCACCTCCATAGAAGACAACTGTAGATTCAGAGGAAAAACTTGAGAAGGAAGAGCAGTCATAATCACCTTTGGTAAAGCAAGGTACTAAACCAAGAAAGATGGAGCATGCACGTTAGCCACCAAAGAAAAACACCAATGCACCTAGCCTCAAAAGGACAAAACCCTCACTTCAATAGAAAACCTAGCAGCATAGATCTTCTAAGAGCATAAGCCCGATAGCCCCAAACGAAGGGCCAACAAAGGAGAAGAGCGGAACCTCCAACAACAAAACTCCATTTGGGTACACAGAGAAAACCCAACCAATAGAAAGAGATCCACAAGAAAGATCATGCAGATAGATAGAAATCTGTATGCAGAGAGACAAAGACCCCAAACTCAAGAAAAGCACAACAAAGCATAAGGGGATCCCAAGGCCTAACATAGACCACAACATAGAGAACCGAAAACAGTCCATCCTATAAAACAGGACCAAGCCCACAACCAAAACCAGCAGCTCCAACAGCCTCTACAACAGAGAAGAACTCCTCAAGGGGCTACAGATAAACATTAGAAGCAACCTCCCGCAAACAACCAAAAGCAAGGAGCAAATACGAAAGCCATTCGACTCGAACAACTCCACAACCCGCAAATCAGCTGCACAACACAGCAACAACAGGAAGAACAAGTGCGCAGAAGCAAACCCCTCTACAACACCCAACTCAAAAGAAAACAAAAGGAAACCCCAAACAAAGCCCCTCCACAGACAAGGAAGCCAGCCACCGCAAACAAACAGCTACTCCACACAAAGGAGCTAGAGAAGAGAAACAACGAAGCACACGGTAGAGAAAGAGGAGCCCAAGGACTCACCCAGAAAAGTAGCAACATGCAAAAGAACCAAACAGGTCGCTCAACACGGGCCATCGCACAAAGAAACATAGGCACTTCCCCATCCAGATTCGCACAGTAAGGAGGCAAGGTCAGGAGAAATGCCTCGGCAAAAGCATCGCCCAGTAGAAGCAAGGACGCTTCACACCCCAAACGATGCCCAGAAACCACAGGAGCCCCACCAAGAAGCAAGAAAGCTTCCCAACCAGACGAATCTCCATCTCCATCTTCCAATTCAGCCTCTCCATCCTCTGCAGATTTCAAAAAACCTACGCTGCTCCTATTCCCGCCGCTCCTCTCCATCCTGTAGTTGCACATTAGTTAGTACATATGATAGAATGTTAATCAACACATTGGGATGCAGTATCATAGAAATAAGAAGTAGATCTAAGAATTTATCTATTTGGTGAAATACTCAAGAGACCATGAATTGATCAATGCAAAGTTTTCCCTTTTATTTTTCATTGATGTGTTAAATTTATTCATGAAGGAAAAAGTTGTTAAAATTGAAAAGGGATCATTACAAGCTATTACCTCATCCTAGTTAGTGTACTGATTTATACCAAATATATCTTGATGAGTTACACAAGATTCAAAGTAGATTAGTTAACTTGATTATAGAAAACTCAAAGAGCCTCAAATTTCCCAACTAATAGTTGATAGACATAAGGGTCTTGATATATACATGCACAAAATAATATATGAAATCCAAAGCAAGAAGTTGTGCCATCACAAGTTCAAAAGAAAGAATAAGTAAGAAAAGAAATACCAAATGTGTCACCTATTGAGCATGTGTTTTCACCTAGCATGAAGAAATATCAAGAAGAAAGACATGTAATTGAAAAATAAGTAAAGAAGAAAAACATGAAGGTAAATTGGATTATAGAATTTAGAAGAATAATGATCTAATGGATGGATAAAAGCTAGTGATTCCACAAGTGGTACCTAAGAATAATTTTGTTTGATGATTTACGAGAATTGATATTGTGTATATTCATATATACTTATAGGATAGATCTAATTTGTGCTCTACTTTTTTATTTTATACCAACTAGTCTTTTGATTATATATTTTTGGTGAGATTTCCCACTTATTTCACCTTCTATATATTTCTTTTACATGATCATCCTCCCCACCTAAGAGACCATTTTTGGTTTCCTCCTCTTTTTTACCATTTTCCTATGCCTTAATTTTGTTTTTACCTTTCTTTTCATTCTCCCACTAGGGAAAATCACTTACCTATTTCTAGAATCATTTCTCCCTTGTCTATGTTTACATTACATTTATTCTTTTTTCTTACATTGTCTTTTTCTTTATATGTTATGGTTATGGCCTAAATTGAACTCATAGTGTTATATCATGCTTTCTAGAGCTTATATATTAATTCTACTTTGACACCATGCATTATGCATTTCTATTACATTGATATAACATTCTTATTATAGTGTATAATTTTATCTTTTGCTACATAAATTATTTTATAGATCTTACACATTGACCCTATGGTGGTACATCATACCTTTCAGTATCTCATACGTTATGTTCTCTTATTTATATATCTTTTATACTTAAATACATTTGTACATTAGAGAGCTCCATGGATTCCCTTCCAATACATTGCACATTTATGTTTACATCTCTACATTGAGGGGGAATCACACTTACTCCTCATTTATATCTTGCACTAGGGCTTGTCAAATAGTTTTGACTTCATACCATCATTTAAATTATTTATCACCACCAGGAAAATATTGCTTTACGTAAACCTTTGTTTGCTCATTCTTTTGAATGCTACATTGGAGGCATATGCTATAGCCCTAGTGTACTTGTAGAGGTTTTTTATTTGGTTGTTGAAGGTCACATCACTATTTTGCATTGCCCATGCTTTAGGAAACCTTACTTACTTTGTACTATATCTAACCCATATGTTTTTATCATGTGATAGATTCTTATCACACAATGTATTTATTATTTCTAGTACTTTACATGATTACATGATTATCTATATATTACATATTTACTTTCATGTTTATTTTCTTCATCCTTCAATTCCTTGCATCCTAGGGATAAAACCAATAGAAGGGGCATAAAATATTACTATTTCCGTGTTTAAGTTTTTAGGTATTGAAAGGTGGAATAAGGATTCATTGCTATGATTAGATGGAGCATCATCACATGGCATGCCTTGTGTTTCATTAGATACACCATATCATTCAATGGCTTCCATGCCAAACACATTATTACCATTTTTAATAGATAAAACTTTTCTAATTTTGTTTATTTCCTATCGTTAGATTATTTCTTGTAATTGGCAAGTTCCTATTTTGTATCAAATTTTCATAGGTGGTGTAACGTCTGAAAATGAAACAAGCCTTTGCACAATAGACAACAAGAGAATATTAGTAGATTAAAAGCACACATGCATACAATACTAAATCTAACATGCAAATTCATACGTTAAGCAACAAAGAACATGGGAAAGTAAAAACGTAATTAAAACTAGAATGATCTCACCAATCTTCAAACGTATTTCCATGAATTATCTCGATTGCCCTTCTCCATTTCGCTTGTATGGTATAATTGCCCTCAGATTTTCAAGTAATTCGTGCAAGTATAGCCTAAGATAGTGATTAGCAAAATATCGAAGATTCAAGACAAAAGTGCTCTCAAAAGTTACAAATTCGCGAGAGAGATTGGAATGAAGAATGACAAATCAATTTATAGAAAATTGATTATTCGAATATAGGCCAAGATTGAAAGATTAACAGCGGTTGAGATTGAGAGATTAGTCATGCATTAGATCGATAGGAATTACGGTAGTCAAATTAGAAATATAATTAAAGATTAAATAAATGATTTAATCTTCAGTTCGGCATTCGAAAACATTAGAAATATCTTTGCATGACAAAGATAAAGATTGATTATAACGACTCTCTGTTCGAATGCATGCACAACATTTAATTAATTAAATAAGAATATTTAATTAATCCGCATGTACGCAATTGAGTTAGAAGTGGACGATTGCATGATTAGACGAAGAGATTACTCGAAGACGCCACTCAGACATTAAATCAATAGTTAACTGAACGATTAAAATAGATGTCGAGTTGAGTAAAAGTGAATACTTAGATAATTCACATAATTATCTAAAATATAGAAGAATGTGTTAAAATAGAATTAATGAATTAAATAATTCATTTAATTCAAAACTCGATATTCGAAGGATAATTAAATAAATAAGATTTATTTAATTAATTGACAAAGGGGATTTTAAATGAATAATTAAATAAATTATGAACTTTATTTAATTATAGTTGAAATATGATAAAGAGTAAATTAAATAATAATTTATTTAATTTAACAAGAAGAAAGTTAATTAGTAACATAATTAAATAACAAGCGTCTATTTAATTAATTAGATAGAATAAGGAGAAGTGAATTAATTAAATAATTAATATTATTTAATTAATAGATGAATTAATAAAAGATGAATTAATTAAATAATTGACATTATTTAATCATGACCATGAAGAATCTGAAATATGAAGAATATATAGAAGTCGAGGCTAATACCAGATTTGTCTACATTTGCCCCTCTTTGATACAATGTCGTTTAGGCGTTGTGTCAAAGAAAAATCAATGAAAATATGCCCCAGTCAAGCTCCGGATTAGAACAGGTGAAGGTATGCCCCCTCGGGAAAATTGACAAATTTTTGAAATGTTCAGAAAAATTTGGAAATGCGCCCGATTAGTCCAGTAGATAGGCATAAATGCAATGCAGTTGACGGAATTGGGTTCGAAAACGGGAGGGACGGGTACGGGATGATAGAAAACGGAAGTTTACATGGCCAGAAGGAAGGAAATGCCACCTAAGTCTAGGTATATATTGGAATTGGGGTGAAAAACTATTCATTTGCACCCACCCAGCTTAGAGATTTGAAAAGTTTGCTCTGACTTTCAGCGAGGATGTCTCCAGTTCCAGCCACCCATCATCGTGCCTACAGGATCAGGACGTTCCAGAGACCAGCCGGCGCGGACCCCCCGGTATGGACCTAAAACTTGCCTTTTGAAATTTTTTAATTTGCACGTATTTTAAGGTATTTATTGCATTTTTTGTTATGCGTGTCATTTTAATTTGCGACGCATCTGTATGCGCGAACGACGCATCTGCATGCGAAAAGCCGCATTTGCATTTTAACGCCGACCGGTTAGGCTTAGTTGAAAAAATAACCGCATGTGTTTTTTGTGTGACGCATTTGTTTATTGTGATACGCATTGGAAATTTAGCTACGCATGTGTATTTTATGATACGCATTTGTTTATGTTGAAATGCATTTGAGATTTTTGCAACGCATTTGCATGTTTAGCGACGCATTAGAATATTTAGACACGCAATTGTCATTGTGCACCGCAAATGTCATTTGTAGCACGCATTTGATAATAATTAACCGCATTTGATTAATAATGACACACTTGTAATTTGTGGACCGCATTTGTATAAAAGCGATGCATGTGTTTAAAAAATGACGCATTTGCAAAATAACAACGCATTTGCATTTTATGCCAAAACATTCATTTTTCACTAGGGTAGATGATTCAGGCTGACATGAGGTATGTTTTTGCAGGTTGTTCTTGACCCTATCTACACACGTGAGTCGAGACCTACGACGTTTCGATTCAGAGACAGCTTACGGCCGGCCGAGCGACGGACTTTATGGCATTTGGGTTTGTTGCACGTGACCGATATGCCCCAGATTAGGGCAAATCGAGGTTTACTGACAACACTTTGTGAGTGGTGGCACTCAGAGACGTCTTCCTTCCATCTTCTAACTGGAGAGGCTACAGTGACCTTGGAGGACGTATATAGGATTTTGAGACTGCCTATTAGAGGCACACGGGTAGTCTATGATACTCAGAGGGGTATAGCGGAGATGTGCAGATACTACCCCCACGCTGACGTTAGACAGCTAGGGGTGGATGATTATGAGATTAGATGGCGGGTATTAGCCCAGAGGTATAGACAGTTAGACTGTCTGGTGGCGACACTGATAGGTGGGATTGTACTGCCTAACCGCCGAGGTCATGGATTTCCTGTGGGATGGGGTGAGATGCTAGTAGGCATGCTAGAGCGCCGAGTTGTATATGCTTGGGGTTCATGTGTGCTGGGGATGCTATACTTCCACCTTCATGACATTGCCTATAGAGAGGCACAGTCGATGAGCTGCGGCACCACGCTCTTGATGGTATGGGCGTGGGAGCATATTGCTATCTTTAGACCACCGGTGACAGTAGACCTAGCTCGGGGAGCGCCCTACGCCTTTCGGTATGCGAGAGCCACCACTCAGCACCACATTGGAGACACGGGCTACTATAGACATGCTATAGACCTGATGCAGGAGTTTACATGGAGACCATACCTAGACTGCGAGGTGTGGTCAGATGAGGGCGAGCATTTGCCATATTGCCGACAGACATAGTATTTAGTGGGACGGACAGTGTCCCATATGCACATCATAGAGCGACAGTTGCCGGACCGGGTTTTGAGACAGTATGGAGAGGTACAGGATGTACCTCGAGGGAGAGCAGAGTTTGCTCGGTCCTCATGAGAGGAATGCATTGTGGGGGCAGAGATTCAGTTGCTCTTGCGAGCCAGAGATTCCAGTTGCTACTGCAGAGGTAGATATTGATGGACTACAGGCACAGGCATGGGGATGGAGGGGTGGACCAGTAGATCCAGGGACGACTCCAGCTTATGATCAGTAGTGGGCACTACACAGGCCAACTCCTTTGACAGATCCAGGGCAGCCAGCACCAGTAGAGCGGCGGGTTAGAGGTCCCAGAGGCAGACGGGGCAGAGGAGGTGGTCGAGGAGGCAGAGGAGGCTGAGGTGATGGTGGGGATGATGGCAG
>VDFB02000015.1:131319162-131646924 GCA_007258455.2 Sequoia sempervirens | reverse complement strand
TTTGTCCTCTTGTTGATTTCCCTTTTATTGTAGTTGAAACTGCTTGAAGGTTGCCCTTTGCTTGATGCATTTGTAGCATTGTCCATTGGATCAAATGAACCTCACCTACACCTTTGCATTGTTGTTCAATGGATTAGATGATCTAATGAGACAACTCTTGATGGATCATGATCGTTTATTTCGAGGGAGGAAACAAATACTCCCTCCCACCACCTTCAAGGACATAGGCCTTCTTCTAATGCCATCTCTATTGATGGGTGCTAGGAGGAGAGGTGAGCATACAATGAACAGTGACAGGAACAATGTGCCCTTTCCTTGTTCAACTTTCTCAAGGGGCCTCCCCGATAGACCCACGGTAGGTTTCTTGAATCCTACATACATGAAGTGCCATAAGTGCTTTCATACACAAATCAAGGCAAACGCTAGTCAAATCCTACAAACTCCTTGTTAGATCTATTCATGCATCATCAAAAGATCATAATATTCATATTTGGAGCCCATTTGGACCACAAACATTAATGCGGGTTTAGGGGTGTGGGTGCCAAGGCAGATAGCAAACGACGGACAACATTCCACAAGGCCGAGCTGGGAAGCGCTGACGGAAGTTAGACGATGGAAAAAAGGTAGAAGGAAGGTGGATAATGAATTGCAGACAACATTCCCCAAGGCCAGGCCCAGAAGCACCGACGGAAGTCAGATGATGGACGGAAGGTGGAAGGAAGGAAGACAACGAACGACAGACAACATTCCTCAAGGCCGGACTCAAAAGTGATGATGGACGGAAGGCAGAAGGAAGGCAGACAACGAACGAAAGACAACATTCCCCAAGGTTGGGCCTGGAAGCACCGACGAAAGTCAGACTGAACAAAAGGTGAAAGGAAGGAAGACAACGAACGTCAGACAACATTCCCCAAGGCCAGGCCCAGAAGTGTCGATGGAAGTCGGACAACGGACGGAAGGCAGAAGGAAGGTAGAGAACGAACGACAAAGAACATTCCCCAAGGTCAGGCCTGGAAGCACCGATGGATCGAAAGCGCCGATGGAAGGAAGGCAGAAAATGAACGGTGGACAACATTCCCCAAGGTTGGGCCTGGAAGCGTCGACAAAAGTCGGATGATAGATGGAAGGTGAAAGGAAGGCAAATAGTGAATGGGGGACAACATTCCCCAAGGTAGCGCCTTGAGGTGCCAATGGAAGTCGGGCAACATACGGAAGGCGGAAGGAAGGCAGATAGTGAATGGCGGTCAGCATTCCCCAAGGATGGGCCCGAAAGCGTCGACGGATAGCCATTTTGAAAGTTCTGAGAGAAATTGACAGCGAGAGAAGCTTTGGGACCCAACGAACGGAAGGTCGCCACTACACAACTGTTAGAATCGACAAATGAGCAACAAAAACCTAGAAGGGGAGATCTGGCGTGTCGGGCTCGGTGGGCCCCATGGATGGCAGTTTTGAGACATTAAGGCAAACAACTGCTAGGGACCTGCCAAGACCAAAGACCTTGGAATTTGAGGGGGCAAAGAACATGGCCAAATTTTAGATGACTCTTTTGAGGTTCATTGACCATTTTGAACACCAACACGGGGGCACGCAAAATGAGGTGAAGCCAAAAGTGACCTGACAAGGAGAAGGAAAGAGAGGGTCCCTGTTCCAAATAGGGCGTGTGTGCAAAAATGCACAACAAATGGTGACTCGCTGGGGAAATTCTCCAGAGCATTGCGATGACAAACTGGAATCACGAACCTAGAATCTTTGGTTTTGATCTTCACGCTAGGGAAAATAAATTAGACACTCAAAAAAAGGATCAAAACCACTAGCCAACCCAACCTTCAGCATGCTGAAAATCCAAGTGTGTGCAATTGCATTAATTCCCATCCTTTAGTTGCTACAAGAACCCAAGCTCTGTTAAGTTAAACTACATAGTTTATTCTAACTCCAAAAGCATCCGAGACATTGCCTCGATGAGGTTGTCGATGTGGTTCTCCCAAACATCGCTTTATTTCCAGTCGAGCATCCATAGCCCTGGTAGAGTTGCTCAGATACCCTTGAAAAGCTAAATTTATTTTCTTTTGATTTTCAATATTTTTCTTTCTTTCTTTTGTTTCTTTTCTTTTGATTTTCAATTTTCAATTCTTTTCATTTCAACCCACAAGCACTGAAGCTCATGCTCAGGGCTAAGAATCACAGTGGTGTTGGAGCAAAATTTTAGATTTCTCACTTAACCTGACTTCACGAAGAACCTACAATGAGCTCCATATTCTTAAAGTGTGTAAAAGATATAAGATTTTAGAATACATCAGAGTCGAACTAAACCAACAACTTATTCTCTTTGAATCAAACACCTGGATCACTTGACACTAACAGAAGACCTTCACCATCCATTCTGAAAACTTGATTAGATTTTAACAAAGAAATATGTAGAACAACCCCAAGTGATAAGTATGGTTGTTGTGCGCAAAAATATTCCCAGCCAAAAGCAGAGGGACCCCGAGCAAAGCAGCAACAAGGTGAAAGGAAACAAAAGAAAACATAAGAAAACGAAAAGAAAATGCCCAAACTAACCAAAATGTGACAACAAAAGAAAACAACCTACGACAAACCAACAACCAAATGAAAGTAGGAAAGCAAGGTATATACACAAAACCTACACTACTCAAAATGGGTTATGTACAAAGATATTTACAAAGCACTATGTTCAGGCAGGGCGAGTTGACATTAACGTTCATTGGATTTTGCAGTGCATGCACAAGCAAATGAACAATCATTATCATTCTTAACCATGCAAATTTATCTTTATATTTTGAAAAAATAAATTCAACATTGCATCACTCAAATTCAGTCACATGTTCATGAAAAAATAGAAACTAAGGTGATTCGTTAACACCATGGTTGATCCATAAGCAAGTTTTCCTTCCCTCACTCCCATAATCAAAATGATAAGTGCAGCTATGAAAATTAATAGGAGAAAGGAAGGATAGAACTTGGATGTCGTTGCACAATTGTGGTAGTGTTTGATAGTAGAGAGAAAGCACTGCATCGTCAATAGGTGCATTGGCAGCCTCGGGCGGGCACAGTGGAGGGTGCAACACTTCGGACATTAATCTTGCATAAGACTGGGAGAATGGGGCAGGAAACACCCCTTCCACGTCTCACGCAGGATCGACAATCCCTATCAGCTGTTCTTCGAGAAGATAGACTTCATCTCATTGATCTTTTGCAAACCTGGTATCTGCTTGGTTGTTGTCTTCAAGGGGCAGCACGATGTCCCATCTCCTTTCCTGGGTGTCGACCTTATTTGCGTGATGTTTCATGTCATGGGATGATGACATGTGCAAATCTATCCTATTGCAGCCATTTGAATATGAAGGAGGATCAACAATGATCCTGGTGGAAGGACTCCAAGTTGCATCTTGTAGTTGGTCAATTTTGTCATACTTGTTGGCAACCATCATAACGCCCCCACCTTTATCTTCTTTTGTTTGTTGGTCATGCATCTCATCAAGACGTTCACTCGTTTCCTCTTGCTCACTATCACTATAGATGGAGAAGGAGTTCCTCTCCCAATCTAGAAACTCTAATGCTTTGCTATTTGGAGGCTCAAGGAGTATGTCTTCATCACTACCGTCTTCTAGAGTGTATTCTTCCTCGGCATGAGCATACCTTCATAGTACAACACCCAATGGAAAGAAGTCATCAATTGATGGCACCTCATCAAGGGGACCAAAATCCACTATGCAATCTCCCTCCAAAGACTCTCCAAAAATCCAATCGTCCATGGTGCACAACTGCTCTTCAAGAGAAAGAACTTTTTGATGACCGGTGGACAACATTCCTGTTTGATCTACTTCATCATTTGGAAGTCCTAGGCTGTATTTTTGTCCTTCTTCCTTGCTGTCCTAATTCCCTCTTGAGGAATTTTTCCAACCGAGTCATCACTTAGTTCAAGCTCTTTGGTCTTCTATTTCATCTCTTGAAGCATTTGCAGGAAGTGGCGTGCTTGGTAGCCCCACTTGTTCTTTAACTTGTTTGATGGCTTCTTGGCATATGCATGTGAGCTTTGAGAAATGAATCATGAAGTCGGCACCAATTTTGCAATAGTAGCACCTCCAAATCCACTTGGTATTTCAGCTCCAACCAATCGTTTACTAATTTGGAGATAAGTTGGTCATATCTTTCCTTATCGGGTCCCCATCGTCATTTGAAAAGGAAGCTTGATGGTGAACAACCGTGACCTATAGTTGTCCCCACCTCCAATCCAAGCATTTTCAGATTCTCAATGCTGTCATTTATGAAGGAGAGGTCTTTCTGTCTGATTTCACTTATGCCTTCATCATCATTTTCTATTTTTGCAAGGTTGTCATCCCTTTCCTCTTGCTAATTTTCCTCTTTCTGATTTTCAAGCATCCTCATGATTTGCTGCAAACTTTGTTGACCCATCCTCAACTTCCAATGGCTCCTCTTCTAGATTGGAGGACTGTTCTTTGCTGATAGAGGAAAGGCCTTCCAACTCCCTTCCGACTGAATTTTCATCACAACTTTTTGTTGTCCTTCTGGAATCAACTTCTTCCTCTTAGCATTCAACTTTAGTGTTTGTTGTCCCAACATCTATTCATGTGAAGCTTCTTGGTCCAACTTGAAGGTGTTGTCCTCCAGATGTTGACAACTTTTCTACCTCACGGGATGTCCTCCTTGACAGTTGGTTGCTCCAACTTGTCCCAACAACCCTTGACCTGGGTGATGATGTTTGCACATGATGAGCAATTAAATTTTGAATGTGGTGCATTGTGAAATCTGCACTAGTTTGACATTAGTACTTCCTCCAATCTTGGTTCGTCTTTTCTGCCCAAACATTCTTGGATCAGCCCCTTGAATGCCTTAGCTGCCATGGTTTGCAATTCTTCCTCTGGGTCTACAAGGACTAAAGGCTGATAGATTTCCCAAAAGGGAATTTCTCCCTGCAAGACTCTTTCAATTCTGCTCAAGAATGCGAGACATCCCAACTCGTTGTTCCTATGAGTGTAATGAATCCTACACTTGTCTATTGATGTGAATTGTTGCAGTGGCTTCTTCAGTCTCTTGTTCAAATCTGCATGTATCTGAGTGATGTCAATTTGTACATGTTGCTCCATTTCGACTCAACTTTTGTTTCAGCATGTGATGAGATCTCCCTATCTCAGATTTCTTCTTGAAGGTTCTCTTTTCAACTTCCAACTTTAGCTTTGTAGCCTCAACATGTCATGCCCTCCTTCTAGCGCTAGTTCTATTGATGTGTTTTTTATGCACTTCTCAACACAGGTAATGCATAGGTGTATCACCTCTCTTGAAAGACAATCTTCCACAATCAAATTGCAGAACACTATCCCAAGGTCTCTGATGTCAGGTCTTGATAGTGCTTGGAATATCTCAGCTATTTCATGTGATTTGTTGAAATCACAAGGCAAACATACAGATGAGTTACAAAGCGGGGAATTTGGATCTGCAAATGGAGTTCTTAAGATGGGAGAGTTGTTGTACGTTTTCTGCAGGTTCAAATAGTAGTCGTGAACTCCATTTTATCATCGGATTTGGATTTAAAATGTGCAATGAACCTTGTCTAAGGTTACTATTTAAAAAAAAGGAAAAAGGGTAGGGAAGAGAGGAAGTTCTTGGATCTGAAACTACGAATGAACAGTGATCATGGAGGTTGCTACAGTAGACAAACTCCCTAAACTGGGTTTTGCTTGGCCAAGAGTATCCTACAATTACACAAAACCAATGCAATCTTCTAAGGATTGTAGGTTTTCAGATTACACACACACATCATGCACATGCAATCGAATTAAGTTGAAACAATAAAGGAAGTAAGCTCAAACTAGCTTTGCAAAGTGATTTGTCATCAATGAACCACAAAAAGCATGAGTTGGAAATTCATCAAATACTGAAACAACAGCCACCATCACCACTTCCATTCAAGAAACTAAAAACTAAACTAAAAAGGGAAGTAGAACCATGCATGCATAATGAAGAAACACAAGACAAACATCCATAAATCATGCAATGTAGCTCTCTATTACTGCAGAATGCCTTTACAACAGCTCTCCAACCCTTTTCAAATGAGGGGAAGAGCCCTATTTATAGATTTCCAAAGCCTAAATGAATGGCTAGGATTGAATTTACGTTGTGTTGCTCAGATTTGATTACATTAGGGCTTCACCTACCCCACAATATTCAACAATTTAAAATACAGCTTTTGTCTTTTCCTTATTTTGTCTTTTAGTGCCCAAGTGTTGTAGCAGTTTTGTCCTTTTGCTAATTTCCCTTTTACTATAGCTAAAACTGCTTGAAGGTCACCCTTTGCTTGATGCTTTCGCAACATTGTCCATTGGATCAGATGAACCTCACCTACAACTTTGCATCATTTTTAAATGGATCAGATGATCTGATGAGACAACTCTTGACGGATCGTGATCATTTGTTTGGAGGGAGGAAACGACTGCTCCCTCCCACCACCTTCAAGGATATAGGCCTTCTTCTAATGTCAGCTTTGTTGATGGGTGCTAGGAGGAGAGGCCAATGAAAAGTGATAGGAACAATGTGCCTTTTCCTTTTTCAACTTTCTCAAGGGGCCTCCCCGATAGACCCATGGTAGGTCTCTTGAATCCTGCATACATGAAGTGCCATAAGTGCTTTCATACACAAATCAAGGCAAATGCTAGTCAAATCCTACAAAATCCTTGTTAGATCCATTCATGCATCATCAAAAGATCATAATATTAATATTTGGAGCCCATTTGGACCATAAACATTAATGCAGGTTCAGGGATGTGGGCGCCAAGGCAGATGACAGACCGAAGGTGAAAGGAAGGCAGACAATGAACAATAGACAACATTCCCCAAGGCCGGGCTCGAAAGCACCGATGAAAATTAGACGACGGACGAAAGGTAGAAGGAAGGTGGATAGCAAACAACGGACAACATTCCCTAAGGTCGGGCCTAGAAGCACCAACTAAAGTCGGATGACGGACGAAAGGTGGAAGGAAGGCAGATAGTGAATAACAGACAACATTCCCCAAGGTTAGGCTCGGAAGCACCGACGGAAGTCAGATGACAGACGGAAGGCGGAAGGAAGCTAGACAGCCAACGACGAACATCATTCCCCAAGGCCGGGCCTTGAAGTGCTGACAGAAGTCGGATGATGGATGAAAGGCAGAAGGAAGGTAGAAAAAAAGTGGCGAACAACATTCCCCAAGGCCGGGCTCGGAAGTGCTGATGGAAGTCGAATGAAGGATGTAAGGAATAAGAAAGGAAGACAACAAACGACAGACAACATTCCCCAAGGCCAGGCCTGGAAGCACCGACAAAAATCAGACGACAGATGGAAGGAAAAAGGAAGGCAGACAATAGACGAGGGACAACATTCCCCAAGGCTAGGCCTGGAAGCGCCGATGGAAGTTGGGTAACAGATGAAAGGCAGAAGGAAGGCAGACAACGAACGGTGGTCAGAATTTCCCAAGGCCAGGCGTAGAATTGTCGATGGATAGCCATTTTGAAAGTTCTGAGAGAAATCAATGGCAAGAGAAGCTCTGAGACTCGATGGATGGAAGGCCACCACTGCACGACCGTTAGAATCAACAAATGAGCAATGAAAACCTAGAAGGGGAGATTTGGCGAGCTAGGCCCAGCAGGCTCCATGGATGGCAGTTTTGAGACATTAAGGCAAACAACAGCTAGGGACCTGCCAAAACCAAAGACCTTGGAATTTGAGGGGGCAAAGAACATGGCCAAATTTTAGATGAATCTTTTGAGGTTCGTTGACATTTTGAACACCAACACAGGGGCACACAAAATAAGGCAAAGCCAAAAGTGACCCAACAAGGAGAAGGAAAGAGAGGGTCCCCATTCCGAATGGGGCATGTGTGCAAACATTCATAACAGGAAGAAGTAAGGAAAGTTGTGTTTTCTGTCTCACCAGATAAGGCACCAGGGCCTGATGGTTTCACTACCTTTTTCTTTCAGAAGTGCTAGGATGTGTTAGGATTTGACTTGTTCTTAGCCTTGGAGGAGTCATGAAGGAATGGTACAATATTGAAGGATTTTAATGTTACATATATAGTAATTTTTCCAAAATCAAAGGAGCCAAAGACTTTTGCAGAATTTAGACCCATTTCCTTATGTAACACAGTGTATAAGATATTCACAAAGGCAATCTATTTACAATTGCAACACCTTATTCCCAAGGTCATTTCTCAAGAGAAAGGGGGTTTTGTTCTAGGAAGAGAGACAACAAAGGGAGCGCTAGTTGCACATGAAGTCCTCCATTCAATCCAAATTAATCACTTTCCTTCTTTCATTGTAAAACTGGATATGATGAAAGCTTATGATAGGGTTAATTGGAGTTTTTTAAAGAAAATACTTGACAAGTTTGGTTTCTACAACAAATGGTGCAAGTGGATTTTTTCATGCTTATTAGGAGCTAGATTTTTAGTCATAATTAATGGGGCACCTTCAGGATTCTTCACTGCAACTCAAGGTGTAAGGAAAGGTGATCTAATATCTCCTTTTCTTTTTATTATAATGGCAAAGGATTTGAGTAGGATAATCAAAGAAAGACATAGTCTTGGGTGTTGGAATGGGGTACTCATCCCGCATACTGATATCTCAGTTACTCACTCACTATTTGTGGATGACACATTGTTGTATGGAAAGGAAAAACTTGAAGAAGCCAAAGAAATAAAGGGGATTCTAGACAAGTACTCCTTAATCTCAGGGCAAAAAATAAATGCACAAAAGTCTAAAATTTATGTCTTCAACTCCAAAGCAATTGTTAAAAGGAAAATTATTTAGATTTTAGGCTTCCGAGTAGCAAACCTACCATGCACATATTTAGGGATTCCTTTTTTTCATGGGATCAAACAAGATATCATTTTGGTCTCAAGTAATTGACAGAATTAAGGGTGGAGTTTCTACTTTGAAAGCAAGATGGCTATCATTACCTAGCTACATTTTGTTAGCCAAGACTATTCTAGCAGCAATTCCAAATTACTTTATAGCAGTCTTAAAGGCCCCAAAATTAGTGGTGGATCTAATCGAGAATATCATTAGAATTTTTCTATGGAGAGGTAACATGGATGATGGGAAAAAGGTTCCATTAATCTCTCTTGATAGCATGCCCTCTGAAAAATTCAAGGGTGGAGTGGGTTTGCATAATATTTCAAAGCATAATATGGCATTTGGAGGCAAGCCAATTTGGAAAATGTACACTAAACCTTACTCCAAGTGGTGCAAAATCATGTAGGTGAAGTATCTAGATAGTCAAAACCCATTTAGAATATTCACACTATCCAACCCCCACCTAGACTTTTTATGTGGAATTTCATGATGTCATGCCAGAAAGTTGTAACCTCGTATATCTCTTGGCAAGTGAATATGGGAGATCAGGTTTATTTTTGGAATGGCTTGGAATGGCTACCCTCTACTAAATAATTTTCAAGAATTATAGTCTACTATTCCTGTGTTATCTCAAGAGTGGGGTACTAGACTGATTGATTATGTTCATTCAGTTAATATAGTAACTAGAAGAGTACAATGGAAAGACTTTTTTGAAACACAGTTGTTGGTTGCTCAAAAGGAGTTTCATCATCATTCTTTGGCAGGTAGAGTAGTTTTTTTTCAGGTAAATCAGATGCTATCTTTTGAGCATCATCTAAAAATGGTAACTATACAGTCAAGCAAGGGTATAAAGCTATTCTTAACAGAGATGTCCAGCTGCAATCAGAGAGAACATATTCCTTTTGCTGGTATAATATGGTTTTCCCAAAGCAGGAAGCTTTTCTTGGCTAGTTTTGCGCAAGAGGGTTCTAACAAGTGAAAGGCTCAACGAGTTAGGTATTGTGGATCCTTTCAAGTGTGTTTTATGTGGAAAAGTTTTTGAAGATATTGATAATATATTTTTGTAGTGTTCTTTTTCCCAGGAATGTTGGATTTTCATATTGCATAAATTAGGTTTTTATACCTCCTTGCGTAGGACAGTCTAGGATTTGTTTCAAGCTTGGCCTATTTTATTCAAATCTTCCTTCTTCGCTTGCATTTGGTGTTTGATTCTTGCTATAGTACTTTGGTCTATATGGTGGGAATGTAATAAATGCATATTTAGAAGGGTATCCTCTTCAGTTCAACATGTTCAAAGCATAATATAAAAGTTAGTATTAGAAGTAGTGAATGTTTATGTACAAACTCATAAGAATATTAGTTCACTCTTCACGACATGGGATGATAGTATCCTAAAGAATTAGAAGAGTATAATCCTATCATTTATAGGTAGTTTGAAGCAACCTCATAAGGCTAAGGTTGACAGGAGTAAGGTTAAATGGAAACCGCCTCAGCTAGGTTTCTTCAAAATGAATTTTGATGGTGCCTCCAAAGGGAATCCAAGAGTGTTAGGAGTAGGAGTTTGCATACAGGATTCAACTAGGAACTTAAAAGTAACCAAATCTATTTCCCTCCCTTCTGGCACAAATACTATAGCTGAGTCGTTGGCAATTCTTCTTGGTTTCGAGCTTGCTAATCAACTAGGTATATACAAAATACATATAGAAGGAGACTCATTAGTAATAATAAATGCATGCAAAGAACATTCTTGTTATAATTGGCATCTTCAATACATAATGCAGAGTGTCTAGAGTTTAATAGAAAAATTTGAATCTTTTTAAATTTCACATATATATTGTGAGGGAAATTGTTTAGCAGATTGGTTGGCAAACATGGGATGTCAGAGGGAAGAAATATTTATTTCAGAAAATGTTGGTGAAGTTGAAGCATTTTCATATTTATCAGGGATCGTGGTAAAGGAAATGGTGAATGTGTCAAATTAAGCATGGTTTAAGTACTAATCAAGGTTAGTCATCATCAATTGGCATGCTTAATGCTAAGAGGTGGCAAGCTATTGTTGACGAGAGTTGATCACCTCAACAGGAGATTCTTGAATGTCTCCTCAGTACTATGATGAAAGTGTGTCAAAAATACATTGCGTGGTCGCCATGACATTGGAGCATGTCTCCTCGACACTCTGATAGAAGGCTTGAGGAACATTGTCAGTGGGACTTCAGGGTTTCACTGAGGCTTTGGTGCAGGTCTCCTCGATGGTCCGATAGCTGTGGCAATGTCGTGAGATCACAGAGGCAGGGATTGTGGTAAAAGAAATGGTGAAAGTTTCAAATTAAGCATGGTTTAAGTACTAATCAAGGTTAGTCATCATCAATTGGCATGCTTAATGCTAAGAGGTGGCAAGCTATTGTCGACAAGAGTTGATCACCTCAGTGGGAGATTCCTGAATGTCTCTTCGATACTCTGATGAAAGTGTGTCAGAAATACATTGTGTGGTTGTCGTGACATTGGAGCATGTCTCCTTGACACTTCGATAGAAGGACAGAGGAATGTTGTCGGTGGGACTTTGGGGTTTCATCGAGACTTTGGTATAGGTATCCTTAATATTCTGATAGTTGTGGAAATGTCGTGAGATCACAAAGGATTGGAACTAGCAAAGGTCACAAAAATTGGGCATTGGGTTCAAAGTTTTGGAGATTAGACCTCAGGATTACAAGTCATTGTTTACCAAAAAAAAGGAGTTAGTCAAATTTCACTAAGTTTGATATGCTTTTGGAATTTGGTTTGATTTCTTACTTGTTGCAAAGAATATCAGAGTTTGGGCTTTGTGGCTACAACTTGTGTTGATTAAGCGGTGTAAAGGGTATGAGGGATCCCTGATCCCCGACCCTCGAAAAAGGGAAGTAGTAAGAAGGTTTCGTGATTCAGTGATGAGGCTTGCACTCTACATGAAGATGGTAGCTGGTAAGGAGAATGTGTGAACCCCAACCACCAGCAAGATTGAATCAGACTTTTGTAATTACTTAGGTCCTCTTGGGAACTTTTATAATTACTTACTATTATTATTAGTATATTATATAGGCTATTAGCCTTTTTCCTTAAAAAAAATTATAAAATCAAAAAGCAAAAAAAGATCTAATGGCTTCGGATGTTGCAATCGTCTTGCACGTCTCTCCATAAATGTAGTTCGTCGATCATATAAATTAGCCAATTGAATTCATATAGAAAACCCTTTTGTGGAAATATACACCATGCATTTGACAAACATTTAACATAAGACATAAAACAAGGTCATGTTGCTATGAAGGTCCTGCCAAATGCTCACAAGCAGTTTTATTCTTTGAAGTGAAGCAAAATTGAGATTAGTTATGGTTTTTTTTGTTTTTTCAACAATGATGAAATGTTTTTTTTCAAATATGAAAACCATTTGATCACCTATGTATAGCAACTTTTTTGTCTTTTTTTGTATAAGCAAGTATTTTCCTTTGTATGGGCGAAACTTTTATTTTTTATTAGAGGTAAAATATGGGTTTTGATGGGGCCCAAAACCCAATATAGAGAAAGACAGGTTGAAATTAAAATACATCATAAACCATCAGCAGCCCCACAACAGCCTCAAAAGATAAGCAAGACTACATACAATGCATCTTACACCCAAACAAGGGCCTGAGACCCTTAAACAACCTAGTTTTAAACCGAGACCAGAAACCCTTTAGATACACACAAAACCCACTACATCCACTAGGCATCAGTAAACCAACTGCTCATGGAAGACACCACTAATCCAAAAAAGATAATCAACATCATGGTGTAAGACACCATCAAACCTCTAATCAAAAACTTGAGAAAATCCAAACACCTCACCTCAATATGGGAGATGAAAATCACAACAAACCACTGGGCACAAAGCCACTTCTCAAACCAAGAACCTAGCTTCAAAAAATACCACCCAGTCAGCAGCAAAGAAAGATAAGCCAAAGAGCCCAGAACATCCAAGGATAGCTCTAGCAACACTGACTTCATATAGACCTTTTGGCACCAGGAAACCAACTCCTCAACCACCTCAAAAGGAGAGGCTCCCCTCTATTGGAGAGGATGCTACAAGAAGCAAGACCACCACAACCAGGAATCACCAACACCCTTCACCTCCACCTCCATAGGAGAACTACCCACCTCAATAAGAACAGTTGAGGGAGGTCCACCTCCATAGGACCAGGGGAGACAACTAACACAATAGTCAAGCAAACAATCGTAGCATCCTTTGGTATCCACTACACCAAAAAAAATTGTGGACGAAGATAAAAGTCTCAAATAAACACCATATGTTCACCTTAACAATAGTCACAAAAGAACTCATCTGGGATTTCAAAAACCCGGCAACAAGCCAATCATTCACCAATTTTAGAGCCTTCACAACAAGCCAAAACAACTGAGCAAACAAAAAACAAACTAGCCCAAGAGAAGACCACAAACCCTAGCACTAGCCACCCATTAGCAAAAAGAACCCTAGGCCAAAAGACCACCATAGGCAGGGTCCCAGCCTCAAAAAGAATGAGAACATCCAGTCCCCAAGAGGAATAGGGGAGCTCAAATAGGAAGGAAAACAAGAGAAGAGCCAACAAGAAAGAACACCAAGCAACCCTAACACGCCAGTTAGAGCTAGAGATAAGCTAAGACTCCCAACATCCAACCAGAAGGAAACACCACCACTCCTCAAAAAGGGGACAAGAAGAACCCACAACCCTCCAAGAACAACAACCCCCAAAGCAGAACCACAAAACAAGCTATAAGAAGAATCAAGGGGCGACTAAAAAGAAGCTAGGAGCATAAAAAGACCCACATGAAAAGACACCAAGCCTTCCTATTACATCGAATAGGAACAAAAAGAGGCCCCTTCTGCAGCCGAACATCCTCAAAGAACCCCACACTCACCAGAAGCTTGTAAGGTAGCCAAAAAACCCAGTCCTTAGCCACCACATAAGGAGCCAAACCAAAATCCATGGGAAGCTTAAGCACCAAACCCCAACACGATCCAAAAGCCCCACACCAAACCCCCAAAAAACGAGAGTCAGGAGGAGAAAGAAACTAGGAGGCCAGAACCCTCCACCATAGGACATCAAAGCCTTCAGCTCCAAAGCAAACAGGGCAACCCTTACAAGCACAAAGAGAAGTCCAACACCCACGAGCATCTTCTAGCCACCACAACTCAGGGAATAACCAACAAACACTATGGGACTCAACATCCAGAATCCAAAGAGACAGGTCGAGCAACACCCAAACCTTAGAAAAGCAACAAATATCAAAGAGGCCCCCATCAACAACAAAGAGCTTCCATCTGCCACAGAAGGGCGCCTAATTAACAGGCATGTAGAGAGAAGAGACCAAGGCAGAGAATATCGTCCCCCATCCCAAAGACCTTCGCCGAGAAGCAAAACAGATCGCCTCACCACAACATCTATTGAGGCCAACGAAGAAAAAAAGATTTGAATGCATAGAGCATTTAGCCAGAACCCAAACCAATTCCCCATCACCATTGCCTTCTCCCTCATCGTCCTCCTCTGTGCATTTCAAACTAGTGCTCCTGCCACTCCTGCCTGCGCTCCCACTCGATGCCATAGGTTTCGTAAGTATTTTTATGGGCGGACCTTTTGTTTCTTGAATGACAATGTCTATTATTTTTAGGCTAGGATTTGATTAGGCTAAAAATTTGAGTTCAATTATGGCTATATTTAGTTATGATTAAGGTCAAGGTTCAATTAACATTATGATTTAATTAAGGCTCAAAGTTAAGGTTAGAGTTCAATTAGGGTTAAGGTTTAATAAATGGTCAATTAGAATTAGGGTTAGGGTTAGGAGTTCATTAACGATAATGGGATTAAAAACAAACTTATTTCTTATTTCTTTTTATATAATGAGATTAAGGTATTTTTTAAGTATGTGAAAACTAAAATATAATTATTTTATATTTTAAAATTTAAATTATAATATAATTAAATATAAATATAAATATATATTAATATATTAATAATAAAAATGAAACTATTGAAAATAATATATAAGTATATAATATTTATTATATTTTTATATAAAATTATAATTTTTTTATTAAATATAAATAAATTTAAAGTAAAATAAATATGTTTTTTATTTTATTTGATCAATAATAAAAATAAATAATATTATATAAATAAATTAATTTTTCTTTAATAAAAAGGTAATTATTTATTTTTAAATATGGAGACATTAAAATTTTTAAATATATTTTTAATTTTATAAATAAAATTATTAAAAAATAAAAATAAGTTTGTAACATTTATTAAATCATAGTAATTTTTTGAAAGTAAAATTGAAAATTATATGTAAGGATAAAATAATTCTTCAATATTTAGTTAACAAAATAATTTTAAAATGAAATGAAATAAACTTTTAAATAAATAAAATACATTAAAGTGTGGTTTTTAATGTATTATTTTAGATGAATTTATTTCAAATATCTATAGTAGTTATAAGATAAGTTTATAAGATATATAAGGTTAAAATATCAAAACTAAAATATATTTATGTGTCTAAATGCTAAACAAAATAATTCTAAAATAAAATCAACAATTCTTAAGTAAATAAAATATTTTAGGATAATTAAATTAATTAATTTCCATTGATTAGCCGATAGGCTTTTATTGTGGACTTTCCAGTCCACAATAAGCCAGAATACCTGTCTCACGCCTGTAAACAGGTTTCATGTTATCGGTAAACAGGTTTCATGCCATCGGGAAACAAGTTTTTGCTAATGATAATCCATCGCGTCATGTTTGAAACGTCTAATCGTTTTAATGAGGAAAGATATTGCAGATCTAAATACATCATTAAAAGATTTCACAGATCTGAATACATTAATGTTCGCCTAAATTTGTACGAGAGATAAAGGGCGGTGATTCTTATTGTCTTGATACATCTGTGTTCTATACGGTGCGAAGATCAGTGGCTCCTAAGCCCGTCGCTGTGAAGAAGTCTGTTACTGTGAAGAAGCTGTGGTGTAGAAATCTCCATGGTTAAGAAGAAGGCCCAGAAAGCTGAACAGAAGTTGCCAAAGGAAGGCTGAGAAGGGAAGAGCAGGAAGAAGCATAAGAGCATTAGCTTCGTATGCTGGGGTGTCTCACAGTTCAACATGCTTCATATGCAGAGGAATGGCATAAATCAGGCGTCGCTATTCGGTGAGGAGAGTGATGAAGTCAGATACAATGATTTTGATCTAATTTCCGTTCACTATGAATAGATTGAATCATCAGCTGTAGGAGCCCAAAACTCAATTGGTTTTCAAACCTCTCCAACAAACATTAATAGGCTTGTTTGTGTCCCAAGGAAGCACATGATTTCGGGGAACAGATCAACTATCATGTCCTCCATAAATTGCACGCCATCAATCTCACTTGTAACCCCTGCAACAGATGCCAAGCCGATGACTGGTGATTCGTTTATCTATCCTCACTTGAGGGGACTGGCTCCTTATCAATCTATACTGCCATTTGAGGTATGATATTAAATGTTCCTTATCCCAGTAGTCTTTGTTAGAATGTACCTCCTACTTATGTTTCAAGAATGGAATGTATTGTATTATGTTCTTAAGAGCATCAGAAGGGTAGAACTAATTCTAGATTTAGTTTTTGCTTTTTGGGGATGGGGAAAGGTGCAGACAATGCCAGAGGAAAAGGCATTCCCATGTGCAATTATATTCCTATAATATTTTGGAGTATGTTTTAGTTTTTAACTTATTGTAGTGTACTGTGGAATTTCATCTTATGGTGCTTTGTTCTTACGCTTGTTACAGGTCTTGTCAGCAAGGCTTGGAAGAAAACCTCAAGATATAATCAAGCTTGATGCAAATGAAAATCCTTATGGCCCTCCACCAGAGGCAAGTAGTCTTCTCATTCAAGAATTAACTCTATCCTATAGATTTTTTTATTTCATTACAATACAAATTTGAAGCGGGTTGTCATTAACTTGTTTATATAAAATTAATATTAACTATACTTACATTGTGCTGATCAGAATTAGCACACTTAATTTTGGTGGTGTTTCCTATAAAGAAGAAATTGGTTGAGGTTTCATTTGATTATATTGATAAAACCGTTAAATTTTGGCAATGTTTGCTATTTACAGAATTTGATGAAGTTAACATATTTGATTAGGGGAAATGACTCAGGCATGTTTCAATAGTTGTGATAGTAGTTGTTTATATAATGCCCAATATTTTTATCAATATTGGACCAATAGTTGTGACTTTAATGTTGTTAGTGTTGATAATGACTATCCATAATTAAACAAAATATATTCCTTTGATCTAAAAAGCAACCAATCATGTGATTCCACATCAGCGCTCAATAAAACATGTTGTGAATGCACAAGTATTGGTCTCGCTTTTTTTTTGGGCCTTTTGGGACACCTTGACAAAAAGCATGTTGATGTGGCATCATATTTGATGATGTGGCCTTGAAACCTTAGTTATAAGCAGGGGACTTGCCAAGTAAGTTGTTGTAGAAAAATGGGAGTGATTTGAAATTTCCACGTAGGATAATTAGAATCATGAAGATAAGGTGCACACCTACTGGGTCCTCTCCCCTATATTAATAAAGATGAAATATAATGGGATGAAATATAACTAGGTAAGTGGACAGTTCAATTTTTGAAGAGATGATCTCAGGAAGCACATGAAGTTTCCAAGTAAAATATGAGGTAATTTCCTTAATAACTTGAGTATGCATTTAAGTCATCTTTAATTTGACATTTGGTCCTTCGAGGTTAAATTATGGAGGTAAGATCACAACTCTTTGGGGCTATTATTTAATGATGATTTTGATTTGACGAATTTATTAATCTTTATTAGAGCCTAATTATTTTTAATTATGTCTTAAGTGATTATTATTATTAAAAATTTTAATATATATATGGTTGATAATTATCTAAAATAAAAAATGATTTAGAAAATATTAATCTAGACTAAAGGAAAGATTCGTAGAAAATAAAAGATTCGTAGGAAATAAAAGGAAGAACATAAATGAAGTGTAACAACACATAATGAGTGATATAAAAATAAATCTTACATAAATGACAATGATCAATTGTGGAATATGATTAAATAAATAACGCATTGTGAAAAAGTAAAATAATGAATTAAATCTGAAATAAATGATAATAAACACATTAAATTTAAAATTATTGTCCCAACGATTAAAACATGTAATTTATTTCTAATCAATTCATATCCTACCTTCATAAATTAGTGTTTTAAAATTTATTATGTAGACCTAAGGGGCTATTATTTAATGATGATTTTGATTTGATGAATTTATTAATCTTTATTAGAGCCTAATTATTTTTAATTATGTCTTAAGTGATTATTATTATTAAAATTTTTAATATATATATGGTTGATAATTATCTAAAATAAAAAATGATTTAGAAAATATTAATCTAGACTAAAGGAAAGATTAGTAGAAACCAAAAAAGAGGTTGGAAGTGAGAGCTTCCTCCATATGATGAAATAAAAAAATCATTGAAACTCAATCAAATGAATGGATCAATAGGAAATAAAAGGAAGAACATAAATGAAGTGTAACAACACATAATGAGTGATATAAAAATAAATCTTAAATAAATGACAATGATCAATTGTGGAATATGATTAAATAAATAACACATTGTGAAAAAGTAAAATAATGAATTAAATCTGAAATAAATGATAATAAACACATTAAATTTAAAATTATTGTCCCAGCTATTAAAACATGTAATTTATTTCTAATCAATTCATATCCTACCTTCATAAATTAGTGTTTTAAAATTTATTATGTAGACCTAAGGGTTATCCCACTTTTATTTTGTTCCTATTGGATGTGTTGTATTGTGGGAGTGTTTAAATCCCCTTTTTACCAAACCGTCATTTTATTTTATTCTTATTTATTACTTCTCATTTTGAACAGTTAAAATAGAAATATCACCGAATATTCATTTTATTTTATTCTTATTTATTGCTTCTCATTTAAAAAACTTGAAATATTCCACCAACCAACATCCTATAAATATGAAACTTTTGCACTGACTTTGACATTACTTTCACTTTGTAAATCAGGTGCTTGGAGTATTCTATCCAAGGTCTTTTCTGTAGATGGTGACCAAAATATTGTTCAAGAGGAGAAGTACTGAGTAATTGGTTGATCCTAGATCTTTATTTGTTATTTCATTTTGAGAAATTTGAATTGTGAATGAATTTTACATTTATTTAGTGGTTTTAATTTTTTGTTTCTTTGTTCTTAGATTATTTTTTTGGATTTTTTCCAAACTCTTGTTTGATTTGGGGTTTGAGTTTTTTTGGCTTGATTTTAATCATAAGAATTCAAAAAGAATTTCATAGTTGTGGATATTATTGAAATTAACAAATTTTCTTGTTGATTATTTTCTTTTTGCTTTGGATAAATTGTATTTGATATTTTTTACAATTGTGATAATTAATCCTATTCTAAGTGATCAAATTTTGAAGTTTTTGTTTGGCCTATCGGCACATCCCTTGCACCTCACAGAGTTGCAAGTGCTAGTTAAGTTAGTCAATTAGAATGGATAATCACGTTGACGTGAGGGGAGGATGACGTGTAATGAGGGAAGGATGACGTGGGAAACGTACAAAATGGGCCACTTAAAAAGTCAAAAAGAGATTCCGGTCAAGCTGCTATGAAATTTCCATGTCTTAAACTAAAATCTTATCTCTTAACTTTCAATGCAATCAAAAGCATATGGCCGGTTAAATATCAATTTTATTTCATTTTCACTCTTTTACAAGGAATATAATATAACGGGAAGTTGGCAAAGTTTGCACACCCAAACTACTTTGAAGTAATTATGTGGCATTTAGTTACTATTATATGATCCTTTTATAAATATTAACAATATCAAAATATTTTTAATAAAATATTTGCATAATTCATTTATGGAAATTATAGAGGTAATTTTAAAATATTTTATAAGAATCACGTCTCTCACATTTAATCAATTCAAATGTAATTTTTTGGTAATGGTGATTTTTTTTTATGTATTTCTCTTATTTTTTATTAGTTTTATGTTTTTAGAAAATGTCTTGATAAAGAGAGAGAGAGAAATAGTATGATGTCAAGCACCTCTTTTTAGTCTTAATTCACTTTTGCACATATTTATTCATTTACTTTCAATGCTACTCTATCTAAACACCTACCATATTATAGTCATTAGCCACCTAGATTAGATAGTTAACCTACACTAGGATATTGCGGAGGTTGCAAGGGTGACCTTGTGATCATTAATTTATTCTTTTTTTTTGCTAACTAGACCCATCCACTTTCTTGCCTTGAGTTTCCTAAACTATGCTTGATGCAATTTGATGTTATGTAGTAAATTAGAGGACATTCAATTTTTTCATTCTAATTGTCAAGCATTCAATTGAAACCCTCTTATTATAAAGGAAAAGAATCATCAATAGTGATACATTAGGGTTTGGTACTTTGAAAGAAATAAAGAATCCACACACATCATTCTAGGGGCCTTGTCCAAGATCTTTGAATCTTTCTATGTGCATTTTGAGGGTTGATTTAGGAGAACTTGTCTACTTGTGATGATATGGTAGCTAGCCTTTCCAATCTATTTTAAAATATCACTAGCCCTAAATCAACAGAAAGAGAATAACATATAAAGATCTATTAGGTAATAAATTGCGCATAATTGGTTTAGGATAATCTTTGCATGTGCATTTCTAGAGGAGACTTTGTTTTCCTTAATATTTTGGTAAACCTATTGGGTCATACACAACACAACCTTGATTTTAGGGTTTCATATTTACATCCAGGTTTTGAGATTTACGCTTTTATGAGTTTACATCTTATTTTTAAATCTCAATTTCTTGTACTTCATTAATATATATTTCTTTTAGGGTTTAATACATATTACTACTTCCTATCTTTTACCAACCCTTCCCACCCTTATATTGGATTTTAGAGTTTGTATTTTTCAAATAATTTTCAAATATGATTAACCTCTAACTTTTGTAAACTAAGATTACTTTTCCCTTGCCATACTATTGTTTATCCCAAGAGTTATTGTGATTTTATTGTTCAATTGAGGAAGGGTGCTTACAGACATCCTCACATGGTTGCCCAATCCAATAATAATTATACCTTCAATGGTGGTTATATTGAGATCAACTTAGGTAACCAAGAGGATTATTGTCATGATGCACATGTTTCCCAACAAGATAATTAGATTATGGGACAAACTTTGATGGTTGGATTATAAGAAGCTCAATCTGCTCATGAATTGACACATATTTTTATAGCACATTAGGAGCATTCCCTCATGACATAAAAAATTGAAATATCTTGGATCCTTAACGAGTATTTTTAATGTTGCATCCTCTTTCAAATCCACCCCTACACTTCCATAGTTATTACTAGCATCAACCTTAGTGTTACACCTACTACTTTCATTATCCTTACACCATTTTCCATTATATTTACTCCTCAATATAGATTACCAAAAGGTTACACACCACCTTTTATTTCTCCAAACTAGTACATTACCACTTCTAGCATCCCTCTTATTTCTACTTCCATCTCATTTATAGCCACTAGTATTACATCATCTACCCTTGTAGCTCAAACTATTTCCCTCTCAAGCTATAACAAATATGCATTTATTTAACCCATTAACATCCATACACCTTCTTCCTAACCTATTCATACTTTTTAAAGCATTTCCCATACCACCCTTGTTCACATTATCACCTTGGACACACTTGTCCAAGAAACGATAAATCTATAGAAAGAACTCAAGGATAAAAAGAAATACACTATTGCATGCAATCCTCCACATTGCACATATTTAGTTTGTCAAGTTGTTGCATGTACATTGAATATTGAATTTATGGCTTCTTAATTTGATACATGTTAATAAAAAAGGGCCCTACATTTGGTCATTTTCAATTATTGATAGCATGTACTAATTTTGTATATTATTTTATTTTAGCTAATTTGTTTGCAAGAACACTTGAAGAACATGTTATTCAATGGTGTATTCGCTACATTTAGGTTAAATAGAGTTCTTTGATGATCTTTCTATTGCTTTCTTACAACACTAATATATAAACACGAGATTGCAAATTATTGTTAATGATCTTACTAGATGCATACAAAAGAGTAATGTGTTTATCAATGACCATGTTATTTGATTTTAATCTTTACATGAAAATTAAAGCACCAATTTGATTATCATGAGTTACAAATCACGTTTCTTGAGGGATTACTTCTTTTTATAAAGAAAAATATACATCTAAGTATATTCCCATCTTTAAGAGACATGTACACACATTTTAAGAATCTCGAGGTTAAATTGTTGACATCAAATACTTTTAAAATGTGGCTCATCACCATTACAACATTCCTACCTTTCAAGTTTCAAAAAGCTAATACGTTTTCAAAGGGTAGTGATATGAAGGAAAATATGACTCTAGTTGCTATTGCTTATTTCCCCCCCTTCAAATCAAATACTTTTAGGAAGTTCACTAAAATTCTAGAATCCACGGATGGTGTACTTCATTTTTTTTAGTGTCAACTTAGTTACAATCCCTCCCATCTTTCTTTAAGATCTCAATAGACCACCTCCTAAAATATATAATGATTGAATGCCTTACAACTATCATAGAGTAAAGAGGATTATATTCAAACATGATTTATCCTTATTAATAAGGTATAAGAATCTTATTGATAGCAACACAATTAAGGTTGAAAGGATAAATGATAATTTAAATCTATTAGTTACACCTTAGGTAATGGTAAATTACAATTTAAAAAAAATCATTTCCATATCATTCACATAATGCTAAGGCAAATGATATGGAAGCTAATTACTATAATATGGAACATGATGATATATCACATGATCTATTTTTTTGGAAAGTATTGAGTCTAATTTACTACATCTTCCTAAATCCTCATATTTTTCCATTGATTATATTTTTTGATGAAGATACCTATAAAAAAATTACTATAGTCCAATAAACATAATAGGTAATATCAAGAATTTATCACCTATTGGTTTTCTTATCAATATCTTGTATGTTAATATCACATTTATACTAAATAATCATAGTTTAACACCCATGTTAGGGATCAATAATACACACATTTGGGGGTTTCATTGAAAATGAACAATTAATTATTAATTTATAGATTGAGATGCATTATTCTACAATTAAGAGTTCAACCTAAAAGAGTTACTTATTTTATGTCATGGGATATCATCTTCTGATAGTTTTGGTGTATTTGTTGGGAGACCATGTATAGAGAAATATATAATAATTGCTCCTCCTATTTTGTATTTTTGTGTTAAATTTATACAAGAAAAAAGTGGTTAAAATTGAAAAGGGATCATTACAATCTAATATATATAATGCTAGTCACTTTACATTAGATAAAAATTTGTGAAAGCACCACAAGATGCACCTTATGAGAGAAATGATAATATAAATGAACTAAATAAAAGACATATAGATTGATGATTTAAAAAGGATTCAAAATAAGATAGGTAAGGGTTATCCAAAACCAAAAATAGCCTCAAGCTATTTAACGCATAGTTAATTAGCATATGATAGAATGTTAATCAACACATTGGGATGCAATATTATAGAAATGAGAAGTGGACATAAGAATTTATCTATTTTATGTCTTGTGTGATAGCATCTTCTAATAGATTTGGTGTATTACTTAAGAGACCATGAATTGATCAACGTAAAGTTTTCCCTTCTATTTTTCATTGATGTGTTAAATTTATTCATGAAGGAAAAAGTTGTTAAAATTGAAAAGGGCTCATTACAAGCTATTATCTCATCTAGGTAGTTAGTGTACTTTAGGTAAAAATTTGTGGAAAAACCAAAATGACAAGATACACCTTATGAGAGAAATGATGATATGTACATGATTTATACCAAATATATCTTGATGAGTTACACAAGATTCAAAGTAGATTAGGTAACTTGATTATAGAAAACCCAAGGAGCCTCAAATTTCCCAACCAATAGTTGATAGACATAATGGTCTTGATATATACATGCACATAATACTATATGAAATCCAAAGCAAGAAGTTGTGCCATCACAAGTTCAAAAGAAAAAATGAGTAAGAAAATAAATACCAAATGTATCACCTATTGAGCATGCGTTTTCACCTAGCATGAAGAAATATCAAGAAGAAAGACATGTAATTGAAAAATAAGTAAAGAAGAACAACAAGAAGGTAAATTGGATGATAAAATTTAGAAGAATAATGATCTAATGGATGGATGAAAGCTAGTGGTTCCACAAGTGGTACCTAAGAATAATTTTGTTTGATGATTTATGAGAATTGATATTGTGTATATTCATATATACTTATAGGATAGATCTAATTTGTGCTCTCCTTTTTTATTTTATGCCAACTAGTCTTTTGATTATATATTATTTGGTAGGATTTCCCCACTTATTTCACCTTCTATATATTTCTTTTACATGATCATCCTCCCCACCTAAGAGACCATTTTTGGTTTCCTCCTCTTTCTTTGTCATTTTCCTATTCCTTAATTTTGTTTTTACCTTTCTTTTCATTCTCCCACTAGGGAAACTCACTTACCTGTTTCTAGAAAAATTTCTCCCTTGTTTATGTTTACATTGCATTTATTCTTTTATCTTATATTGTCTCTTTACTTATATGTTATGGTTATGGCCTAAATTGAACTCATAGTATTATATCACGCTTTCTAGTGCTTATATAATAATTCTACTTTGACACCATGCATTAAGCATTTCTATTACATTGATATATCATTCTTATTATAGTGTATAATTTTATCTTTTGCTACATAACTTATTTTGTAGATCTTACACTTTGACCCTATGGTGGTACACCATACCTTTCAATATTTCATAAGTGATGTTCTCTTATTTATATATCTTTTATACTTAAATACATTTGTACATTAGGGAGCTTCATGACTTCCATTCCACTATATTGCACATTTATGTTTACATCTCTACATTGAGGGAGAATCATGCTTCCTCCTCATTTATATCTTGCACTAGGGATCGTCAAATAGTTTTGGCTTCATACCATCATTCAAATTCTTTATCACCACTAAGAAATTATTGCTTTACCTAAACCTTTGTGTGCTCATTATTTTGAATGTTACATTGGAGGCATATGTTATAGCCCTAGTGTACTTGTAGAGTTTTTTTATTTGGTTGTTGAGGGCCACACCACTATTTTACATTGCCCATGCTTTAGGAAACCTTACTTCCTTTGTGCTATATCTAACCCATATGTGTTTATCATGTGATAGATTCTTATCACACAATATATTTTATTATTTCTAGTGCTTTAAATGATTACATGCTTATCTATAGATTACATATTTACTTTCATGTTTATTTTTCTCTATCCTTCAATTCCTTACATCCTAGGGATAAAATCAATAGAAGGGAGGGTAAAATATTACTACTTCAATGATTAAGTTTTTAGGTACTAAAAGGTGGTATAAGGATTCATTGCTATGATTAGATGGAGCATCATCACATGACATCCCTTGTGTTTCATTCTACACCATGTCATCCAATGGCTTGCATGCCAAACACATTAGTACCATTTTGAATAGATAAAACTTTTCTAAGTTTGTTCATTTCCTATTGTTGGATTATTTCTTGTAACTGGAAAGTTCCTATTTTGTATCAAATTTTCATAGGTGGTACATAAGCTACTCATTGCATAACTTTTCTCCATTTTTGAGGATCCATGGAAAGCCCATATTGAAGGGCATACTTACACGATCACCCCTTGTAAGGTCAATTAATTTAGATGATTCCCCTTCATATATTTTGTTGTCTAAAAATTTAATTAACATGCACATCTCTATGTGCTACATACTTTGAGATGCATGGTCATTTTAGGTTTCAAATTCACCTCAAAGTTGAGAGAAATGCAATGGTAATATTTACATATCTATCATTTCCCATTTATTTTTGTGCCCATTTTGAGGAAATGTCTTGATACATATATGTAGTGTTAAATGAGATGATCTTGTATGAAGTCGGGCTCATTTCCCTAGTCTTAATCCATCTTTATCCACACTTATTCCTATGCATTTAGCCCAATCCCTGTCCATACATGTGCATGGTTCTATGCAATCATCTTATCCACATATTTGTCATATTCACCTATGTAGTTACCACATTATAGACATTAGTCTCTTTAATCTAACTATTTAAATTCTAGCCAACCAGCTCAATACCTATCACCTCAAGCAAACTAAACACATGTTTGGCACAATTTGATGCTATGCGAAAGTATTTAATGACATTCAATGCATTTATTCTAATAATCAAGAATTCATCCAAAATCCTCTCATTTTGTAGAATTGAAGGAGCAATTAATAGTGGCACTCTTGGATTTGATGCTTTAAAATAAGTATCATGCATACATCAATGGCCTAGAGCCCTTTTGGAGGGTTGAACAAGGAGAATTTATCTAATTGCGAAGAAACAACAAACCTTCCAATGTATTTATAAATATTACTAGCCCTTAAATCAATAGAAAGAGAAAAGCAAACAAATATATATCATGTGAGCAAGAAAGTAGACTTCCTTTATGCATAAGGCTATAACTATGATTTTCTCTTAGAATTGCAAACTTGCCCTCTGTCAAGACATATATTCAACACATATTTTCACTACTAGAAAGACACCATTTGAATACATTATCTAACTCAAAAGCCTTCTCCATTGATACTCACCATTTGGTTACACTTATTATTACATTTACATTGTTTAGAATAACAAATATATTTATTAGATTTCCAATGCTCATTTATATTTAATTAATCTAGTTTAATTGTGCTTATTTTATTACATTTAAACAACCATAAATTAAAATTAAGTTAAAATTTAGTGCAGATGGATATTAGCATGGCTGGTTCTCACATTCTCAATAGGTTAAAGATAATGTTGTTGCTTGTTGAGTTCCACTTTCCTTTAAGCTTGTGTAGCTTGATGCTCTCCTTTGAACTTATAGTTTAAAAAAATAGTAAACGCAAGGTATAACTTCTTTGTTTTGTACAGTATCTTAATGGAATGTTTAGAGGCCTAAAAGCAGAAAAAGTGTTCCCCTCCCTCCACATTTTTCTTCCTAGATGAAGATTATCTTTCAATTCCAAATATGGAAATATATTTTATAACATAAAGTCTAGTGAAGAACTGCCATAATAGGCTAACCTCTTTAGATTGAAGACCTTTTATGCCAAATAATATTCAACCAATAATTGTGACACTGCATATGCAAGCACCCAATGGTCTGATATGTGTAGTCTGCCACTCTGATCCAGGAACTGCTTTAGGATCATATACCAGAGTCTTATAATAGGGTTCAGTTTTAGAGGAAAAGAGAAACAATTTCTCATTGAAGTTCCCAAAACAAAATCCCACTGTCAAACGTCCTGTCAAGGGCAGGATAACTCTCTTCCATGAATTGTCTGAGGCATTAAAAACTGCAAGTTCCCTCTCATTCTTCCACTCCATGCAGAACAATTTCTTCTCCAAAACAGCATGGGCAGTAACCATAACACATCCATTTTTCACTTCTGCCCAACTGCAGCTTTTGGGGTCATAAACATCAATTGATCTTGAATGCCCAATTGTGAAGCTTGATCTGCCTCCCATAACATAAAGTTTTCCTTCAAGCCCACAAGCAAAGCAACCCCATCTAGGACATCTCAGACTTTCAATCAGGCTCCATTTGTTTTTAGATGAATCAAAAGCTTCAACACTTGAAAGATTTTCACCGTTACCTCCACGACCCCCAATTGCATAAACAAAACCATCCAACACTGCACAAGCAAATTCATAGCGTGCCACATTCATCTCTGCAAGCTTGCTCCATCTATATGTAAACAGAAAATCACATTAGGATTTGCAAGTTTATAGCTCAAAGACATTAATTTTAACACTCTTTTCTAGAACAACTAGGCAGGTCGTGCTTATAGAAAACAATATAGTTGGCATGAATTTATCACAGTCTATGTAGTATTTAAAAGATTGAGTTTATCACAGTCCATGCAGTATTTAAATGATTGTTTCTGAAATCAGTCCGTATGTTTGTTATCAACATTTTAGATCACATTCTCCTCTTTCTTATAATTGATTCTAGAAATAAGCACCTCAATGTCCAAGAAAACAAATTGAGAACTCCTAGACAAATCCCTCTTATGAACCTATAAAAGCAGACAATCATGTATAGGACAAGAAATGAACCAATATCAGTTAAGAATGAACCTGTTTAAGAAAGAGTCATATTCATATACATCTGCAGAAGCTTTAGCAGTACTGCCACCATCTTTCATAAGGCCTGCTATGATCAAAAGTTTTGCACCCATCACAACACAGCCAAATGCTGTTCTTGAAGGACCGGGCATAGGTGGAAGAGTTTGCCATTTGCCTTTGAGAGAATTAAGAACCTGCCACTGGATGCACTTACCATCTGAATCTTCTATAAATACATAAAGCCATTCTTCCTGGGTACCAGTATATTTTCTCACCATATAGAACTCTTTGCTCTGAATTAATCTCCTCCATGACTTACAAACAGACCCCAACGACTGAAAATGCACACGCGGCACTAATGCAAGGCAATGCTTTGCAACATCATCAGGCAGACCTGGAATAAGGGCACTTTCACATTCAATGGGATTAATTTTAGGGCTTGCTCTCATGGTGGTTTTCTCTCTCAGTGGCTTACTTCTCTTAAATGATTCTTGATCTTCAAAAGTAACTACCGAAGTTCCAAACACATTAGAATTATAAATTAGCCCTTGCCATTGCAGCTCAGAAACAGAATTTACATTTTGAATGATTATAGTCCAGCAACAGGGGCTTATCCATGTGACATTTCCCTATGCAAAGACAGAGTTGAAGCCTAAAAGAAAGATGAAACTGAAACAGCTCACAGCCTTCAAACTATCTGATGTGGTTGAAGTATATGCTAGATTTAGAAGGTAAAATAAACCCAATACATTGATCAACAAGAATTTCTCTGCAACAACAGTGTATAGAAGATAGTAAGCTGTCCTTTCCTATTTTACTTCATACAAACATACTTATCCCATATATGCCCTAATGGCATTGTCTGATAGAGACAGAGGGCAGTGTCTGTTGGAGACAGAGGGCAGTATGGATGGCTTAACTGGTTGAAGGGAAGACAGAGAGTTCTAAGAAGTGACATAGGACTTTCAGAAGTTCCATTATAGCTACTGAATAGTGCAAGGTGTCAACAGTCAAAGGGAAGACACTGAAATGAAGAGGGAGAAGTGTACTGTGCCCAACTATAAGGTGGGTTTTACAGATACTGCAATAAAAACCGCGTTAAAGGGTGAGTAGGGAACGTGTCCGTGACGTGGACAGTCACGCAAAGGCTGGATGGATGATGATGGTGATGGGCAAACATTGTTTAAAGAGTATTCAACTGAAAAAGAGATTTTCTTGTCAGCAGGCCTTATCCTTACACCACCTCCTTCCATAATCTGACATTTCGTAACTGTCACCTTTGGTCTAACGGTCTACATTTATTTTATAATGAGGAATCTGATAGATCAGTAGGCGTAGCTACACGCAAGCTATCAATTTGCCTTTGAAAAATTGGAATTTCAGTTGTAAACGTTCCTCATCTTATGTGAACAGGGAGATGGCTTTTCATTAACTTTTTTAAAAAAAAATTCTAGTTTTCATTTGCTCTTTCTCCAAGCCCTTGCTTCTTGCACTTCTAAGATACAGTTTGAATTTTACATATTCTATTGTTTTAAGATAGAGAAGTGGATTTTTATTATGATATTTAGAGTTTGAATTTTACATATTCTATTGTTTTAAGATAGATATGTGGTTTTTTATTATACATATAGAGGAGTTTTTTATTGAATTTTTTTTTTTTTTTTAACATGTTCCTTATCTTTTATAGATAGAGATGTGTTTTTTATTATAAGGTATTTGTTATTTATTTTTAAAGATATTTCTTATATTTTTAGTATGTAATTTGAGTTGTATATGTTTCTTATTTTTTGTGAATAGAGATATGATTTTTTATTATAAAATATTTTTTATTTGTTCATTTTTTAAAACATTGTTTCTTATATATTGAAGAAGAATTTTAGAAAGTTATAATTTGTGTCATGTAGATTCAATCTATAATCTACATATTTGATCTAGTGCATTGTACACTTTTGCTTTTTTATCTCTAAATTGTTTGCTTATTGTTGAACGTAAGGAACTAGCAACATTTAAAAATATATTAGATATATTATTGGATCACTAAGGTCAACTCCCTCAATGGTTGTGAAATGATCAATTATAGTAGGAAGCATGCAAGTGATTTAGATGCTAATTTTGATGACATATTCCAATTCCTTTTAAAGCTCCAAAATAAAATGTCCCTAAATGGTCCTTGTAAATGTGATTGATCATTCTTTGAATGCTTGATCAAATGATTGATAAATACTAACATAAATGCTTTTAAATATAAGGACATAATCATTTATCACACAAAATTTTACCAAATCAACTCCAAATAGCTAGTGGAAAAGGGAGAAAGTTGACCGCTTCGATTTTTATATTTATATGATTTTTTGGGTTAGATGTATGTTATGCAAGATCCATCTCATGTGCCATAGAAGTGACCCACAAAAAGGAATATGGAATCTTGGAATCAAGGATGAATGTATGGAAATTTGTGCCTATAAATGATGGAAATAAGTGTAGATAGGATGGGATAAGGACAAAGTATATGATTATGTGCAAGGAAGAGTGACTCAAGGTGGATAAGATTAGGAAATGAGCTAAACTTAGTACAAAGATGTGTCACATGTTGCTATTTAATTATATCAATAGAGTATTTTAAATGGGCTCAAAACTAAATAGGAATTGGTATGGGTATGCAAAATTTTACATTACAATAATAAATGAAATATTATACTAACTAAACAATACTAAGAGCCAAGTTTTAAACAAGAAATAAGTTAAGTAATATAAATTACAAAGAAAAAGCATCCTTGATTTGAAGGTTGTAGCTAATAAAGGTTGATTGAAGTAGGAGATTGGAATAAAAATATGTAAGAGACTATAATAGGTTATAGATAGGAAATAGTTGGACCATGTGGTAGAGTTTGTCATAGCATGGTAGCATCCTAGTACAAACTAATTGAAGATGAAATTATCTATTGTACTTAAAATCTAGATAATGTATACTAGTGACCACCCAACACAGTCTAATTGTTCTTTCATGGTAGTGACTATCTAGCATGGTGGTTATATTGACATTTTAGGCTTCCAAATTTATATGTTTGTTGTGTGTTACTCTAAAAGTCCTCATGTTGAACACACCAGAATACTGAGAGGCGGGTAAATCAGTATTCTATCAAATTTCAAATCTTCCAAAACACTCAGATACTTTAAAATCTATTGCATAAATAAGAACATGAAAGATAATGCACAACACAACACCAGATATACATGGAAAACATCTAGGGGAAAAACCACAATGAGAAAAGCTATTAGGAGCTATTTTCCCAATCCAGCCTCACAAAATGAACAACATTCTCAATTTTTTTTTGGGCTACAACCCAAGGAAGCTACAACTCCTTGATTACAGTTTTAGGGTTACACCCAAGGAAGCTACAACTCCCTGATTTGAGTACACTCTCAGGAATGATTACAAAATGAAAATCATTCCACTATCTGAAACTGGCAATTAAGCTCACTCTCTTTTGATGATTGCAATTTTGCTTTGCAGACTCTCTAAATGTCTTCTCAGTTGTCTACTAGCTCACTACTTTCTGTAATTAAGAAGCCATTTCCTTCGACCCACTGTCTCTAGCAAATAATTACACACACTTCTTCACATGCCTTCTATCACATGGATATGATAAAAATGAAATTAGATAGGAACTACCACAATTGTTCTTTCTCTTCCAGTCACTTACACAGTCATCATAATCACACCAGAGCCTAGATCAACTAGGTTTAAAATTATACATGATATTATATTGATTAATTTTCACATGTTGGCGTACAATAAAGAATATTACATCTGTAAGTTGGCCAAGGATAAAAAAAAACTTGAAACATGTAGAGGGCAAGGCCCAAAAGACTACACACAACACTAGGAAGAGGAAAACGCCTTGTAGAACCCAACATGCGCTTAACTTGGTCCCAAAATAGTCTTCACATCTTTGATCTTCTAAAAACTTCATCCGCACACTTTGCAAATACAAATTAAGTCGACCATAAATAATAAAACATATAACATGTAGCATGCCAGCCTTCACATCCATTGGTGGTACACAAGAATGATAAAATATTATTTACATTTCTCCCAAATGTGTTGGAATGAACCATGATACAACACCTTCAATCACTCCTTAAGCTCCACTCACTCTTGAAATTATGGTGCACACCATCAACATACCTTAGTTGGTCCCAACAAAAGCATAAGTCAACAAAACATTTATTTAGGACCATAGCCTATACTAAAGAAGTCAAAGATCACTTTGTAGAGCATAAGCAAGAATCACATGATATTCAGGAACATTCTCATATATCCATTTCACAACTTCATGCTACAACAAGTTGGCACAAGCCAACAAACAATGAAACCAGTCTCTGGACAACACAGTCTGATACTCTTTCATCTCCAACTTTCTCTACAAAAGGATTATTGATATGAAACTTTGAATATAACACCTTCACATCTCAATGAACTTAACTTCTAATCCACACAACCATATCTTAAAATGTAGAGATATGCAGAGCCAAATTGTTCACCTCTGAGAACACCCTCATAAAATCAACATAGTCTTCAATCTACCACACTTAGAAACGCCTTTCCGATAACTCAAATGATTTGAAACTTGGATCACACATGCCTTGACACAACATAAATCTATTCTCCAATCTACATAAGAAAAACATCATTAATGAAAAAATGTAGAGAATTTCTCAAAGACACTGGCAACCAAACAACCAGACTGTAACACTCTTCATAGAATTGACATCAATGATAACCAAACTATTGTTGGAAAACTCAAGGTGAAACTTTCCGCAATAGAACTTAATAATGTGTTTGCAAATCTAAAATTGTATATTCAAGATTACCATAAAGAGATTATGTGATTGGAAATTCCAAACATGAAAGAAAATCAACAATACCACAAGCCATCAAATACAAGTGACACAAGATATATGTGGAGAAACCCTTGCGGGAAAAAACTCCACACCCAAAAAGATCCAGTGTTTGTATTAATCTTAAAATAAGATGCAACAATATTTTTGGTGTAAATAAAGTCTTGTACCTAGATAATTTATTACTAAGGGACTTAGCCCAGACTTATTTACATGCTAAGTTTACTTAGGTCCTAGGAAGGAATCTTTCTAGAAGGTGTTAGTTGTCATTAGATCTTATGTTATCTTTTGACTTTTAACACATGTGTCCTAGGTAGTTATGATATGTTGTCACATGGCATATGATTAAGACACTTGTCATGATCCTATTTAATCCTATGTCTCACTTTGGCTATATAACCAGGTGGTCTCATATGTAAGATATTGAACAACTATTGGATTCAATTCCATTGCAATATTGAGAATTCCATCTTGATCTCTCTTGTGCTTTCATGAAGTTCCTAGATCTTGGGTGGCTATAATCTTCAGCCAAATCTTGCATGGTGTAGAGTATTCTATACCAACTCTTACATGGTATCAGAGCTTATGGGATTTCTTCTTGTTAGTTTTTATTGAGAAATATAGGTTAAAAATCTTGGTGGATCTTGAAAAATTGAGTATGCTCTTCTCTTGCATCAAATGATGATCTGGAGAATCAAAAAAACTTGAAAGAAATACTAGATTTGGGGGTTTCCTCTTTGTGGCTTTCTATTGTAGGTTCAAAATGGAGCTTGTTCATGCAAATATGAGCTCCTCATTGAGATTAGAGGGTTTGAGAAAGTTATTTTTACCTTTTGTTTCATCCAAATCGGATATATGAGGTCAGATCTATGAGGGTTTGAAGTTGAAACTTGTGGTTGCCAGATCTAGAAGGTAGCTACAATTTTGGAGCATTTGGGTCAAATCCAACCCTACCATCATGTCTAGGAGGCCCAAAAATCCTAAGATCGACTATCAAATTGTTCAAATCCAAGCACTTGATCCAAAGCTTGAGGAAAAAATTACTCGATTTGGTCATCTATGCGATCGTATGGTCATGTCATAATTGCAAGTCAAGTCAAGAAAAAATCAGCAAAAAAAATTCAAAGGTGAGATTTTTTATAAATTTGTTTCTATTTTTTTTTGAAAAAAATCATAATTAAAAAATTAAAAAAAAACTTTGGAAAATCTACGGTTTTATATTTCTGCAGGGTACACTATAGACCTGTACGGTTTGCAGCCGCCACTTGCCACATATAATGAGCAGGCATGGCCACATGGCTTCACAACCACCTCCATATCTTGTTGTGGACCCAACCAACATTCACAAAGAATATTCCATTGGTAATTTCACATATTTTGCTGTTGTCGACAGCTTAAGAATATTTTGTCACTTTTTGAAGATTCCGACCAATAAAGAATATTCTATAAGAATATTTTGATACAAAGCATATTCTGGGGAGGGGGTGAATATACCTTTGACAGGACGTAGGTAGTAAATTTTAATTGTGTGTGTCGCTAACGCCATCTCTACATCAGCAGTGATGTTAGCACCTTTTGAAGATTTTTTCCCCCTCTCTATTATAGCTTTTGATTTCGCAGCTCATTTTCAAATGGCCATAACTCAATTGTCCATCCTCCTTTCCTCTTTGGTTTTTCAAGAAATTGTAGATTCTCATAGGTGTTATTGAGTCGTTCTCATTTTAAAAATTTCCAGGGCTCCGTTCTTGCTCCTACAGTAACTTTTTTGGGTGATTTTTTTTGAAAGTGCATAATTTTTTGTTTAGTTTCTAGTGGTATCATCAAATTAATCGCATTCTTTGTAAAAAATTTACTTTGAGCTTGTGGTCAAATTTAGCAATCTGTATGCACTAAGATCAAATCCACTTCACTATTTTGGGCAAGTGGCACTTGTAATCACACAAAGTATAAAGTGGAAAAAATCATATTTTCTTGGGGGGTTTCTCGATTGAGTAATTTGGTGGGGGGGTAATCTTGCAGTGGTTAATTGCTTTCTTTTGCTTGGTTTGTGTTATTGTAAATGGGGAAATCTCAAATTGAACTCCTAACTCCATAGAATTATGCTACATGGAAAAAATTAGTATGGAATTATCTCATGGGGAAGGGTCCATAGGTCATCTAAAAGAAACCATTTTTAAACCTATTGATGCTAAAGAATTGGCAGGATGAGAGATTGAATGTCAGAAAATACTTGAATGCATATGCTCATTAGTCTCATTTGATTTACAATTTCATGTTGAATCATGCAAAACACCTAAAGAGGCTTGGGAGGATTTTGAGAAATTGTATGGTAAAATAGATAATATTAGGGGATATCAGATTGATAATGATTTGATGAATCTTGATCCAAAAAAAATTGACCACATCCAAGACTACATCTCCAAAGTTAAGTAATTAAGACACAACTGAAAGATTGCAACATTGATAAAGAGGATTTACAATGGATTCTGAATGTGTTATCCAAGCTTGGTCCTGAGTATTCAGTGTTTTTTTCTAGCTTTCATACCCATCAACTTTCTATGGGAGCATCGTATGTTGATCCTAAGTTTGATGACTTTGCAAATCTCCTAATCCAAGAGGAAGATAAGTTAATGAATATAGGTCTAATCAAGTCTTCCAAGTCACAAGCATTGTTGGCTAGTGAGTCTAAGGTATAGACAAAATGAAGGAATCTTGATAAGAAGCAAAAGAATAAAAAGAACAAGCCACATAAAGAATTTGAATCCTCTCCCTCTAAAGGAGGATCATCTAAGAAGGAGAAGCCTACATCTACATATTGCAAGAAATTAGGGCATGATGAACATCAATGTTATTAAAAAAAATTGATGAGTTAAAGCATATTCTTAAGAAGCATCAAATCAATAAGTCTTCATCATCAAATGGTTCATCTTCTTCTTCTTCTTCAAATTCTAATAGACATAAGGGGCACACATTTTTTGTAGTTACAAATTATGAGTCAGAAAGGTGGATACTTGATTCAAGAGCCTCACATCACATGGCTTCATTAGAGAGTATGTTCTCTTCATTTGAGACTTGTTCACCACCACACATCCTGATGGCTAATAACACATATATGTGTGTTTGTGGGAAGGGATCCATTGACATGGATGACAGAGCATTCAATGATGTTCTTTGTGTTCCTTCATTTTCAACCAATATCCTTTCTATCTATTAGATCACGCATGGTGGAGTAGGCAAGAGTGTTGAGTTCACACTAGATTTTGTCATAATCAAGGATTTTCATAGTAGAGATATAGTTGTAGTTGGGGAGGTTGATCACCAATCTTGAGTCTACACCTTCTCACATTTTTCTCCTACTATTGAATCAACAGATGTTCATATTGAGGCATCTTGTGTGGACACTTCTAAGGAGATTTAGTATGGTCATTTGAATCTTGCTATTGTTTCATCTACTAAGGATCTAATGGCATGTGTTGATATTCCATCTCCTCCATCTATTGTTGCTCTTGAGGATGCTTTTATTGCCACAGTTTTGACTCCTTGTGATTCAATGCAACAAGACATAATTCATCTTCCAGAGATGGCTACTTGGGATGAGTACTTGACATGCATTGTTGGTCTATTTTGTGAGTCTCGTATTTCAGATTTGGGAGACACCATTGATTGCATTCATCTTCTATTTAATGGAGATGATCATTCTATAGTTGTTGTGAGGGAACACTCTATCCCTCTTGTTCATTATCTACATTATCATCCTTTGCAATTTGACATGATTGTGGATTCTTTTGGAAAAAAATTGGAGGAGGCTTCTTTATCTTTAGAGGAGGTATCTTTTTCTTTGGACTGTGTCCTAGAATGTTTTTTTGGAGGGTGACAGTTTTCAGTATTGACATGGAGAAACGTGAGCATCATTCAGAGACATCACACATCATCCTTATTCCCTCATCTTCCTTTCAAGAATGGGAATACATCCTGCATACCATCTTGGTTTTGTTTCTTCCTAAAGGGAGGAATGTTGTTTGATGCTTTTGAATCGTCTTTAACATTCAATGTCAAGCTTCTACCATATTGTAGGAGACTCAACATTGATGAGGGGTTGGATGGTCTCTCTTCTACTTCTCTCTTATGGGGGGGACTTTTTCCTTGAATAGGGTTTTATCCTTCTCATTCATTATTGAGAGAATTTTGTTTTCATATTTTTTGGGAAGTAGTTTTGTCCCACTGGGTTTTCTCCTTTTCTCTGTTTGTGAGAGATTGCATTTGCATTTGTATATGGGTACCTAACATGTCCTTGTAGCTAGGACCCATCTTTGTGTCATTTTCATAATAATCAGCTACTCCCTAAGTTGCACTTAAGGGGGGGTGTTGGTGTAAATAAAGTCTTGTACCTAGTTAATTCATTACTAGGGGACTTAGGGGACTTATTTACATGTTAGGTTTACTTAGGTCCTAGGAGGGAATCTTTCTAGAAGGTGTTAGTTGTCATTAGATCTTATCTTAAATATTTTGAATTTTAACACGTGTCCTAGGTAGTTATGATATGCCATCACATGACATAGGATTAAGAAACTTTTCATGATCCTATTTAATCCTATGTCTCACCTTGGCTATATAACTAGGTGGTCTCATTTGTAAGACATTGAAAAACTATTGGATTCAATTCCATTGCAATCTTGAGCATTGTACATTGATCTCTCTTATGCTTTCATGAAGTTCCTAGATCTTGGGTGGCTATAATCTTCAGCCAAATCTTGCATGGTGTAGAGTATTATATACCAACTCTTACAAATATAACAATTCTCTCTGAATTTTGGCAACACTTCATCACTTTGAAAACCTGCAAACAAATTCATCAAACCACCATCTCAAGGCTCCAATATATAGAAGTTTGTGGGAGAGAATACCACAAATGGTATCCCAAAACATAAGAAAAACCACTTGGAAAAACCCATGCCCCCCTTAGTGGACAACCCATAAAAATGGCATAAAATATTGAAAAATCACATGTCCTTCACATGGGCACCTAACCCATAGCCAAATAGAATTGGTCAAAACTGAGTGCTCCATAACTCTCTGATGGCTTTGATAGCTTCATGCAAGAGCATGCACCAACATGAAAACTTGGGAATGCAACCATGCAAGAGCATGCAAAACATGCAAATAACATGCAAGGACATGCACACCAAAGTCTTCCCCACTTACAAAGTTGGACGCCCAAGAGGAATATTCTTCTGAGATGCCCTATAACTGTCACCATAGAGGGTCCACCTCTTTGAATGCAATTACAAATTTTCATAGGAAAATAAATAATAAATATTTTTTCCCTCATGTCCCCTAGAACACTTTCTATAGATCGTGGAGACACATAAATCAACTTAGGATATAAATTATAATGTCACCTATCCTAGCATTCTCCAACTTGATATTATACATTGCAATTGCATCCATGAGATACAAATAAAATATAATCAAGTACAGTGATCAAGGCATATGGCCTTCCTACACCAAGAGAACTTATTCATGGTCATTGGCTTCATGAAATAATCCACAACATTATCTAAAGTGTCAACCTTCTCAATCAAGACCTTATCATTCTCAACCAAGACCTTATCATTGTCAACATATAGCACTCTAACTATCACATCTAATCCTCATAGTCCTACAATCAAAACCAATGCCATTATCAAGTCTCTATAACCAAACTACCTCCTTAGAGGCATGTGTAGCAACCATATACTTTGGTTTAGTGGCGGACAATGCAATGGTAGACTACCTCTTACTCATCCAACTCACTACACCTCCAAACAAAGTAAAAACATATCCACTAGTGGACCTTCGACTATCCAAGTCACCCACCCAATCTACATCAACAAAACCTTCTATGTCCAATGACTTAACCACATAATTAGTACCATGATAAACCAAACAGTAATCTAAAGTACCATGCAAATATCTAAACACCCTCCTAACAAAATTCCAATGCTCTCTACCAAGGTCAGACATAAACCTGCTCAAAACTCCCACTACTTGGGCTATATTTGGTCTAGTGAAAACCATTGCATACATCAAACTACCAATGGCACTAGAATAAGGAACATTAGAAATCTCTTTAAAATCATCATAAGAATTAGGACACATGTCTAAACTCAACTTAGTACCAACCAAAAATGGAATATTTACTGGTTTACGGTCATGCATATTAAACCTATACAAAATGGTATCAACATACTTACTCTAACTTAACCAAATATTTTTGTGAATCCGATCTCTACTGATGTCCATCCCAAGGATATATTTTTCAGCCCCCAAATCCTTCATATCAAATGTTCTAGAAATTCATCTTAAGCTCCTTAATCATCACCTTGTTATTACCCATAAACAACATGTCATCAACATACAAGACAATGATTAGTATCTGATCATCAATAACCTTAATGTAAACACAATGATCCTCCTCAATCCTAACAAAACCAAAATTCAATGCAAAGGCATCAAACTTCTGGTACCACATCCTAGGTGACTTTTTTAAACCATATAAATATCTCTTTAACGTGTAAACTAAGTGTTCCTTTCCTTTCACAATAAAACCATCAGGTTGTCGCATATAAATTTCTTCCTCAAGACCCCCATACAAGAAAGTAGTTTTAACATCCATTTTCTCTATTTCAAAATCATAAGCAACAACAATAGATAATAGGAATCTAATAGAAGTTAACTTAGCAACAAGAGAGAAAATTTCACAGAAATCAACTCCCTCTCTTTGGCAGTAGCCCTTGGCCACCAATCTTGCCTTGTACCTCTCTAACCGACTATTTGCACCAAATTTATTTTTAAATACCCACTTACAACCAATGGGCTTCCTTCATTTGGGAAAAATCACAAGATCCTAGGTATCACAACTATATAAAGCCATCATCTCCTCCTGCATGGCCTACATCCAAGACTCACTTTCTTCTGAAGAAAGAGCCTCCCTATTGGATCTAGGTTCATCGTTAGTACTCAACAAATCACCTACACAACGAGAATTAGATGGGCTATACCTGTCAACTAGATTTCGTTGTCTGGTATATCTTCTTAAGGTAGGAATAAGGGGTTCTTGTTTCTCTTCTTCTTCTACATGCTCATCCTTCACATCATCTGAACTCTCTAAACCCTCTTCTTCTTCATCCTCTAATCCATGTAGTTGTTCTTCCACATGTGCATCTTCTTGCTTCTCAATCTTTTTCTCAAAGTGCATTTTTTTGTCTTATCTTTCTCCTTTGGTTGTTCTTCACCTGAGTAAGCTCTAAACTCCCTAAAAATCACATCTCTAGAGAAAACCATTTTACGGTTTAGTGGATTCCAAAGCTTATAACTTTTTACATTCTCACCATAACCAACAAAGATGCATTTTTGTGCTTTTGGATCCAAATCAGAACACTTCACTTGAGGCACATGAACACAATCCTCACAACCAAAGACCCTGAAATGTGCAACAAAAGGATTTCTACCTATCCACACTTCATAAGGATTTTTATCAACAAGAGATGAACAAGGAGATCTTATTAACCAAATAACATGCAATACTTACAACTTCTACACAAAAGCATCTATCAAGCTTAGCACCACTCAACATGCTCCTAGCTCTTTACATCAAGGTTCGGTTCATTCTTTCTGCTACCCCATTTTGTTGAGGTTTCTATGGAGTAGTCTTTTTCCAAATAATACTTGCATGCTTACAGAACACATCAAATTCCCTAGAACAATATTCAACCCCATTTTTTTGATCTCAACACCCTTATCTTATAATCTGTTTTCTTCTTAACTAAGGCTTTAAATTCTGTAAACTTAGTGAAAACCTCAAATTTTGCATGCATAAAATAAATTCAGGTGTATCTTGACACATCATCAATGAAAGTAACATAAGAAGAAGATTTTCCAAATGAGTCAACATCCACTAGTCCAAACACATCCAAATGAATAATCTCTAATAATCTCTTAGCTTTATTAGTCCCATTAGGAAAAGATGATCTATTATGTTTACCAAACACACAATTCTCACAAAAATAATTTTTTTCAAATAGAATAATTAGAAATACCATAAACCAACATTTTATTCAAAATTCTCTTAAGACCCTTTTCACTTATGTGACCCAATGTATGGTGCCACAACATACATGAATTTTCAATGTTGATTATATTGACAAAGTTACAAAAAGTGGAAGCATTGAACCTAAACAAAGTCCCAATCTAAGATCACATATTAGAAGTAAATATGTCCTCATTTTCTTTTGAACGATATTATCTTATACTTTGACCAAGAGTCTATATTATTACTTATTCATAGTAATTCAATCTTAAGAAAAGGCCTTTACATTCTCAAAAAAACTAAAGCCATAATACAAGGAGATTTTAAGGTGTAGGTGTTGGAATTTTTGTCATTGATGTCAAAGGATAATCATGTTGGTCATTGATGTCCATTAATGTGCTTTAAAAGGTTAAAGTCCTGAAGAGTTGCCTAAGTTCAAACTTTGGGCATCGATATTACCTCATAATGTCTGCAAGAAGAACAAAAAGAGTTAAAATGTTTGAGCAATGTCAGATTTCAGACCTTAGGATTCAAGAATCCCTTATACCACATGATGAATAGTAATTTTGGTATCGCGAATCCCTTATACTGCATGATGAACAATTGCAAGTGTTTTAGTTATCAGGCTCAAGGATTGCATCATACTAAAGGTTGTCAAAATTTTAATTTCAATCATACTTTATATCGTAAAGAGATTAAGAAGGAATGTGTTAAATCTAAAAAGGAGTTGGGTGTCGGACATTAGAGTTAAGTCTTATACCTTAACTTAAGGTTAAGCAAGTGGTAAATGGTAGACACAAACTCCACCCCTGAAAAGGCATCAGGAATCAAAGATCAACTTTAAGTCTTATGCCTTAATGGTTTGGAAAGGATAAGAAAGGTGTATGAAGGAAGCTCGAAGGTTGACACCCAAAAGGGTAAATTCTTGTGAAGGAGAGTCTTGAGCATCATAGGTCATAGTTAAGGCTTTCGGCTTAACAAGAATGGTAGTAAGAGGAAATCCCTGTTGGCAACACAAGGGTAGACAACTGAGAGGGGGGGGTGAATCAGTTGTCACATAAATTATACAAAGTAAACTTATTCTCAGATTTGATATATAAACATGAAAGCATAAATAATCACCACATAAAAAACACACATAACACCAAGAATTTTTATGTGGAAACCCTATTGGGGGAAAGACCACGGTAGAGGTTAATCCACAAGATTATACTCTGTTAAAGTATAAAATTATTATAAATGGGAATGCACATGCATTCAAGCACACTGCCCAAAGGAAGACTCACTGTCTTATAGTCACATTCAGATCACATCTAGAAGATTTTGAATTGAGAAAATAGCATCTTCTAATGCTTGATTACAATTTTGGTTAAGCACATAAACACTTTATGTTTCCCACTCTTCTTCACACTTTACTTCTTCCTTCAAAATATTAGAACATTATTCACACACAACACTTATCAATGTGTACAAATGGTATAAATAATCAATTATATATATCCGCAACTAAGGATAACATCAACTACATGTCAACCCAACAAAATATAAAATGTGTACAAATTGTCAGTCCAAATCAATAAACAATTATCAATGTGCACCAAACAATGTCAACCAAAACATAGTAAGGACCCAAAACAACATGTCTCGAACATGAAACACCTTAAAAATTTATGCCTCAAAGATCTACAACACGCTACAATCACCCTATCAGCCATGATAATGAAAAACATGAAATCACAAAAGAAAATCACCAATCGCAAACACAACGATCAATGCAAACCAACAACACAAATAGAGCATGATTTAAAAACATCCACAAGCATCATGAATCACCACAGAAGCATCTGCAACAAATTAAATTACTAGAATCACATCATCTTCTTTCAGGAACACCAACTAAAGCAACAAAACAACTAACATAACACATATACTCATAACTCAATCAAATCTTCATGAAAACCTCTAAAAATTCATGTGGATAAACTAGATATACTTGTAAAAAAACCCTTTAATCCATAACCTCTTATCATCAATATACTGAGCTAGCCACCATGTTGAACTTCACTGCACCACTGACAACTTGCAACTTATTTTATTACAATTTTCTCAATATCCTCAACATATACAGCCTTAAAGAAATTAATGGCGATAGTGTTGACATCAATGACAACCACATATCATCAATATCCAATAATATCCCCCTTTGGAATTGGTGGCAACACATGATGTGAAAAACACCATCAACACAACTTTCTCTTAGCACTTTCTGCCCCTTAAATTTTGACTCTTTTCTCCTTAACTCTTTCATAGTTTTTCACATGAATCTTCTCCCCCTTTGACATCAATGAAAAAGATACACATTACCTTTCTCCACACAAGCTCTGAACCACATATCTAAACATCTGACTACTCCCCTTGAGTAGTAGCCACCACAACATCAATTTGGATCACAAGATATGACTATGAAATGCAAAAACTGATGCAAGTCAATGCATCTTAATTCTGATTAGGAGGGGTAATCACCCCTAGCTTCCCTCTAATATAATCAAAATTATCCTTAGGCAAGGTATTGGTAAAGATATCTTCAATTTGTTCCTTAGTGGGCACACACTCCAGTCTGACTTCCTTTTCACTCACCTTCTCTCTCAAAAAGTGAAACTTGATAGATATATGCTTATTTTTTAAATGCAAAACCGGATTCTTAGAAATGTTAATTGCACTTGAATTATCACAGAATATAGCAATAGTTTCATCATACACAACTCTGATATCTTTCAACATCTGCTTCATCCAAAATACTTGAGTACAATTGTTAGCAGCAACAATGTATTTTGCTTCTACAGTAGATAAAGAAATGACATTCTGCTTCTTACTTAACCATGAAATCAACTTCTTTCCCAAGAAAAATGCACCACCACTAGTACTCTTTATGTCATTCACATTTCCTACCCAATCAGCATCAGTATAAGCACTCAAAGTAAGGTCATCTTCTTTAGGATGCCATAGGCCAAAATCAACTGTCCCCTTCAAGTACCTGAAAGTCCTCTTCACAGCTGTCACATGAGATTCCTTAGGATCAACTTGAAATATTGCAACAATACATACGACATTCATGATATCAGGTATAGTTTGAGTCAAATAGAGAAATCCACCAATCATGGCTCTGTATCTAGTCTATTTTTTTTAGGAGAGTCATCATCTTGTGTTAACTTACATCCGGTCACCATAGGTGTACCAACTGGCTTTGAATCTTCCATACCAAACTTATTTAGCAATTCTTTCACATACTTGGACTGAGATATACATATCCCTCTATCTAGCCGAATAATTTGTAATCCCAAAAAGAATTTAATTTCTCCAATCATAGACATCTCAAACTCACACTACATGTCATCAGCAAACTTCATGCATAAACTATCATCTCCTCCAAAAATGATATCATCAACAAAGAATTCAACAATCAAATCTTATCATGATCAATCTTGAAATAAAAATTACTATCAACAATACCTTTATTAAATCCATGCTTCAACAATTACTTGTCCAATCTAGCATACCATGCTCTTGGGGATTTCTTAAGTCCATACAATGCTTTCTTCAATTGAAAAACCATATCTCCTTGATCAATCAATTGAAATCCATCAAGTTGCTCAATATACACTTCTTCTTCCAGTTCACCATTTAGAAATGTCGACTTGACATCCATCTGATAAACCTTGAAGTTTTTGTAAGCAGCATAAGCAAGAAATAGTCTCATAACTTCAATCCTAGCAACAAGAGTAAAAGTTTCTTCAAAGTCAATTCCTTCCATCTAAGAATATCCTTTACACACAAGTCTTTCTTTGTTTCTAACAACTTCACCTTTCTCATTCAGTTTGTTTTGAAAGATCCATTTAGTTCCAATTAAATTTTTATCCTTAGGTCTAGGAACAAGAATCCATGTATCATTCTTCTCAATTTGTAGTAGTTATTATTTCATTTCTTCCACCCAATGTTCATCTTTGCATGCTTCATTGGCACTATTAGGCCCAGTCTTTGAGATCAAACAATATTCTTCTACAATTCTTCTCCTAGTTTGAACACCTTTGTTCTTATCACCTATAATCTAATCTTCTGAATGATTTAATCTTACATACCTTGGAGTCTTGGGGTGTTATTGAACTTCAGGCTCTTGTGATCTCACTTCTACACTTTCACTAGTTCCTTCCTCTTGATTTTCCTGATTCACCAAAATGATCTGAACTTGATTTGGAGTCCAAAATTTCTTTCCTTTATCTGAATTATCATTCTAATCATCTGAATCATATCTGTAGGTTCTAGATAATCTAACAGTGTCTTCATCAACCTTGACATTAGCACTTTCAATTACTTTCCTCAATCTCTTATTGTAGCACCGGTAGGCTTTACTTTTAGTAGAATAACCAAGAAAGATTCCTTCATCACTTCTAGCATCAAACTTTCCTATATCTTCATCTCTTTTGATATAGCATTTACTCCCAAATATTTTGAAGTATCTAACAGTAGGATTATGACCATACCATAGCTCATAAGGAGTCTTACCAGTATCACCTTTGACATGTACCTGGTTGAGAGTGTAAACGAAAATACTCACAGCTTCTCTCCAGTAGATATGCGAAACATTTCCTTCCAACTTCATGGTCCTAGTAACTTCTTGAATTGTCCTGTTCTTCCTTTCCACGACTCCATTTTGTTGAGGGGTTTGTGGGGGAAGATAATTGTCTCTTTATCCCATGTTCTTCACAAAAAGAATTAAACTCACCAGAAGTGAGTTCACCACCTCTATATGATCTTAGACATTTAATCTTCAGACTTGTCTCTATCTCAACCATAGCCTTAAAAATCTTGAATTTCTCTAGAGCTTCGGATTTTTCCCTTAAGAAAGTAACCCACATCAATCTAGAATAATCATCAATAAGTAACATGAAATATCTATCTCCTTGTAAACTTCTGACTCTAGAAGGAAAACACAAGTCAGTATGCACAAGCTCCAACACTTCATTTGAACAGTGTTGTTTGCTCTAGAATGAAATTCTAGTTTGCTTTCCTGACATTCCTTGCATATAGTATTAGTAGGTTTTATCAACTTAGGAAGATCTCTCACTGCCTGAGTATAACTTATCTTGATAATATTATCAAAGTTTACATGACACATTCTCCTATTCCACAACCAACTTTTACCAATAGCACTTAGGTGAAAGATATTACCTTTTTTTGTACCAAATGCAATCACATTTTTGGAACTCCCCAATATTCTACACTTTCCATTCTTGAATTGAAGATTGTATCCCTTGTCAACCATCTATCCAACACTTAAGATATTATGCTTCAAACCTTCCACATATAGAACATCATCAGTATTATGCTTACCATCAAGAGAAATGGATCCCTTGCCACGAATTACACCAGCTTTTTCATCACCAAATCTTACAACACCACCATCATACTTTTCCAAGCTCAAAAATTTACTTTTATCACCTGTCATGTGATGATAGCATCCACTGTCAATCACCCATTCATCTTTTTCTTCAACTCTAGCAGCTAGAGCTTTCTCCACATTTGTACAACTAGAAGATTCAGTAGGTACTGGATCATTTTCCTTGATAGCAATAAATACCCATTCATCCTCACTTATATTCCCTTTATCAGATTCATCATCTATCACACCTTCATCAACAACATAATTACACTTTCTTTGGAATCTAGGCTTGTTAGGTCTTGGCTTAAGAACTCTTTCCAGACACCTTGAGGAAAAATAACCTATATTATTACAAGAAAAACATTTAAGAGGCAATTTCCCTTTATACTTACCTTCTCCTCTAGCTGCCCTCTTAACAATAAGTGCTTCAAGCTCATCTAGTTTTCTCTCTTCTTCTTCAATCTCTCTTATTTCCTGCTCATACTTGGACATTTTTCTAGAAGAAATTTCTCCTGAATCATATCTCTGCTTATCTTTTCTGGAGATAGTATCTTTGAATGCAGATTATGTCTTAGGAAGAGATTCACCAAACACACTTAACTCAAAAGTAGTAAGCTTACCAATCAACATGTCTCTAGTTACATTTGTCATAGTCTGGATCTCCTCAATAACAATAGTTTTGTGTTTGTATGCAGCAGGCAAGGATCTGATCACTTTAGCAACAATCTCTGATTCTTCCAATGTTCCACCAGCACATTTGATACTACACACAAGTTCATTCACTCTCTACATAAAATAAGTGATGTTCTCATATTCATCCATTCTCAACATTTCATATTCCCTTTCGGGCTTTGCAGCTTAACAATCTTCACATGGGTATCACCTTCATACAAAGTTTCCAACTTTTTCTAGATCTCATAAGAATTCTTCAACTCCATTACATTTGTCATATCAGAATCAGTCATAGCACTCAAAAATGCTTCCTTAGCCCTAATATTGTACTCGGCTTCCTTAATCTCACTTGTAGTAGAAGGACCATTTTGTGGGATGATATACCTATTCTTTGTAATTATCTAGTAAGGTTCACCAATGCATCTCAGATGACACTCCATTTGAGTCTTCCACAAAGAATAATTAGTTCCATCAAATCTTAGACTATCCTTCTTATATGTCGCCATCTCGGATCACCTCAAGCTATTAAACTTCTTCTGAGGAACCTGCTTTGATACCAATTGTTGGCAACACAATGGAAAACAACTGAATGGGGGGTGAATCAGTTTTCACACAAATTATACAAATTAAACTTATTCTCAAATCTGATATATAAACATGAAAGAATAAATAATCACCACATAAAAAACACATATAAAATCAAGATTTTTTATGTGGAAACCCTGTTAGGGGAAAAACCACAATGGAGGTTAATCCACAAGATTATACTTTGTTAAAAGTATAAAAGTATTATAAATGGGAATGCACATGCATTCAGGCACACTGCCTAGAGCTCATTGCTCAAATACAAAAGGCTTACTTCCCAAAGGAAGACTCACTATCTTACAGTCACATTCAGATCACATCCAAAAGATTTTGAACTAAGAAAATAACATCTTCTAATGCCTGATTATAGTTTCGGTTAAGCACATAAACACTTTCTTCTAGTCACTCTTCTTCACAATTTACTTCTGCCTTCAAAATATTAGAACATTATTCACACACAAAAATCAACATACATTGCACACCATGCCTTCAAATGGTATAAACAATCGATCATATATATCTACAACTAAGGATAACATTAACTACATGTCAGCCCAACAAAATATGAAATGTGTACAAACTATCAACCCAAATCAATAAACAATTATCAATGTGCACCAAACAATGTCAGACAAAACATAGTAAGGACCCAAAACAACATGTCTCAAACATGAAACACCTTAAAAAATTATGCCTCGAAGATCTGCAACATGCTACAATCACCCTATCGGCCATGATCATGAAAAACATGAACTCACAAAAGAAAATCACCAATCACAAACACAACGATCAATGTAGACCAACAACACAGATAGAGAATGATCTAGAAACATCCACAAGAATCATGAATCACCATAGAAGCATCCACAACAAACCAAATTAATAGAATCACATCATCTTCTTTCAGGAACACCAACTAAAGCAACATAACAACTAACAAAACATAGATACTCATAACTCAATCAAATCTTCATGTGGATAAAATAGATATACTTTTCAACAAACACTTTAATTCACAACCTCTTATCATCAATATACTGAGCTAGCCACCATGTTGAACTTCACTGCACCAATGACAACCTACAACTTATTTTATTACAATTTTCTCAATATCCTCGACATATACAACCTTAAAGACATTAATGGTGATAGTGTTGACATCAATGAAAACAACATATTAGTAATATCCAACAATCCCAAAGGCCAATACCCAAAAGGGTTAGGGATAGCAAGTATATATGATGTTAGCAGAGTCTTCAGGAAAACCAAAGCTGTTTTGTATTTTCAAAATTTGGAGTTTCAGCGGTCAAAGTGTTGGTTTGCAATGGAACAAAGGAAGAAGGTAAAGGGTAAGGCCGAAGACCGAACCCTCATAGTTTTAAAAGGCTTTTGACTTATGTTTTTGGGATTTCCTGTTAAGTCCTTAGTAGCATTTCATGTACAAGGCATTAGCGACTTTTGATTCCTAAAGGAAAGGAAACATAAAGTCAACAAAGCAAAATATTTTTTTACAATTAAGATCAACAACACCAATTTAAAGGAAGTTTAATCTAATGGCTATGATTTAAAGTTAATGTATTTTAACAATTACCATCAGATCATGGTGACAAGTGGAAGATCAAGGGTTGTCATTCAAAATGTGCAAACGAATATTTTCAAAGGTCAAAATTTGATGGGAAGTTACAGAATGGAAGCTGATTTAAGTATTTGATGATTTTAAAATGTTGGAAATGTAACTAGGGTTCTTGTAACAATGAAATGGTTACTCTTGTAGTGAGAATGGGTAAGTGAGTGGGTATCGAAAAAAGTATCTTGTCATTGTATATGTATTGTAGACATATCAATGAAGTATTAGTCAAACATATGCATGTTGATGAATTGAATGCTTGTTCAAGAGTGTTATAAGATATTGTGATATACAAAAATCTATCAAAATGATGAGAATTGAAGTATGAGTAGAGAGAAGAAAAGTGCAGAGAAAGCAATGTAGTTAAATGATTTGAAAAGGTGCATTCTTAGGTTGAAGAAGAAGCCATATCAACACATATGAACTTGTAATGTTGTAGAGGTTGGTGCCTTAGAAAGGTTGAGTTGGTGCTCAATTAGGTGTGTAGTGCACCAGGAGGTTGGTGCCTCAAAACATTATCTTGGGTGTAAATGTACCTATAAGTGGGTGCTTACAAAACATATGTAAAATCTTTTATTGTGAGGTTGGATTTGAGTAGTAGACTCAACAAAATTTTCTCACTATGGTTTTTTCCCTTCTAGGGTTTTCCACATGTATATCTAGAGTCTTCTTTATGTGTGATGTTTTTTGTCAAATCTTAAATCTTGTCTACTAGTTGAACTTGATAAAAATTTGTAAACACTAATTCACCTCCCCCCCTTAGTGTATTGGTGTTCTTTCAACAATTGTTATAAGAGCACAAGGTTCCTTGAATAAATTTTAATAAACTTAAGGTAGATCTAGTTTCAAGAACACTATGGTTCGAAAAGAAGGATCTTATTCAAACAAAGCACCGTTGTTTGATGGAACAAACTATGCTTTTTGGAAAATTAGAATGGAAACTTATTTAACTTCTCTTGGATTTGATGTATGGAAGTCTCTTGTAAGTTGTTACAAAGTACCTACAACTCCTACATATGCAAATGGTAAGAAAGCCTGTGAATACAATGCAAAAGCTAAAAATTATATATTATGTGGTTTAACCAATACTGAATTAGTAAAATTTATGAATTTTCAATTTGCTAATATGTATGGGAGAAATTGAACAATATCTATGAGGGGAATGATAAAGTGAAACAATCAAAATTGCAAACTCATAGAGGAAAGTTTGAGACTCTTAAGATGAAATATGAAGAAAATATTTTAGCATACTTGCTTAGAGTTGACAAGGTAGTGAATGCAATCAAAGGTCTCGATGAGACTATTGAAGATAAGGTTATTGTAAAGAAGGTGTTGAGGTCTCTCCCAATATTTGATTCTAAGGTCTCATCAATAGAAGAAGCTAAAGATTTGGAAAGCTTTTTTGTGGATGAATTGTTTGGGTCATTAACTGTATATGAAATGAGAAATGTGAATATAGTCTCAACAAAAAGTGAAGTAGTATTCAAAACTTCCAAAATCAATAAGATTGAAGATGATTCAAAACTTGATACTAGTTCAAATGAGGAAGAAATAAATTTTATCAGAAGATTGAAGAAGGGAACTGACAAATATAAAGGTAAGCTTCCTTTCAAATGTTTTAACTATGGAAAAATATGTCATTTTTCCTCAAAGTGTCCATTAAATGAAAATGAAAAAGGAGATAGTTTCAAGAGTCAAGAAACTTCCAAATACAAAAGAAAAAACTATGGAAAGAAGAAGAAGAGTCTTTATATTGATAAAGAAGTTAGTTCTTCAGATGATCATTCTTCTGGAAGTGAACTAGGTGAGACTACATTTATGGCTAAAGAAATTAAAGAAAGTGAAGATTTTGAAGAGGAAGGAGAAGGTGAGGTAGATTTGGAAGGTGAACCAGTCTCTAATTTAGAAGACTTGAGAGATGAAAGAAAACAATATAGAATACAAGTTAAGGATTGAAGAATCTAAAAAAACTTGTTGACTTAAAACTGCAATTAGCAAAATCAAATAAAATAGAAGAATTAACTAGTTTGGATGTGAAGAACAAAATAGAAGAATTTCAAAAGTTAGAGGCTGAAGTTGTCTCTAGATAAGAAGGGAAATAGAGAAGGTAAATTTGTAGTTAAATAGAAGTCTCAAACTTGGAAAGAGTTTTGAAGTACTTGATGAAATGATTAGTAGTCAAAAATCCATTTTCAACAAGTTTGTTGGTTTAGGATATGAGGAAGAAAAGAATTCCAAATATGAAGGAATGCAACCACTTCTAAGAAGTTTGAAGGTTCCCTGAAGGATAAGAAGAATGAAGATTACAAGAAAATCGATGATGGATTCATCAAAGTGCATGATCCAAAGAGGAGGTTCAAAGGTCAACATGCAAGACAAACCAAGTTTAATTATGCCTTTCATGGTTATTATTTTTCATGTAATCATTATGGGCATAAATCTATAGATTGTAGGATTAGACTCTTGAGGAATGATGGACCTAATTTTGTAAGAAAGAATCCTTTTGCTTCTCTGAGTGCTCTAAATGATGTATGTTATGAGTGTAATAACTATGGGCACATTGCTAAGTTTTGTAGAAGTAATTTTATATAGCCTCCTAGACAAGAGAAAAAGATATTTACTTCCCATAAGAAAAATAGATTTGCTCATGGTCATGCAAGACATAAGAAAGAATTTGCACCCTCTACACAGAAGAAAGAATCTACACAGAGTTATGAGGAAAAGCAAAAAAACCAAAAGAGGTATTGGAGAGAGAAGAAGTTTGAGATGAAGAATGGAGAATCAATGATAGTTCAAACAACTTTTCATGCGAAAGGACAAGGCAATCCTTGCATAATTGAAAGTGGTTGATCTAGTCATATGATTGGAGATAAGAGAAAATTTATAATTTTGGAGAAATAGAATGGTGGTATAGTCAAGTTTGGTGTAACACCCCACCACGAAACCATAGAGGACAACATACTATAACACCTAAAAACAAGATTTTTTTTTTGACAATACAATATTCACAAGATTGTAAATGAAACAATAGTTTGTTTTCTAATCTAAGTCCTCTAAGGTTCGTGACTACGCTACTAGATCCCCATAACTAAACTAAAAGAAACTATAAATCATTACATTAAACATTTTCAATCAACAATATGAATTACATTTTATTCATCACATTTAAGAGATCAACGAATCAGAATTATCCAAATCGTATCAACAATATAACAACATCTCATAGAAATCCAATTAACTATCATATGCAATAACATCAATTACATTATCCATTACATAAGAGAGAGTTTACAATCAATTACAATATTACATCATTACATCATTGTTTCCCCGAATGAGAGAGGAGAGTACATTAGAATTACATTACATGCTAAAGCTGATTTGTGGTACATTAGAAGTACATAAAAGATAGTCCACAAGAACTGGAACAAGTGCAGAAGTCTTCATATCCATGAGTAGTCACCATGAACACAAACAAAGTGAAGGAACCCAATGGAGTATAAGGCACATTCCACCCAACCACGTGGAATCCTAAGGTCCACCCCCTATGCTAGGAGATAGAAATAAGGTCCCACCACAAAAATTCAAGAGACAGAAGATGACATGAAGGCTAACATGACTCCAATATGCAAGTATATTATAACAATACACAACAATGACACTGCTTCTAGAGGCACACAAACATAAAGTAAATACAATTCAAGGGAATTATAGATTGCAGTAGAGGAGAGTGTCATCGCATGTTCCTAGCATGGGTTATCCTGGCTTCCTCTCACTAGGCGTTGGCCCCCATCTATGGTTATCTTGGCTGCCTCACACTAGGCACTGGCCCCGTAGGGTAACACACGCGGAACCAAAATCCTTTCATGAATACAAGGAGGTTGATCTTGCCAACCAAGCCTTCTCAACCCATCCTTACCCTAAATGACCACTACAGGCATGGGTGAGGTATCCAATTATCTTGATTATTTAAAATCTACCCAATCCCTCTAGTTTACTAATGAGGTTATCACTTGTTTAGGAAACTACCGTATGGGTTATCCTAGTTGCCATTTTGTGCGTCCACCCCCATTGAGAGCCACTCCCCCTACTACAACTAGAAGACCCAAAAGAATCTACTAGGCAAAGCCAACATGCACAAATCTTGAGATCACAAGAACATACACAAGGAAAAGCATAACCATCCCGCATGCAAATCAACCATAAAAGCAAGTGAATAGTGCATGGCTAAAACCCCCTCAATAAAACACTCCAAGTATCACATCAACCAAAATTCAAGGGTCAACACATACATTGAGCTCATAACATGGTTTCCCACGCCTCTAGAAGACTATTAATATCTACCTTACAAAAGGGACCTCTTCATTCGAACACAAATGATAATATCCCATTATCCGACAATTAACTCAAAATACATCTTATAAGCAACCATTCCAATAATGTAACCATTAAATACATAGTGAAATTAATTTTACTTCTATTAAGTAATCGAACTAGAATTCATTGTTCAAACATCACAAAGAATTATCTAACTTTCTTATTAATTAAATCTTCCAATTTGAAATAAACAATTTCATTCAATATTTAAATACATACATATAGATACATATATGTGTATGTATATATATATAAATATATATATATGTAAATATTAAAGTAAATGCATTTATATTTTCAGTTTGTTGTTAACATACAATTATCAAAAAGTTATATAAAAGATACACATATAACTATGTATATATATGTACGTATAATATACATATATATATATATACATCAATGTATATACATACAAATATTAATCAAACTCGAATGTTATATTTGTTGTGAATCATACAATACAAAGGGGAGGTCTCACATACTAATCGTTTAAGTTACAATGTTTCTGGCACATACATTAATAATGATATACCACTATCATATGTACATACATATACATATATATGTATGCTTATATATATTTATATGTATGTAATATGATAATAATTAAACTCAAACTCATGACTATCGATTCAGGAGGAACTTGATGCCTTATCCGGCGTAACTACCATTTCAAGATAATCACAAATGTATACTCATCGATAATTAGAGAGTTAAAGTGCATTCAATTATTATCAAAAAACCATGCACATCGGATCTTACAAGTATCCCCTACAATAATTACCAATTATCTGATGCCCACAACAACAAATTTAAATGACCTTTGAATTCGAAATATAAACAAATCCAATGAAATCAACAGACTCTGGTACATTACATGTGCAAGAGAATAAATATTCAACCATTTAATAGGCCAGGAGAGGTTCAAATTTTACAATTTTACAGAGAAACAATTTATTCAAGCAATCGAATTCCTCAATACTTCATAAAAGCCTTCATTATCCAATTACAAGAAATTACACATGTAAGTCAAATATTCAAAAATCTCAACATAAATGTAAACAAGGGACTAAGAAGTCGAACACGAGTTATAGAACGCATTGCTTAAGTCTTAAATTGATCATGTAGAGGAAAGTCCTGACTTACAGTAAATTCATCAAAGAATGGGGTGAAGGGAAACATAGTGTAAGACACAAAACAAGATCTTAGAATATGTGTACACATGCAAACATGCAAGGTGGATTATCAATACCATAGCGTTTTTCCGGCTTACAGTTTGTAAGAAAATTGAAGGCAAAGAAAGAAAGCACATACTTCAGCTTGAAAGCCACAAAAAAGATATTATATCAAGGAGTGCAAGAAATAGACTTGTTTGAAATGGGTTCATGGAAAAGCTTCAAAAAAATTTCAAGCAATGTCGATAACAACAAAAGTAAAATATTCACAACCAACAACATACAAGATTTCAAGTCAAGCATGAAAATGAAATACTGGGAGAGCTATAATAATATAGGGAAATTCATTTACTGATTGTTCCTAATCAATCTCAAATATGTATAGACAGGTTTTGTTCCAACTACCATATAATTCAAACATTTATTCCAAAACAAGGAAAAATATTACAAGAAGCAGAACCTGGAATAATTCGATTAACTAGGCTGAAAGTTGATGTTGAGTTTTAATTCTAGTTGCAGCTTCAATTTTCTGCAGAACCTCAAATCCAATAGAGAGCCTCCAAGAAACAGAGAAAACCCAAAGCCTCCAAGAATAAGAATTACAGAGCTCTCAAGAACCAAAACCTTCATGAGATAGATAAAACAGGATTAGTTTTCCCGTAACTGTGCAAAATCCCCTTTCTTTTTGCCAATTTATTCCAATCTTCGTTGCTACCTTAACTTCTTTAATTTTAATTATTTTATTTAATTTTTTTCCCCAAAACTGTCAACTTCTTCTAATTATTATTTTTATAATTTAACCATACTTTAATATTTGTGTAGAGTAAATCAACTATTAAAATATTTAATTTATTAATTTAATCTTTCATTTTAATTTGCTTACACAATACAATAATTAATACATTTATTTAAATATTTCTTGATTAAATCATAAATTTTAATTTATTTAAATCAAGTAAAACATTAATGATATTTTATTTATCCAAGCCACAAATGTATTAAAACATTTATTTAAATTATCAAATACCTTATATCCACAATAATCTTTTATTTTAATATAATGATCTATCAAGCACTTATCAAACCATTAACTCAAATGAACATAATACCAAGCAATACTTGACCTCAAAGCAAAATGGAATGCAATATACAACACAGACGGACCAACTCGAGCTTACCACACTGATAGGGTAATACAATTGAATATTCATCCTCGTCAAGGATGATGGCTCAACATAGGGGACCCGATGCTATCTCCATTGGGTTTAAGGAACGCTCAAACCTGGCAGTTCAGGTGGAGTCAATGCCTAGTACTTGCAACCTACAACAAACCACACAGTCGAGCATGTACATAGACAAACAAGCAACCGCACCGTGAAGGGAAAATCATAGTGTTGCAGGGCACTCACAAGTGAGTGATGTGACCTTGTTACCCTTTACCATAGTACATCAATGCATAACAATTGAATGTCAACAACCTGATACAAACATACATTAGGTAATCACATAATACTCATAGTAATAATAACCCACACAATTAATTAAATTGATCTACTAAGCATGAGATAAGCATAAACATCAGTAATAAAGTATCATATGTCGAATACAACCAAGTAACTGTTAGAAACAAAAAGCAAACTGAGGGGAACTACATTCTCCCCTCTAGAACCAGGCTTACTCCTAGAATCCTGCAAACAGATATGGGTACAACTCTCTCATCCTAGATGCATCCTCCCATGTAGCAGAAGACTCGTGATTAGGATCCCACTGGACCCTCACATGCTCAATGTATCGACCCCTGAGGGTGAGTCTCCTATGCTATATGAAACCCATGAGTTGCAAAGCCAGCTTCTCGTCATCTACCTATAAGGAATTCCAATCAAGGACATGAGATATATCTGGATAATAAGGTCTAAGAGTTGAAACATGAAATACATCATGAATGTGTGTTATATTGGGCAGCAAAGCAAGATGGTATGCAACAAGACCAATCCTCTCCAAGATCTCAAAAGGGTCAACAAAGTGAGGTGCGAGCTTAGATCCCTTTCCATAATAGATCACACTCTTTCACAAACGCACCTGCAGGAATACCCGATCTCCAACTGAGAACTAATGGTCAACCCTATGAGCATCTGCATATTTATTCTGCCTGTCCTGGGCTGCCACCAAATGCTCCCTAATGCGAATCACCTACTGCTCCATCTCCTGTAGCATCTTCAGACCAAGAATAAATTTGTCCTCCAAACGATCCCAACTCAACAAGGTTCGACAAGACAACCATATAACGCCTGAAAAGGAGGCATGCCAATATAGTTGTGATATCCATTATTGTATGCAAACTCCACCAAATATAGGTAATCCTCCCAACGATACTGCTAATCCATATCATACATCCAAAGCATATCCTCGAGGATTTGATTAACCCTTTCGGTCTTCCCATCAATTTCTGGATGATAAGTTGAACTAAAGTTCAACTGAGTCCCCAATGCATGTTGTAGGGATGTCCAAAGAGATGAAGTAAATATTGGATCTCTATGTGAGATAATCCTATGGTGAATACCATGCAACCTAACGATATCCTCTTATAAGAGAGGGGGACCAACCACATTCAAGGCCCCAGGTCATGGAGAGCCAAGAGTAGAAGGTTGCCCTTACCTCAGCTTGACGAGGTGTTAGGAAATGTGGGACAAGAATGATGGGGACTATAAAGTCCCTAAATCACTCTGCAAACCCAAAACACAGAATGGGGCTAGGCATGTCAGTTTTTGGGTTTAACTTTGTGCCTCAAGAAGCTCTCTACACAAGGACAAAAGAGCGGTTCTGGGATGACAGTGTGGTGCGCTGGTGTCTCTCAAGTGTCCTGGCATTCGTACAACCAGAGGACTAAAGAAGCAAGGTCAAACACTAGAAAATGGACTAACAACCTAGCTAACTACTTTCAAAGGGCCAAAACAAAGCTATGAAGTAAGAAAAATATGTACAAATATGATAAAGCAGGTAAACAAGAGTTAGGATGGCAAGAATCACCTCACAAAGATACTCATTCACCACCTAACTCCAAGCCACACGTCCACCTACACACAATGAAGATGAAAATTGTTGGGTGGCTATATAGTGCCCTTCCTTAGTTAGACCCTCGTTTAGGTGTTTCCACCTCCATGGATAACCAAGAAATCCATAGTGGAGAAATAGTATGATAATGAAAGAAAGTAAAGTAGAGAACACTAAAACACTACAAATAGTAATGTTCTACTCAACCAAATAATGGAGGAGAGGAGTAGAAATCTTACCACCTCCATCGAAAGCACTCACAGCTAATGGGCGAGAAAATGAGAGGAACTCAAGCCTCTTCTATAATGGTGTTGTTCCACACTTGCTCTACTGAGTTGATGGAGTAATATTGTTGTTGCTATGGAGTGCAAGAGTGCTGCTAGAATGCAACGAATGAATGTTAGGAAACTTAAGCTCATGAGAAGGATTGTTTGAAGGGATGAAATGGAAGAATGAATGGTGAATTTGAAGGAGAGAGTGAAGAAAATGGCCATATTTGGGTCATTCAATCGAAGGGGCATTATACGTTGACTCCCAATGAGAAGTGTAATGCCTCTATAGTCTCAGACGTGGGAATCTTCCAGGGACATAAGCGTCGCATGGACGTCTACTTGTCATGTAGGTGTCCTTGACAGTTATTCCTCTACCGACACAAAAAAAATTGCCAAGTGGAATGAAGGAAATAGGCTTATTTGGAATTTAGCCTTCAAGTTTGGTTTTCTAAATTGAAGAAGGGCAAAAGGGGAATTTGCATAAGGGGTGAAAATTCACTCCTATACATTTTTTCCCCACTTTAGCAAGCACGAATACTGACGAGTTCTTTAGGAAAGTAGATAAGAGAAGTAGTAGAGTTAGAAATGTATAACTGAACCATCGAGGAAGTAGACCATGATCTGGCGAACTCGAGAGTGCAAGACAAGTAAAGGACTTCATTGCCTTAAATAACTATGAAGTTGAAGAATGAAAGCATCTTACAGGCTCGTTGACCTGTAAGGAGGCAACCTCTAAGATCTCTCACATGAAGGAAGCCTCGTGAAGTAAGTGCCTTATAGGCCAGCAGACTTGCAAGGAAGGTGTCCCCCAAGAACTCTCATATGGAGGATACCTAGAAAAGTGTCTTACAAGCCCAAAAACTTGCAAAGAAGCATCCCCCAAGATCTCTCACATAGAGGAAGCCAAGAAAGTGCCCTATAGACTGTTGACCTGCAAGGAAGGTGTCCTTCAATATTTCTCGCATGAAGAAAACCTAGGAAATTGCCCTACAAACCCGCAGACCTACAGGGAAGGTATCCCCCAAGAACTCTCGCATGGAGGAAACACAAGAAAGCACCCTATAGACCTACAGACCTGTAGGGGAGCCACTCCCAAGATCTCTCACATGGAGGAAGCTCAAAGGAAGTGCCCTATAGACCCGCAGACCTATAAGGAGGTATCCCCAAAGATCTCTCATATGGAAGAAACCAAATGAAAGCAGACTCCGCAGAGTCAAAAAGTGGCCATGTAGGCAAGTAAGCGAATAGTTGCACAATCCATCGACAATTTGGAAGAATTTCAAAGGGGTCCCTTGGGAACCTATTGTGAATAAGGGGTCCGCCCAAGGGACACTCTATTCAAAAGTGCGAGGGAGATGTTGTTCTTCTTGAATTAATTCATCATCAAGGAATCACCTAATAAAGGAAGAGAATTCCCCCACGTGAGGGGAAGGTTATAGCTGCTCCCACATCGAGGGAAAATTTTCAAGTTATTTCAAATGGATTCCTAATTTTGAATGTTTTTTTCGAAAAGGAATGCTTAGCAAGATTTCTGAGAAAAGATTCGTTGACAACGAATGCATTTTCTAAAAGTCACAATGTTGAAGGAGAGGCGTTGTCACACATAAGAGGGACAACTCAAGAAAATAAGAGAGAAAGATAAAGGAAAAAAAAAAGGAGAAGAAACAAAAATAGAGGGCACAGGGGTAGCCTGACATTTTGGGGTCAAAATTGCTCATAAATATATATAAGTAATAGTATATAAAATGAACTATCATCAACCCCCTACTATATCAGACCATGTGAAGAATGCATGAGAAGACAAAGTAAAAATAAAAAAATTGGGTCAACATGGAAGGGAAGCCTAAATGCCCCCAACACTTTGCATTGTCCCCAAGTTATCAAAAATCAAGTCACAAACATGGAAGAATGATGATACAAATAGAGGAAGGTTTATGACACAAAAACCACACCTGTATCAAAGCACCAACAAGGGTGATGAGGGTCATCTAGGAACACATAGCATGATCACAGGGGAACACGTCACAACATACACACACATATCTAATCTAAAGATAAAGAAGAGGCCTCCTCCTAACATTGATCGACCAAGAGGTCATCTGCTGCCCAATCTAGATCATCGTACGGGGAAGGAGGACGAACCTGCATTGGTGGGATGTTAAGAGGAGGAGCATCTAGCCCTCCCGCAATAAGGTCCAAGGAAGAGGGCCCTACAAGGTCCTCTCCACTGAGCTCTTGTGGAGCTAAGGTCAGTGATTTCATGAAGATCACCGACAAGGCTGAAACCTCATCTAAAGAGTTGAACATGCACTTCATAGGAGTGACATGTTTCACCTCAATGGTTGGGGAAGGTTGCACCCGAGGTTCACCACTAGGCTCACCGAATGACTTGGGAGTGGTGACAATCTCAAGGGAAGCCGAGACTAGTTCTGTCACTAAGACGAAAGAAGTTAGCATGGGCTCACCTTTCGGGGAAGGTGGACTCTTCTGATGTCCTCTGTTGCTAGAAGGACCACACTCAATTTCTTGCTTCATCAGAGGAGGCGAACTCCCCATAGACAAGGTAAGAGGCATGAAGGATGAGGAGGAAATAACTGCAGTAGATATGACCGAGGTGTTCATCATATCTATGGGCTTTGGGAAAGGTTGGACATCTAGGAAGGACATCAACAATGGTGGCTCCACCCAGGGAGCGATGAACACCTGCAACTTTCTAGGGTTAGGAACATTTGTACTCACAGCGGAAGCCAAAAATGATATAGAGTTGATTTGAATGGAAGTAGAGGGGAGGAGAGAGGAGGATGCTGCAGGAGGCCCTGATATAGGGGCAGTCACCTCCTCTTCTTTCCTCTGCAAGGAAGCCTGCTCAACCATGAAATCCTTTCATTGGCGCTTACGATCGTGCGCAAGGTGGTTTCTGTGACTCTTTGAACCAGAGGCTGGAGGTTGCGAAGGAACATAAGGCTCTTGCTCAGCTATGGGAGTGTCCACTACAACCATTTTTGGTGGAGAAAAAAACTCTTGAATGGGAGTAGGAGGAACAAGTTGAGAAGCAGTGGGGGGAGTCGGCTCAAGTGCCTTGGCAGCGGGCCTCTTCCCATTCATTTCTTTAGGAGCAAGAGTGGTAGGATGCCATGGAGGTTGAGACAAAGAGAAATCTCCATGGGGACCCTTTCCTCTACCATACAAGTAGTACCAAGGTCCAGGTGGTTTGGTGGGAAGATTCGATATCCTGATCTTAGGTCTACGCCAAGGAGGGATCATCGAACTCAACCGGTAGAAGCCAGGAATGCTCATCCAATACTCCTCCCAAGAGAGGAGGGTAGACGAGTCATCCTTAGGGGAGGTCACCTTCTCCTTCCCTTTTTAGGAAGGGGAGGCAATCGGTTGTTGTGCTATAGGAAGAGCCAATTTTGGTTGTCCCTTGCCCTCGGTCTTGTACTTTACATAGTTTTTTTAAAGTAGGATTGTTCTTGGAGGAAGCGGACCAACCGGGGTGGGTAAAAAATGATCTAATGGATATCCCCCATGAGACACCGAAGGCTAGTATCCAGTTTCATGCACTACATGCACAACACCTTCCTGGGAGAACCTCATAATGGAGGCAATTCCATTCATATAAGTTAGCCAAGGTATGCCTAGCTTCATCCTGAATAGATCTAACTCTAAAATGACATTGAAAATTGTGTCAACAGCCCTAGGTCCAACTAGGATAGAAAGAGTTATTGATCCATAGGGTTTCAGGGAGAGACCATCATGTGTTCAGATGGTAGATTTCATTTCTTTGTATTTCTCTTTATGTAGCAAGTTAAGCCATAACATCTCTTCTGCGATAACATTCACTCGAGTTGCGGGGTCTACTAGGACCCCTTTCACAATGTTACCATTGAGGCGAGCAGGAATATAAAGAGGTGAGGGCTTGTTATTTAAGGGTAAGTCCTATGATGTAAACGTTATATCCGACAAACCAGTTGTAGGTTGTGCAATGGAACTAGTTGTGACCATATTAACATAGGCCTTGGGCTGAGTGATAGAATCAATGGGATTGACAATCATGTTAGTAGAATGTGACAGAAACGGGTTTGTGTATATCTGTAGTTCACTATTTGCTTTCGCCACCGATTTGTTTGCTACCATCAAGACGAATAGCACCATCCTCGATGTGGTCCTGTATCTCATGATGCAGGTGCATACAATGTTTAGTATCATGTCTATTAACTCGATGGTACTGATAGTAACTACTTCCATCATACCAATTAGGGTATGGTTCCTTAAGGGGTTCAGGGCTTCGCAAGGTTACGATCTTATCCTTCAACAACTTTTGCAAGACACAAGAATAAGATTCTGATAACTTTGTGAATTTTTAGTTGTGTTTGAGGTCGTTGTCATCTATAGTGGCTACTACATTTTCAAAAACTTTACCTTTTCTAGAGATCGACACAATAGATTTTCCTTCAGAATGGAAGTGCGAGGAGGACCCCCCAAACTGAACCATCATTTGTTGATACTCTCGTAGGCCTACACACAAATGCGTGAAAGAAGGGTATTTCATAAGGGAAAACTTCTCATGCCAAGGCCTTTGTAAGTTCCCTACGAATGCCTTCTGCACGTTAGAATCGGGCAACATATACAATATTTGTGAGAAGAGAGATTGATATCGCGATATAAAATTAGTAAATTTTTTTCATTATCTCCTTGCTTGCATCGGATGAGATCTAAAAATGTCATATTCTACTCGATGTTAACTTGGAATTGCCGTAAAATTTGATTTATGAGGTTGTCAAATGAGAAAATAGAATTATCAGGCAAGGAATAGTACCACTCAAGTGTTGTATCCTTGAGAGATCGAGAAAATAGTTTGGCCATCAACGCATCGTGATGGAAGAAATATGTGCACAAGGTGTTAAGGGTGGACACATGTGTCTGTGGGTCCCCTTTGCCACCATATTTCTCAAATTTAGGAATATCCATTCCTTGAGGGAAGGGATTGTTTAGGATTGCAACCAACAATAGGCTATGTTAGAAGAAGGGTTGGAAGATAGGTTGGGTAGAAGGTTGGGAGAGACTCGTTAACTGGCTCTGTATCTTACCCATATTTTGAAGAAGAGTATTCAAAATAGGTTCATTAGAAGATATAGGGCTAGAGGAACCTCCTCTAGAACCACCATCGGAGCCACCTCCAAAACCACCACCAGAGCCACTGCCAACTTTAGGGCCTCTGCCGGAGCCACCTCCGCTTCTGAAGCCACCACTATCACCTCCACCAGAATGAATTCCGCTAGCACCACTCCCACTGTCGAAGCCACCACCACTACCAAAGCCTCCACCACTCATCCTATCTAAACCTCCACCACTAGAGGTGACAGGAGGGGTGAAGCTGAAATCCAAGGGGATTTTGTTCACTCTGATAGTTTCGGATCCCTCAGGGGAAAAGGGGATACTAATCGAGGGTATGACATCAACAATCCTAGCTGTCTCTCATGGTCCTCAAAGGTGACTCCTCGTACAATGTTAGGATTGTTTGGAGGATTACACACATTGGTCAGACTATTAAGACTATCCAGGAGCTCCGCCTATCTAGTGTTTTCCAACCATGTACTTCAACTTTCTAATGACCCGAGTAGCCTTGGCCATCTTCGGGTTCCTTTCCAAGAGATATTCTAAGGTTTCCAACCCTTTCCTAAGGGTGGAGACATATTCTGAAGGGATTTGAACAACCTCATACTCATTCATCGACGATGACATAGGAGACGTAGGAGGAGTGGGGATGTGATCGGTCTTGTTAGAGAATCCTATCTCGCCCCTTGACAACTGCTCCTACACAGCCAGACTAATGACGGGACCAGGGAACTGGCCTATAGAGAAACTAGTAGTGACCTTCGTGCTTTCCATAGGGAGGTGTCATATACTTCTAACAATATACCAAGAAGTTGTGGACTGGGTTGTGATGCTCATAAACCTTCACAACACTCAGGAGCACAATGATCGCAAGGTATAAGAGGAAAGCCTCAACACCAACAAATGAACAGACATTAGTTCACATCGGGTTCACCAAAAATGTGAGAGAGGGGGACCAACCACATTCAAGGCCCTAGGTCATGGAGAGCCAAGAGTGGAAGGCTGCCCTAATTTATCTCAGATGACTGGGTGTTAGGAAATGCGGGACAAGAATGATGAGGACTATAAAGTCCCTAAATCACTCTACAAACCCAAAAGACAAAATGGGGCTAGGCAAGAAAATTTTTGAGTTTAACTTTGTGCCTTAGGAAGCTCTCTACCCAAGGATGGAAGTGTGGTTCTAGGACGATGTCCAGTGTGGTGCGTTGGCATCTCTCAAGTGCGCTAGCATCCGTACGACCAGAGGATTAAAGAAGCAAGTTCAAATGCTAGAAAATGGACTAACAGCCTAGCTAACTACTTTCAAAGGGCCAAAACAAATCTATGAAGTAGGAAAAATATGTACGAATATGATAAAGCAAGTAAACAAGAGTTAGGATGGAAAGAATCATCTCACAAAGATACTCATTCGCCACCTAACTCCAAGCCACACATCCACCTACACACCATGACGAGGAAATTTTTTGGGTGGTTGTATAGGGGCCTATCTTAGTCAGACCCCCATTTAGGTGTTTCCACCTCCATAGACAACCAAGAAAGCAATAATGGAGAAATAGTATGATAAAGAAAGAAAGTAAAGTAGAGAACACTAAAACAATACAAATAGTAATGTGCTACTCAACCAAATAATAGAGGAGAGGACTAGAAAGATTACCACCTCCACCAAGAGCACTCAAGGCTAATGGGGGAGAAAATGAGAGGAACTCAAGCCTCTATTGCAATGGTGTTGTTCCACACTTGCTCTCTGAGTTGATGGAGTAATTTTTTTGTTGCTATGGAGTGCAAGAGTGCTGCTAGAATGCAAGGAAAGAATACTAGGATGCTTAAGCTTGTGAGAAGGATTGCTTTAAGGGATGAAATGGAAGAATGAATGGTGAATTTGAAGGAGAGAGTGAAGAAAATGGCCATATTTGGGCCAGTCAGTCGAAGGGGGTGTTACAAGTTGAATCACAATGAGAAGTGTAATGCCTCTGCAGGCTTAGATGCGGGAATCTGCCGAGGATGTAAGTGCTCTGCGCAACCGTCCACACATCGTGTGGGAATCCCCAATAGTTATTCCTTTGTTGTCACACAAAATAACTGCCAAGTGGAACAAATGTAGTGGTCTTATATGGAATTTAGCCTTCGAGTTTGGTTTTCTAAAGTGAAGAAGAGAAAAAGGGGAATTTGCATAAGGGGTGAAAATTCGCTCCTATATATTTTTATCCCACTTTAGCGAGCATGAATACTGATGAGTGCTTCATTAAAGTAGACTAGAGAAGTATTAGAGTTAGAAATGTATACCTGAACTATCGAGGAAGTAGACCATGACCTAGTGAACTCGAGAGTGCAGGACAAGCAATGGACTTCATAGCCCCATAGAACTATGAAGTTAAAGAATGGATGTGTCTTATAGGCCCATGAACTTGCAAGGAGACAACCCCAAAAATCTCTCACATGAAGGAAGCCCCATGAAGTAAGCCCCTTATAGGCCTATAGACCTACAAGGAAAGTGTCCCCCAAGAACTCTCACATGGAGGATACCCAAAAAAGTGCCTTACAAGCCCATAGACCTGCAAGGAAGCATCCCCCAAGATCTCTCACATGGAGGAAGCTAGGAAAGTGCCCTACAAACCTGTAGAACTGCAGGGAAGCTATCCTTCAAGATCTCTTGAATGAAGGAAACCTAGGAAAGTGCCCTACAGACCCACATACTTGCAGGGAAGGTATCCCCCAAGATCTCTCGCATGGAGGAAACCCAAGAAAGTGCCCTATAGACCTGCAAACCTACAAGGGAGCCACCCCCAAGATCTCTCGCATGGAGGAAGCTCAAAGGAAGTTTCCTACATACCCACAGAACTATAGGGAGGTATCTCCCAATATCTCTCACATGGAAAGGAAAGCGGACTCCACAGAGTCAAAAAGCAGCCATGTAGGCAAGTAAGCGGATAGTCGCACAAACTGTCAACAATTTGGAAGACTTTCAAAGGGGTCCCTTGGGAAACCATCGTGAAGAAGGGGTCCACTCAATGGATACTCAGTTTGAAAGTGTGAGGGAGATGTCATTCTTCTCGAATCAATTCGTCATCAAGGAATCACCTCATAAAGGAAGAGAATTCCCCCACATGAGGGGAAGGTTATAGCCACTCCCACCTCAGGGGAAAATTCTCAAGTTCTTTCAAAGGATTCATAATTCTGAATGTTGTTTTTGAAAAGGAATGTTTATAAGGATTTTTGAGAAAATATTTGTTGACAACGAATGCATTTTCTAAAAATCAAAATGTTGAAGGAGAGGCGTTGTCACACATAAGAGGGACAACTCAAGCAAGGAAGAGAGAAAGATAAAGGAAAAGAAAACAAAAGGGGAAGAAACAAAAACAAAGGGCATAGGGGTAGCTTGATATTCTAGGGTTAGAACTGCTCATATATATATATATATGTATGTATAGTAATAGTATATAAAATGAACTGTCATCAACCCCCTACTATATTAGACCATGTGAAGAATGCACAAGAAGACAAAGTAAAAATAAAAAAATTGGGTCAACATGGAAGGGAAGCCTAAATGCCCCCAACACTTTACATCATCCCCAATTTATCAAAAATCAAGTCACAAACATGGAAGAATGATGATACAAATAGAGGAAGGTTTACGACAGAAAAACCACGCTTGTCTCTGCCTCGCATTCAGATTAGGTTGCGTGAAAATATACTGCAAACTACGGTGATCACTATGTTGCTCAAACTGATGCCCCAATAAGAAATGCCTCCATCTCGTCAAAGCAAGAACCATAGTGGCTAACTCTAGATCATGTGTACGATAATTCAACTCATGATCCTTGAGTTTGTGAGACTCATAAACAATCATGGAACCATCCTGCATCAACACAGCTCCTAAACCCTCCAAATATGCATCTGGACAAACCACAAAATCCCTAGTAGGATCAGGGACTGCCAAGATAGGTGCGCTAGTCAACCTCTCCTTAAGCATCTGAAAAGCTTCCTGACTCTACTCTGACCAAACAAACTTCTTCCCTTTCCTCTGAAGAGAAGTGATGGGGTGGGCTATCCTTGAAAAATATTGTACAATCCATCAGTAGTAACTTGCTAAATCCATGAAACTGTGAACGTTTGCAACATTGGTGGGTGCAGGCCAATCAATGATAGCTTGGATCTTTGAAGGATCCACAAAAATTCCCTCACTAGAGATAACATGACCCAAATATTTCACCTTAGTCTGGAAGAACTCACATTTTTCCAAATTTGCATACAACTGGTTCTCCCTTAAACACTGAAGTACCTGCCTCAAATGCTCCTCCATGGTCCTTGAATAGATCAATATTTCATATAAAAACACCAAGACAAACCTATCAAGATAGGTGTGAAACACACCATTCATCAAACACATGAACATAGACGACGCATTCGTCAACTCGAATGACACAACTGTGAACTCATAGTGTCCGCAACATGTACGAAATGCGGTCTTATGGATGTCTTCCTCGAAGATGTGCAACTATCCTGACTTAAGATCAATCTTCAAAAATATCCTAGCACCCTTGATTTGATGAAATAGATCATCAATCCTTGACAATGGATACTTGTTCATCATCGTCGCCTTATTCAACTATCGGTAATCAATGCACAATTGAAGGGACCCATCCTTCTTCTTCACAAAAATAATTGGTGCTCCCCAAGGAGAGACACTAGGATGAATAAACCCCTTCACCAACAACTCCTCAAGCTTCAACCGAAGCTCCTTAAGCTCCTAAGTAGTCATCCAATATGGAGCTCGTGAAATAAGATCAACTCTAGGTACAAGATCTATCTTAAAATCGATGTCATGTGGCATCCTTGGAATCTCACTAGGAAAGACATCAACATACTATTGTCTAAGGATAGGATGACTATCAAGAGACACCTCTTGGCTCTCCCCTAACTCCAGATCATTAACTGTCACCGCAAAAAACTAACATCCCTACTGCATACAGATCTTCAACTACATAGCAGAGATTATGTACAAGGAAATAGACCTCTAAACACCAACTACCTCAACCTCACTACCTGGATCATCTACACACTACACTGACTTATGCCGAAAATCTATGACTGCTCAGTGAGCCTCTAACCAATCCATGCCCAATACAATATTATATGACCCAAGGGGAATAATACAAAGGTCTACTATGGTGTAGAGAGAACCGATCCTCAAACCATAACCATGGATAGGAGACTCAGCAACTACTTTAGCACTAGAGGCCAATTCAACCTGCCACCTATCATCCTACTTCACTGCCACCAGTCCATATCGTGCCACTACAAAGGGAGAAATAAAAGAATCTAAAGCACCAGAGTTAAAGATAATAGAAACACTATGACCCTACAACACACCTGAAGTATCAACCACTGTACCTTGATGCTCAACCCAGTGGTTATCAACCACTGTAAAGACTCGGTGTGATCTTCTTGTATCTCCTACTGTCGACTCTGAAGCCACCGATCTTTGATTAAATCCAGATGTGCCCTTCTAAGGACATTGCCTAGCAATGTGACCCTGCTAACCACAAGAGAAATACCCTATACCTCTGTCGTAACCTCTACCACCTAGAGGTGCACTAGACTGTTGAAAACTACCCCTGCAAGCTACGGTCTAAATGCTTTATGTTGGTTGCACTTAAGGATCATGTTGAGCTCGCTACCAATTTCGATTCTTCTCAAACTAAAATTTACCACCATGTTGAGACTAAGAATTCTTACGTTTAGATGGAGAATGCTGATGTTTTTATTGTTGTTGACCACCCTTAGTGGGTGTATGGTGGCTCCTAGAGTGAATTTTTTCCTGAGTCTGGCCACCTTGATAATTGAAACCTGTTGGAGGTGCACTACGAATCTGTACACCTGTATGACCAGCAAGTGCCATAGCCAAATTATCCTCTATTATCTGAGCCTTCTCCATAGCCACCTCCATTGTTTTTAGCTCAAACACATGAACACCCTCACTGATACAGGAATTCAATCCTCTGATAAAATGTTGTACCAACATCCCCTCATCATCACATGCATGCATACTAATTGAGCTCATAAAATCTCTGCTCATACTGCTCAACTAACATTTCCATCTACCTCAGCTCATGGAACTCATTTGCACGACACTACCACCAATGATCGGACAAGAACCAAGCTCTGAATCTCTCTAAAAACATCTCACATGAGACTAAATCTATATCTAAATGAAGCTTCTACTCCTCCAAACACCACCACGTGAAAGAAAAACCACTAAGGTGCATGAGAGCGCACCTAGCCTTGGTGTTGCTACCATATGGATGCATGGAAAAACACCTGTTCAAATCAATTAACCAGGTCTCTACATCCAAACCACTACCAAACCCATCAAAAGTAGGAGGATGTGCTCTCAAAAGATCCCTCATGTGTCCAGCTAATAGAGCCTCCTCCTCAACTATAATCTCTCTCCTCCTGGGAGACCTCTCTCTCTCTAACCACCAACTGATCTCCCTCCTGTCGCGAACCTAAGTGGGAAAGAACCTCCTCAAGTAAATGATGCAACTATGCGCCCTCCAACCTTGGCTGATCTAGATTCTGACCTCCACCTCCCTGATTATTCTGGGAACTTTGTTATTCCTCATAATTAGATTCATGGGAACTCTAATGAGGGGATTCCTGGTGATTAGCCCCATGGCCATCACCATGACATCTACCACGTCCCTTACCTCGATCCTGACCTCTAGGAATTATCCTACACAGAAACCACCAAGGACAAGTTCAAGGTCTTAGACGAGGTCAACAAGGGAAAACATAAACTTCAGAATCTATGCAACTAAGACAACATAATGGGCTCTTGTATATACCCAGAGTACCCAGTGTTAGAACTTGGGCTCTGATAGCATGTGTAACTCCCCACCACGAAACTATAGAGGACAACACATTATAACACCTATAAATGGGATTTTTTTTTGAAAGTACAATATTCACAAGATTGCAAATGAAACAATAGTTTGTTTTCTAATCTAAGTCCTCTAAGGTTCATGACTAAGCTACTAGATCCCCATTAGTAAACTAGAAGAAACTATAAATCATTACATTAAACATTTTGTTGAAAATGGAGGTAATTGTGTAGCTTAATACTTTGTAAAACTATGAGATTGTAGATCTAATTAAGTGTTCTTTGTTACAAATTATTTGTATTTTCAACATTTGGTATCAGAGCTAACGATTGGGTAGAGTATTGGGATGCCTTTCTCTTAAAAGATTGGAGGTTTTTTGGCTATAGTGGGAGCTTTTACTATTTTTATTATTGCTGATTTTGGAAAATAAGTTTGTTACAATGAATTCTTGTTTAGATATTGAAAGGTTCAATGGATCTAATTATGAGATGTGGAAATTAAAAATGGAGGATCTCCTTGAAGAGAGAGATCAGTGGTTAGATGTTGGTAACGAAACAAAGTCACCTACAATAATGTCAGATGAGGATTGGGATAAACTTGATAACAAGGCAAGAGGGACCATAAGATTGTGTCTTGTTGATGTTGTTCTCTTGAATGTTTTAGAAGAAACTATTGCATACAAGTTGTGGAAGAGAATAGGTGACATTTATCAAACTAAAAGTCTTACTAATAAGTTGTATATGAAAAGACAGTTGTATTCTTTAAAGATGAAAGATGGTGATTTTGTTGCAAATAATTTGAATGCTTTTAATTTGATTCTAAGTCAGTTAGCATCTGTAGATGTAAATCTAGAAGATGAAGATAAATGAATTTTGTTACTTTGTTCTTTACCAGAGTCTTGGGAAAATCTAATTGTTGCTATCAATGGTAGTGGTGTAGATCCTAATATGGACAATATAATTTCTACTCTCCTATCAAAGGAGATGAGGAGGAAGTCTAAAGAGGGAATCCAAGATTCCTTGTTTGTAAAAGGTAGGCCTGAGAAAAAGGAACCTAAGGGAGACAAGGAAGGAAAGGGTAAGTCCAAAGGACAGTCTAAAAGACTTGGTAAGAGTAAGGTAATTTGTTGGAACTGTGGTAAACTAGGACATGTGAAGAAGGATTGTAAGAACAAGAAAGAGAGTTTTGATTCTTCTACAGAGGAATCCTCAGATGATAGTAATGATGCATTGGTTATTTTAGCTAATGTTGTTTGTGATAACTCTTTGCTTCATGTTTCAGAGTGATCTTCATGGAGAGGATGGTAGTCATGATGCCATGTGTGACTCAATACCATGGTTCAGTGGGAGTTTTTGGTTGTGACATGGATGCATCATTGGTAAGGTTATCTTCATGTGATTGGGGATATGGTTTTTTCTTAGTTTAGAGTGGTTGCTATTATGTCATGGTATACTCTTGATTCTAGATTAGAGTTTGGCATATTACATGTTCTCTTGAGACCAGGATGTATGTTATAGTGCATGTGATCTCCTAGTAGGATATGATTAGATCATGGATGTCAAGTTTATGTTAAATATTGGAGCTTTGACATTGATCTTGTGTAGTTCTCTTATGTATTGGGTACATTAATCATTTTCTTGATTACTTCATGATAGTGCTAAGTTGCATTTGGAGTTTGGCATGGATTTGTTGGTTACAGGTCCTCATGGATACTTGGAGAAATAGGTGAGCCTTGATTTCTCTTATGGTTAGAGACATGTGTTGGAATGGTTACTAGCAAGAAAATATTTTTCAACAAAAAAGGTTGAGGAGCCTACACCTTGGTTGAACGTGAGTTCAACACACTCGATGGTTACACATGCCTCCAAAGAGGCAGTTTGGTTACAGAGGCTTGGGAAAGGTATTGGTTTTAATTGCAAGTAAGTTAAACTTATATATGATAGTTAGAGTGCTATGTGTTTAGCCAAAAATCCTATGTATCATGCTCGTACTAAGCATGTTGATGTTTAGTATCACTTTGTGCAAGAAATGGTTGAGAGTGGGAAGGTATTAATTGAGAAAGTTGACAATTTAATTAATGTTGTAGATTATCTTATGAAACTAGTTCCTATAGATAAGTTCTCCATGTTTTAATCATTTGCTTGGAAGCTTCATGATTATGCAGGTTGCATTTGAAGTTGGCATGTATTGATTAGTTGGTGCAGAAAGTCCATTGGCCTTGAGTCCTATACTTGATTTATAATATTTACTCATTATTTAGAATAATTGCAATGTATAATGTCAAGTGAGAGAATGTTGGAAATATGATGCCATTTAATTGCAATCCTAAACATTATTTATTTCATGTATCTCCAAAGTCCTTGGAAAGTGTTCTCAAACACTAGGATTAGAAAGAGATTAATTATTAAATGAAAAAATCATGTTAATTGACATTTGTAATTAATTCTAAATAATAGGAGCATGTGAGGGTGTCCAAGATGAGTTCCTAAATAATAGGATCACATATGGTGCCCACATGGAAGGTGGAACCCACCTTGAGTTAAGTTAACTATTTGGAGAAAAAGATAACACTTTTGTAATGCATGTAAAGATCCTAGAAGTTAGGAATTGATGTTTACATGCATGAAGTTTAGTTCAGATCAGTTTAGATCAGTTCAGTTCAGTTAAGTTTAGTTCAGTTCAATTATCTTCAGTTGCATGTAGTTAGTTTCAGTTGAATGCTAGTTCACTTCAATTAACTTGGAATGCATGAATAATGACTTGAGTTGCATGACAGATAACAAGTGACTACTTCTAGTTAACAGGGGATGATAATTCTTGCATGAATGGTGGAAAGATATGTTTTAGTTAACAAAGAATGACTTGGACCCACCTTGGGCACCCAAGTTGGCTTCTTGGAGTTAAAACTTTTGCATGATAATATATTTCAGAAGGCTGAGTTAAGTGGGCCCATTCTTGGGCACCTACTTTGAGGATAGGCTTTGAAGATATCTACGAAATCAAGGTTTAGTAGTGACTTTAGTTTGGGATGCCCAAATGGATAAAGCACATGTTTTGGCATTGTTCTTCATGGTAGAACACTACTTGCAAGAGATAGGCGTACCTTTTGTGAGATAGGGATTGGGCTTTGTAATTGTAACTCTTTGGAGTTTACAAAGTTGATTATTTCCTAATTATCTCAAGCAAGTTGAAGAGAGTGATTATCAGTTTTTATTGCAGGTTGTGAAGAAGATTTGTTGAAGGCAAAAGAAGCATCTCAAGCAAGGATTGGAATTATTGAAATATTATTCTAAGATTAAATAATACATTGATTCTTAGTGGAGTTTTTTCCCGAAAGGATTTCTCCACAGTATATGTTGTGTATCTTCTAATATCCTGTCTAATTCTTCTACAACCTTTCTTCATTCTACAAATGGTAAAATGGATTAATCAGATAATCACCCACAAAGAATCTGTAACAAAGAATACATATTTAGATCAACAATCATAAAGTTTTACAAAGTATTAAGCTACATAAACACCTCAATTTTCAACACATTTTCCATCAACAATATGAATTACATTTTATTCATCACATTTAAGAGATCAACGAATCAGAATTATCCAAATTGTATCAACAATATCACATCTCATAGCAATCCAATTAACTATCATATGCAATAACATCAATTACATTATCTATTACATAAGAGTGAGTTTACAATTAATTACAATATTACATCATTACATCATTGTTTCCTCGAATGAGAGAGGAGAGTACATCATAATTACATTATATGCTAAAGCTGATTTGTAGTACATTACAAGTACATAAAAGATAATCCACAAGAATTGGAACAAGTGCAGAAGTCTTCATATCCAGGAGTAGTCACCAAAAACATGAACAAAGTGAGGGAACCCAATGGAGTACAAGGCACAAGGTTGATTTGTGGTACATTACAAGTACATAACAGATAGTCCACAAGAACTGGAACAATTGTAGAAGTCTTCATATCCAAGAGTAGTCACCACGAACACAAAAAAAAGTGAGGGAACCCAATGGAGTACAAGGAACATTCCAACCGACCATATGGAACCCTAAGGTCCAACCCCCATGCTAGGAGATAGCAATAAGGCCCCACCACAAAAATTCAAGAGACAAAAGATGAAACAAAGGCTAACATGACTCCAATCTGCAAGTATATTATAACAACACACAATAGTGACATTGCTTCTAGAGGCACACAAACATCAAGGAAATACAATTCAAGGGAATTCTAGGTTGCAGTAGAGGAGAGTTTCATCGCATGGTCCTAGCATGGGTTATTCTGGTTGCCTCTCAGTAGGCACTGACCCCCATCTATGGTTGTCCTGGATGTCTCACATTAGGCACCAGCCCCATAGGGTAACACATGCAGAACCAACATCCTTTCATGAAGAAAAGGAGGTTGATCTTTCCAACCAAGCCTTCTCAACCCATCCTTAGTCTAAATGAGCACTACAGGAATGGGCGAGGCATCCAATTATCTTGATTAGTTAAAATCTACCCAATCCCACTAGTTTATTAATTAGGTTATCACTTGTTTAGGAAACTCCCACATGGGTTATCTTGGTTGATAGTTTGTGTGTCGACCCCCATTGAGAGCCACTCCCTCTACTACAACTAGAAGACCCAAAAGAATTATTGGGAAAATCCAATAAGCACAAATCACAATATCACAAGAACATACACAAGGCGAGGCATGAACCATCCCGCATGCAAATCAACCATAAAAGCAAGTGAATAGTGCATGGCTAAAACCCCCTCAATAAAACACTCCAATTATCACATCAACCAAAATTCAAGGGTCAACACATACATTTAGCCCATAACATGGTTTCCCACACCTCTGGAAGACTATTAATATCTACCTTACAAAAGGGACCTCTTCATTCAAACACAAATGATAACATCCCATTATCCGGAAATTAACTCATAATACATCTCATAAGCAACAATATATAACCATTAAATACATAGTGAAATTAATTTTACTTCTATTAAGTAATCGAACTAGAATTCATTGTTCAAACATCACGAAGAATTATCTAACTTTCTTATTAATTAAATCTCCCAATTTGAAATAAACAATTTCATTCAATATTTAAATACATACATGTAGATATATATATGAGTATGTATATATATATATATAAATATATAAATATATATATATATAAATATAAATATATATATATAAATATAAATATATATATATATTTAAATATATATATATATATATATATATATATTCATACATATATATATATATATGGATAACCTATATATATTTTAAAGTAAATGCATTTAGATTTTTAGTTTTCTATTAACATAGAATTATTCGAAAATTATATAAAAGATACACATATAAATGTGTGTATATATATATACATATATATATATACATGTATATATATACATCAATGTATATACATATAGATAATAATCAAAGTCAAATGTTACACTTGTTGCGAATCATACAATACAAAGGGGAGGTCTCACATACTAATCATTTAAGTTACAATGTTTCTGGAACATACATTAATACCGATATACCACTATCATACGTACATACATATACATATATATACGCATACATATATGTATGCTTATATATATTTATATGTATGTAATATGATAATAATTAAACTGAAACTCATTGTTATCAGTTCAGGAGGAACTTGACACCTTATCTGGCATAACTACCATTTCAAGATAATCACAAATGTATACTCATCGATAATCAAAGAGTTAAAGTGCATTCAGTTATTATCAAAAAACCATGCACATTGAATCTTACAAGTATCCCCTACAACAATTACCAATTATCTAATGCCCACATCAATGAATTTAATTTGATAGAATATGTGTACATATGCAAACATGCAAGGCAGATCATCAATACCGCAGAGTTTTTTTGGCTTATAGTTTGTAAGAAATTTGAAGGCAAAGAAAGAAAGCACATACTTTACCTTGAAAGCCACAAAAAGGATATTATATTAAGGAGTGCAAGAAATCGGCTTGTTCGAAATGGTTTCATGGAAAAGCTTCAAAAAAAATTCAAGCAATGTTGATAACAAAAAAAGTAAAATATTCACAACCAACGACATACAAGATTTCAGGTCAAGCATGAAAACAAAATACTGGGAGAGCTATAATAATATAGGAAAATTCATTTACTGATTGTTCCCAATTGATCTCAAATATGTACAGATAGGTTTTGTTCCAAATAACATACAATTCAAACATTTATTCCAAAACAAGGAAAAAGATTACAAGAAGAGGAACTTGGAATAATTCGATTAACTGAGCTAAAAGTTGATACTGGGTTTGAATTCCAGTTGCAGCTTCAATTTTCTTCCAAAACTTCAATTTTCTACAGAACCCCAAATCCAGTAGAGAGCCTCCAAGAAATAGAGAGAACCCAAATCCTCCAAGAACAAGAAATACAAAGCTTTCAAGAACCAGAACATTCATGAGATAGATAAAACAAGATTAGTTTTCCTATAATTGTGCAAAAGCCCCTTTCTTTTTGCCAATATATTCCAATCTATGTTGCTGCCTTAACATTAATTTTAATTCTTTTATTTTATTTTTTTCCCCACTACCGTCAACTTCTTCTAATTATTATTTTTATAATTTAACCATACTTTAATATTTGCATAGAGTAAATCAACTATTAAAATATTTAATTTATTAATTTAATCTTTCATTTTAATTTGCTTACATAATACAATAATTAATATATTTATTTAAATATTTCTTGATTAAATCATAAATTTTAATTTATTTAAATCAAGTAAAACATTAACGATATTTTATTTATCCAAGCCACAAATGTATTAAAACATTTATTTAAATTATCAAATACCTTTTATCCACATTAATCTTTTATTTTAGTATAATGATCTATCAAGCACTAATCAAACCATTAGCTCAAATGAACATAATACCAAGTAGTACCTGACCTCGAAGCAAAATGGAATGCAATATACAACAACACAAACATACCAACTCGAGCTTACCACACTGACGGGGTGATACAATCGAATATTCATCCTCCTCAAGGATGACGGCTCAACATAGGGGACCCGATGCTATCTCCATTTCAACAATCTCCATTAGGTTTAAGGCACGCTCAAACTTGGTAGTTCAGGTGGACTCGATGCCTAGTACTTGCAACCTATAGCAAACCACACAGATGAGCATGTACATAGACAAATAGGAAACCACACCGTGAAGGGAAAATTGCAGCGTCGCAAGGTACTCGCAAGCGAGTGATGCAACCCTGCTCCCCTTCACCATAGTACATCAACGCATAACAATTGAATGTCAACGACATGATACAAACATACATCAGGTAATCACATAATACTCATAGCAATAATAATCCACACAATTAATTAAATTGATCTACTAAGCATGACATAAGCATAAACATCAGTAATAAAGTATCATCATAACTATGCATCAAAGTATCATAATGTCCAATACAACCGAGTAACTGTCAAAAAAAAAAAAAGAACTGAGGGGCACTACATTTGGTGATAACAGTACTGCTAAGATAACTAGAAAAGGTATACTGTGCATTTATGGTAAAACAAATGCTCAAGATGTGTTGTATGTAGAAGGATTAAAACATAACTTGCTTAGTGTTAGCCAGATGTGTGAAAAAGGGTACAATTTTCTATTTCATGCTAGTGGATGTGAGATAAGAAATGCTAGCTCTGGTAGACTTATTGCTGAGGCAAGTAGAACAAGTAGTAATTTATGCCATCTAAATGAGATGAAAAGTGGAAGATGCATGTTAGGACAAACTGATGAAAGTTGGTTATGGCACAAAAGGATGGGTCATATTAACTTTGATCATCTAGTGAAGGTCAACAAGAAGAATGCAGTCAAGCATATGCCTAATATTGGAAAACCTAAAAACCATTTTGTAATGAATTCCTTGAAGGAAAGCAAGCAAGGTTCAGATTCTAGCCAAAAGAATTATCAACTTTTAAACCCCTGGAGTTGATACATACAGATCTGTGTAGTCCAACAAGAACCAAAAGCATTCACAGAGAAGGGTACTTCATGTTATTGATAGATAATATTCAAGAATGACATGGGTAACTTTTCTTAAAGATAAATCTCAAACTTTAGAAAGGTTCAAAAATTTAGAGCTATGGTAGAGAATGAAATTGGTTCAAGGATAAAATATTTAAGGTTTGACAAAGGTGGATAATTTACCTCTCATGAATTTGACAAGTATTGTGAAAAACATGGAATTAGAAGAGATTTATCTACAACTAGAACACCTCAACAAAATGGAGTTGTTGAGAGAAAAAATAGAATTGTTTAGGAGATGGATAGAACAATGTTGAATGAAGCCAAATTACCTAATAGATACTAGAAGGAACCAGTTCATACTGATGTTTATATTCTCAAAAGAGCACAACTAAGAGTGAATCATGATAAGACTTCATATGAATTGTGGAAAGGAAGACCTACATCTATGAAATATTTCAAAATATTTGGAAGCAAATGTTTTATAAAAAGGGATAAAGATACTTTGAGTAAATTTGAGACAAGATCAGATGATGGGATACTTATGGGCTATTCAACTACAAGAAAATCTTATAAGTGCTACAATAAAAGGTTACAAAAAATATAGTTGAAAGTGTGAATGTTAGAATGGATGAAGATTACTCTTAACTATTACACAAACATGGCATGTACTCAAAAGTCCCTATTTATGAAGAAAATGAAGTATCTATAAAAGAAGAGCCACAAGAGGAAACTGATGCTGATGAAGAAGAAAAATCAATCACTACTCCAAAAGCACCACCCAAATTTTTCAAAAGAGATCATTTTGAGAAGCAAATTCTTGGAAACAAAACTGATGGTTTCATGACTAGAAGAAAGCTTGCCCAACAAGAATAGGTAAACTATTCTTTTATATCTAAAATAGATCCTAAATATTATGAAGAAGCTAGTAAAGATGAAAGTTGTATTGAAGCCATGAAAGAAGAATTGGTCAAATAGAGAAAAATCAGACTTGGGAACTTGTCCCTAGGCCTGTTGATAATAATGTCATAGGCTCAAAATGGGTATTTAGAAACAAAATGAATGAATATGGGAAGATAACAAGAATCAAATCTAGATTAGTCTAGAAGGGTTATGCTCAAGTTGAGGGCATAGATTTTGATGATACATTTGCACCTGTAGCTAGACTTGAAGCTATTAGAATGTTTCTTGCATATTCAGTTTATAAAAAATTCAAAGTATACCAAATGGATATAAAATTTGCATTTCTTAATGGCTATCTGGATGAGGAATTTTATATGGAGCAACCTGTAGGGTTTTTTGTGGTTGAAAACAAAGAATATGTATATAGATTGAAAAAGGATTTGTATGGTTCGAAACAAGTCCCTAGGGCTTGGTATTCTAGGTTAGACAAATATCTCCAACAACAAGGGTATAAGAAAGGTATTGTTGACAGTAATTTGTATATCAAATGTGAAGGTGAACATATACTGTTTTTAATTGTCTATGTTGATGATATCATTTTTGGTAGCAATTGTGATGAAATGTACAATTATTTTTCTACTGCAATGCAAAAAGAGTTTGAGATGCCTATTTTAGGAGAATTAACATTTTTCCTTGGTTTACAAATCAATCAGTTGGATACATGAATTTTCATTTCTCAGACCAAGTAGGTGAAGGAAATTTTAAAGAAATTCAAGATGGAAGATTGCAAGCTAGTTAGCACACCTATGGTCACTGGATGTAGGCTCAGCAAAGATGATAAATCTGAATTAGTAGATCAATCATTATACAGGTCCATGATTGGAATTCTTTTATATCTTATTGTAACAAGGCATCATATCATGCAAGCAGTTTACATGGTTGGTATATTTCAAGCTGCTCTTAAGGACACACATGTTAAATTTGTGAAGAGGATTTTTAGATACCTTAAGAGTACATTAGAATATGGTCTATGATATCTTGTTGGTGATGATTTCACTTTAACTGCATACACTAATACAAATTGGGCTGGTTGTGGGGATGACAAAAAGATCACTAATGGTGGTGCCTTCTTTCTAGGAGATATATTGGTAGCATGGTTAAGTAAGAAACAAGAGTTAGTTTCTTTATCAATAGTTGAAGCCGAATATATTGTTATATCTTGTTGTACTTGGGTATTGTAGATGAAAAAAACACTACAAGATATTAAGGTGATTTTTGATGGGCCAGTCAATATTTTTGTGATAATACTAGTGCAATAAATATCTCTAAGAATCTTGTTATGCATTCTAGAACCAAGCACATATCTATTAAATATCATTTTCTCAGGGAGAAAGTTGTTGCTCACGAATTCCAATTAGAAAATGTTGCTACAAAGGATCAACTGGCAGATATCTTAACAAAACCCCTTCCAAAGGAGTCATTTGAACAACTCAGAGAGAAATTAGGAGTTGTTCCTTCTCTTCTTTCTACTTGAATACAAAAGGTATTTATCCAGGAGGAGCATAACTGAGTACTTCTTTATCCCTGGTTTATCCCTTTAATTGATGTCAAAGGGGGAGAATGAAAATAATGTCTATTGGGTGAATAGTGTGAATAGTGTTTCCATTTTCAGAGTTGTTTCAAAGTTTTTCAAAGAGTTTCCATTGAGTTTCTCATAGTGTGTGTTGCCATCAATGACAAAGGGGGAGATTGTTGGAATTGTTGTCATTGATGTCAAAGGGTAATCATGTTGATCATTGATGTCCATGAATGTGCTCTAAAATGTTAAAGTCTTGAAGAGTTGCCTGAGTTTGGACTTTGGGCATTGAGCTTACCTCATGCTGTCTACAAGAAGAACAAAAAGAGTTAGAGTGTTTAAGCAAAATCTGATTTCAGAACTCAGGAATTGGGAATCCCTTATATCACATAATGAGCAGTACTTCAGGAATTGGGAATCCCTTATACCACATGATGAATAATTGCAAGTGTTTTGGGCATTAGGCTCAAGGTCTACATCATACTAAAGGTTGTCAGACTTTAGATTTTAGTCATACTTTATATCGTAAATAAATGAAGAAGGAATCTGTTAATTCTAAAGAGGAGTCGAGTTTCATACATCGGAGTTAAGGCTTACGCCTTAACTTAAGGTTAAGCAAGTGATAAATGGTAGATGTGAACCTCACCCCTGAAAAGGAATTAGGCATCAAAGATCGACTTTAAGGATTATTCCTTAATGGTTTGGAAAGGATAAGAAAGGTGTATGAAGGAAGCTCGAAGGTCAACACCCAAAAGGGTTAACGCTTGTGAAGGAGAGTCTTGGGCATCATGGGTAAGAGTTAAGGCTTTTTCCTTACTAAGAATGGTAAGTATGCAATAAGAAGAAAGATCGAAGGCCGATACCCAAAAGGGTTAGGGATAACATGTATATATGATTTCAACATAGTCTTCAAGAAAACCAAAGGTTTTTTGGAGTTTCAGAGTTCAGATTTTTGGAGGTCAGAGTGTTGGTTTGTGATGGAATGAAGGAATAAGGTAAAGGGTAAGGCCGAAGGCTGAACCCCGACAATTGTAAAAGGCTTTAGATTTATGTGTTCAGGCTTTCCTATTAAGTCCTTCATAGCACTTCATGTAAAAGGTAAGAGGTATTAGTGACTTCCAACCCTCAAAGGAAAGGAAACATAAAGTCGGCGAAACAAAAGAAGTGTTTACAATGAATACCAACAATTCCAAATTAAAGGAAGGTTAATATAATGGCTACAATTTAAAGTTAATGTATTTTAATGAGTATCGTTAGATCATGGCGGTAAGCAGAAGATCAAGGTTTTTCATTCAAAATGTGTAAACTAATATTTTTAGAGGTCAAAATTTGATGGGCAGTTACAAAATGGAAGTTGATTTAAGTATTTGACAGTTTTCAAAGGCTAGCAATGCAGTTAGGGTTCTTGTAACAATGAAATGGTTGTTGTTGCGGTTAGAATGGGTAAGTGAGTGGGTGTCAAAAAAAGTATCATATCATTGCATGTGTATTTTAGGGATATAAATGAAGTATTAGTCAAACATATGCATGTTGAATAGAATGCTTGTTTAGGAGTGTTATAGGATATTGTGATATACAAAAATCTATCATAATGATGAGCATTGAAGTATGAGTAGAGAGAAGCAGAGTGCAGAGAAAATAGTGTAGTTTAATGATTTGAAAAGGTGCATTCTTAGGTTGAAGAAGAACCAGTATCAACACATATGAAATTTTAATGTTGTAGAGGTTGGTGCCTCAGAAAGGTTGAGTTGGTGCTCAATTAGGTGTGTAGTTTACCAGGAGGTTGGTGCCTCAAAAAATTATCTTTGGTGTGCAGTGTACCAGGAGGTTGGTGCCTCAAAAAATTGTCTTGGATGTAAATGTACTTGTAAGTGGGTGCTTACAAAACACATGTAAAATATTGTATTGTGAGGTTGGATTTGAGCAATAGACTCAAGCAACTTTTCTCACTGTGGTTTTTTCTCTTCTATGGTTTTCCACGTATGTCTAGTGTCTTCTTTATGTGTGATTTTTTTTGTGGAATCTTAAATCATGTCTATTGGTTGAACTTGATAAAAATTTGTATAGACTAATTCACCCCCCCTTAGTGTATTGGTGTTCTTTAAATAGTAGGAGCATAGATATCTTTCAAGTAGAAATTATTCTCCAATTGGATATAAACTTATCATACATTTAAATATGAGGATATATGTGTCATATGGAAGGAAAAGATATATGAATGTCTAAATATATACAAATGTAGGAACCTTATATAAATTATGTAAAGGATAACTTGGAAGGAACTTGTGAGGAATCTAGAGATTAGTTGAATGGTTCTTAGTTGAGTTATTAGAAGTTAAACAACTTAATATGCTGACTTATTATTAGACATTACTTTGAATATAAGATTTAATATAGAATCAAATCAAAAGATGTTTAATGTCATGAATAACCAGGTCATTTATGGTGTCTTAGAAGGACATAGGCATATTAGATATGACAACAAAGAGTCTGAAACTTAATATGAATAAGTAATATTTAATTTAAGCTTAATACTAGATTATTATACATATCAACATATTGCCAGTGCTTTAGATTGAGAACAAGTGTGTCTAGTCAGTGAAATGGTGTCATCAATATTAACTAATTGTGTATGAAATAAGAGATTAGTTACTCCCATGGTTAAAACTAAGGACTTGAGTAAGAGGCATTTTCCTAGACCCAAAATGTTGCAAGAGTGTAACTTGGGTACTCTAGTCAGAAGAAGATAACCAGTCAAGTCGGATATCGAGTTAGAAGGAAAGAACTTGAATAAGAGGAATTTTCTTGACCCAAATTGTTACATGTAACACAGTATTCAATATATTGTGTTAAACCTATTTGGTCAATTAAACCAATATTGGTGTTTAATCACTTTTGAATGAAATCTTGTTTATGATCGTTAACCTTAGGAGAAAACCAAGAGAAGAGTTAACCATAGGCCAATAGAGTTTCTAAATCGATTAAGGAGTGGGTGAACTTACAACACTACTTCTTAGAAAGTGGATTGATTATACATATCAAAACTTTGGCTAAAGCAGGTGTAAAATTCGATGCTTAGACTTGTTGGTTCACTGTGATCTAGGTTTGCATAGCTAGTCAGTAGTATCAAGCATGGTTGGAGGGTATCCATAGTTGTATGGCCATAATAATTATGTAGGATACAACATTAGATACTCAAATGTGCATTACTAAAGGTTTCCATACCAAACTCTTCATCGAAGGTAGGGCCACTTTCGACTAGGAAGATGTGTGGGGGATCGCTAAGTCCATGGTTGGAGGAAAAGTGCTTGGGTGATGCTCTCCCTCTTGCGGATGACAACCAAGGCTTGTGAAACAAAAGAACTATAATCCAAATGAGGACACCTTGACCTTGAACTCTTGTAAGTTATGATTTTGTATATTTATATGATCATGAATCTATTGTAATCTATATTTGAAAAGATAAGTTTCATTTACATGGGATTATGTTATGATATTTTATTTATGCAATGACATGTGGAATTATTTGTGCACTGTGCAATTATGTAATTGAAAAAGAAAAGTTTAATTTCCTTATATTTTGGAAATTTGAGTCACTTTTTGAGTTAAAAATTAGGTGAAAATCGTTGAGTAAACATTGGGTATGTTACAATTGTAGAGGGTAGCATAGTCACGAAGATGACTATCAAAAAACACAATGTAACAGTCATAGAAAGGGAAGAGATCAAAATGACAATCTTAGGACAGTCCAAGGTCAAGGAACATACAAGGGAAAAAAATTGCATGAACACCTAGGACAGTACCATAAAGTAGGTACAAGTGAGTAGCAACAAGGTTTAGGGTTATTTGTAAAGTGCAAAAATAAGGATGCCAATATAGGACTCATTGTAGGGATTGTGTTAAGACTGTCATCTATAATCTCTTGCTAAATTGAAGGAAATACATTATGAAAAAACTCTAATTCACCATAGGATGTCAATATAAAAGATGGCACAATGAGCATCATTCCCCTGTAGATGAAATTTCATTGTAAGTGCAAGGCACCCAAATCATGTAGGAAATATTTAAGGGGTTATTCTTAGTGAAATAAATCAGAAGTTCCCTATCAAGGTCTAGTGGGATGTGTCAACCATGAACTCATACAACCTTAATTTTTTCTTCATCAAGAAGATAGTGATTGGGTAAAAGAGTGAGTAGTGATAGTTTCAAAAGGAAAATAGTGAATAGAGACTTGGAGAGGTATTATTCTATAAGTTTTATGTCAGGTGGCAAGTGTCAAGCAAAACAATAGTATGATAAAGAATGAAACATGACAATGAGAAATATTTGACCATTTGAAAATCATAAGATATAGTTTGACAGCTTCAAAATACTCCCAATTGTGTTAGCTTTTGAGAGTAGGGTTCAAGGACAATGAACAGTCATAGTCATGATAGGATAGTCACTTCATGTTTAAAATCAATCGATTACAGTGAGGAATGTAGTGGTTTGAAGAAAGGCAGTTATGAAGTGACTTCAATGTTGAATATTAGTCCTTTTAGATGCAATCTCAAAAGAAAGATAGTGAAAACCACTATCAATGAATTTTAAATAGTGAGACCGTAGACCTAGTGATAGCAAGATGATTAATAGAAGAAGGATGGTGAATGAGAATATGGGGATAAATTAGAGTCATAATGATAATGATATATGTCAAAAGGACCCTAAAATTTCTCCTACCCTAAGAAGCATATGACTTTTCAAGCCTTTTCCAGGTGCCCTATGTACTTGGGGAGAACATCAAGGTAGTTTAGATGAATTAAAGAGCAACTATGAGTAGTTGCAAGCATCTAGGGGTAATTTGAGGAGCTACAAAATAGATGAAGAAAATCTAGGGTAGTTTTGAATCAGTTTGAGCTTTTTGAGGGTATCTAAGATCTATTTAAGGAGCCTTGATGGTATACAAGCTCAAGGCATGACTTTTTCTTCACTCCAACAACTTTTTGGAGCACTTTTAGGGGCTGCAAAGTAGGGGGAACAGTTTTGGACGACCAAAGTGTTGGAAGAATGAAGAAGAATGATCATCTCTACAGTTTTGCTTTGTCATTGATGTCACCATGATTGTGATTGCAAGTCCAAGTCAGTACTTCATCTAATATTTTGGTCCAATATTTGAATTAGTATTCAAGCTACACTCTCCAGTATTTTAGTCTACAATCCTCTACAATTGATAGTTACTGCTTGTAGATTTGGGAAATTGTTTATGGTTGCTAAAAGCATGTATGTTCAGATTCTCTTGTGCTCTGGTGCTCATACAGCATATTGGCATTATCATGTTGATTACTTTTTGTAATTAAGTCTATTTCTGGCCAACTTCAATGATAAGTTGTGATATGGTGAATCAATTTTGATATGCAGATATATGTGTGACCTATCTTAGGTCTATGTCGATATGATGTAGAGTGTTGAGCGCTTGAATTATTTTTGGGAAGATTTTGTGAATTCTTGTAGCCAATAGTCAGTATTTTTGATGAATAAAGAGTGCATCAAATTAGGTCGACCTAATTGATGCTTGCAGATAGATCTAGTATATATATGTTCAACAATTTTTGAAGATGGTGTGATTTTGAAGAGGCAATTGTGAATGTGAAGGAGAAGAAGTGTGAATATAATGAAGTGTGTCAAGTTAGTCTACTGAGCATCACTAGAACTGTATTAGCACTTGTTAGGTGCACATTCTTTAGTTCATTTTGGATGTTAAGCCAACATCTGGTTTTGTAAATCCTTTTTGTAGGAAATGAGCCTCCTTGTAAGTAGTGAGATTTTGTATTCAGACAATGAGTCCTATTTAGGGCAGTGAGCCTTATATACTCAATTTTGGAACTAAATTGTGAGTTAATCCTCACTGTGGTTTTTCCCTCATTGGGTTTTCCACATAAAATCTAGTGTTCTTTGTGTTGATTTTTCTTTCTATTATCTGCATTTCATGTTCATACTTAATAACAGAACAGTGTGATTGTGAAGTTAATAAGTGTTGAAGTTTTGAGTTTAATTTGGTGACAACTGATTCACCCCCCCTTGTAGTTGTCCTGTGCCTTTTAACAATTGGTATCAGAGCTTTGGTTCCTTGGTATAAAGCCTAACTGCTTGAGGAAGATTTTGAAGATTGATGATATGGATGATAAAGAAGAACTTCAGGTTGCACTTGAGGATCTTGACAAAGTTGAAAATGAAAACAAAGATTTGAAAGAAAATCTTGATGATGCAAATGAATGTGTCTGGAAGCTGAAAGAACAATTAAAGAAATTCAAGGAAAGACATAGAGAAGTGAGTAAGCAGCAAAAACAAGAGATAAGTGGTCTTAAAGTGCTTGTGGAAGAAAAGAAGAAAATTGAAGAATGTCTGAACACAATGGTGCAGAACAAATTTAATGAATTCTCTAAACTTGAATAGGAGGTAGTAAACTTGAGAGTGGAACTAGAGAAGGAAAAACTCTGTGAGAACAATTTCAGATCTAGCTCTGATAAACTTGAAGAACTGCTTGTTGGACAGAAACCAAGTAAGGACAAAGGTGGCTTGGGAAAAGAAATAGGTGAAAGTTCAAAGGACAATCAGAAGACTCAGAATAAAGGGAAGTAGAAAATGAATTCAATAAATTTTGCAAAGAGATTGCCTGTGAGATAGCCTAATGCACAAAGGTATCCCTCTTTCAATGGCATTTGTTTTTCCTGTAATAAATATGGTCACAAAGCAACAAATTGAAAGAGAAGGATGAATTGGTTTCCTGGCTCTTTCTCTGGATAATATTTTTCGTGCAATAGGGTTGCACGTAAGTCTAGTGAATGCAAAACCTGGATGATGAATCAATTTAATGGAGGAAGAGCGAATCAATATTTTAATGGATACTGCTATACCTGTAACAAATTTGAACACAAAGAAAATCAATGTAGATTGAGAAGTAATGGTAGTCAAACTAATCAGAGAAGTGTTGTCTGCTATAATTGTAACAAACCTAGACATATCTCAAAGGTTTGTAGAAGCAAGAAGGGAAGCAGTTTGCTCTAGTGGAGAAGAATGAACAAAGATTGACAAAGAAGAGATGAAGCAAGAGATGAATAAGATATGGAAGAAGAAAGAAGAAGAAGAACCTAAAACTACTGATGTGTCTGTTCCCTCATCCAATATGGAAAATGCCTCTAGGAATTAGACCTAGCATGGTCTTAAGGGGAGCATTATCAAAAAACTATAAAAAACCCCTAAATGAATGGCGTGTCAGAGGTTGGCACAAGGATGTAATGTGAAGAATGATAAAATAGAATTTTTGGAAAAGAAACCAGAAGAAAACATGTTGACATGCTAATTTGCAGACTGAATTAGGGTTTTTATGTGTTGAGAAGAATGGTTTTAGCAGCTTTTTGACGTCTATTGCATTTAATGCGAGTTAGGGAAAATATATGGTGTATAAAGAAAAAATTGTAAGTTTTTTTTAATCATTTGAGCACTTGAAGAGTTTGAAAGGTGTCTTGGGGTGTTCTCGAAGTGATCTAAAGCAATCCTAAAGAAATTATTATGGATACTCAAGAATTATTTCTCAATTTGCGAAGGGAAAAGGAAGAAATTTTGAATGAACATCAACGAATTCAAGAAAGTTAAGCATGGAAATGGACAGAGGATCGAGTGGTGTCATTCCACTGAAGTTGAAAGGAGTTGAATTGGAAGGATTTGATCATAGGAAGATGAAGGAAATGGAACTAGGGATGAAGGAAAATGAGTTACAAAACATAAAAACCCTAGGTATGGATTTATGGGGAGAATTTCCCTGGTTTGTAGATAAAGAGTTCATCTTGTTCTTGTTGAGTTGATTCAAGAACAATAGTATTATGTTGGACAAACCCTACCTGATCATGAAGGATGCGATCAAAGTGATTACTAGTTTATGCAGTGTTGGGGATCTCCCCTGGGAGGAAAACCGTGAAATACAAAGATGTGGAGGAACTTACTGGCATTGATAAAGACCCTCAAGCTCTATTGATAACCACTCTTGTGGATTTTGTTTTAAGGTATATTGCATACAAAATTTATTTTACAAATCATGAAGTTTCGACTTTGGCTATTGTTGTATATCTTGCACAAATGATGGTTAAGGAAAATAGGTAGTTTGATCTGTGTAGCCAATTACTTGAAAACCTAACTAAGAATGCTCAAATGTTGTTGGTTGAGGGTTATCCTTTTTGATTTGGATCATTGCTTGTGTGCTTGGATTTTTACTTCTTGAACTCGCTACTGGGAAGAGAAAATTTTATGTGGGAATTTGGTATTCCTATTGGGAAACAAGTTTACAGATACTTGGAATTGTTGGCAGACAATGTAAGTGTTTGCAGAACATATTTCATGACCTTAAAAACAAATATGTGCTCTGGTATGTCTGTACCCAGTCAGTTTGAAGTGGGTTCATCCTCTGGTAAGAAAGAGTTGGAAATTATCATTGGTGAGTCCCCTTCAGAATTGAAGAAGAGGAAAACTATTCTAATAGATGTCCCAGAAGAAAAGAAGAATGAAGAAGAATTCTTGTCTGGATCTGAATCCTTTGATCCAGAGGATATACAGATGATGCTAGTCAAGGGTGAAATGAAGAAGATTGGTGAAATGTGGAATGCGTGCTCTTTGGTTGAGAAACTTATAATTGATGATGTACCGGTTGATCATTTGCTCAGTAAGGGTGTCTTTGTTTCTAATGTGTCTGATTCTTTACTAGATTATCTATTAGAGATTGTTGAAGAGAGAACATTGTTGGAAGGACCTAAAGGTCATAAGTTCAAATCTATGATTGAAAGAAGATGTAACAAATCAAAACAAGTGTTATTTGAACATATTAATGAGACAAAAGAATGCATGAAGGAAATATCTAATATCTATAGGTATTTTCTCTAGTGGCTAGCATTTGTTGACAACTTTAGAAGCAGAATTGAAGCTATTGAATCTGAGATGAATAGTTTTGGAAAGAACTTTGATTTCTTCAAAGATTAGGATGGAAAGTAGAGAATAAGAGTTGGAGAACTGTAGGTGGATCTGCTGACTACTCAGAGGCAAAGAGAAGACATGGTTAGAACCTTCTAGTTGGTTAAGGAAGTTGTTGAGGTCCGGTTGGATCATCTCTCCAGAATTCTCTCTGATGCAGAAAATTGTGAATGACTGTGTCTTTCTTCTTATCAGACACCCTCCTTTACGCAGTTATCTTTGTTAGATGGTATGAGTGCAATAATTATTTTGGTTGTGCTTTCTTGGAAAAGAATTCTTCCAATCATAAGAGAGACCTGTACAAGAAAATATTTAATGTAAATGTGTCATTCTTGTTTGAATACTTGAAATGGGAAGTTGGAATACTTGTGTATATACAAATTCATCATATACATACATTTACATCCTACTTTTTTGGTCGCCCTTTGCCATTGATTTCAAAGGGGGAGAGAGTCATGTGAGCAGGGGAGAGAGATATGCTAAGGTGATAGGAGGAAAGAATGTTGTGATTTTGCAAATTTTGCCACATGTTGCCATCAATGACAAAGGGGGAGATTGTTGGAAGAATGAAGAAGAATTATAATCTCTACAGTTTTGGGTTGTCATTTATGTCACCATGATTGTGATTGCAAGTCCAATTCAGTACTTGATCTAGTATTTTGGTATGGTATCTGAACCGGTATTCAAGCTACACTCTCTTGTATTTTAGTCTGCAATCCTCTATGATTGATAGTTACTGCTTGTGGATTTGAGAAACTGTTTATTGTTGCTGAAAGCATGTATGTTCAAAATATCTTGTGCTCTGGTGTTCATAAGGCGTATTGGCATTATCCTGTTGATTACTTTTTGTAATTAAGTCTATTTCTAGTTGACTTCATTGATAAGTTGTGATATGGTGAATCAATTTTGATATGTGGATATGTGTGTGACCTATCTTAGGTCTATGTTGACATGATGTAGCATGTTGAGCGCTTTGAATTTTTTTGGGAAGATTTTGTGAATGCTTGTAGCCGATAGTTGGTATTTTTGATGAATAAAGAGTGCATCTAATTAGGCCGACCTAATTGATGCTTGCGGATAGATCGAGTATATAGATGTTGAACAGTTTTTGAAGATGGTGTGATTTTGAAGAGACAATTGCGAATGTGAAGGAGAAGAAGTGCAAATATAATGAAGTGTGTCAAGGCAGTCTACTGAGCATCACTGGAACTGTATCAGCACTTGTTAGGTGCACATTCTTTAGTTCATTTTGGTTGCTAAGCTAACATCTTGTTTTGTAAATCCTTTTTGTAGGTAGTGAGCTTTTGTATCCGGACAATGAGTCTTATTCAGGGCAGTGATCCCTTGGTAGTGAGCCTTATATATTCAATTTTGGAACTACTTTATATTGTGAGTTAATCCTCACCGTGGTTTTTCCCTCATTGGGTTTTCCATGTAAAATACGGTGTTCTTTGTGTTGATTTTTCTTTCTGTTATCTGCATTTCATGTTCATACTTAATAATAGAAAAGTGTGGTTGTGAAGTTAATAAGTGTTGAAGTTTTGAGTTTAATTTTGTGACAACTAATTCACCCCCCCTCTCAGTTGTCCTACGTCTTTTAGGACAAGGGATTTTGACACAACAAACAAAATGTTCCTAATCTCTTGCAAGTTGTTGAGCAACATAAAAGGAAGGCCTAAGGGAAGATTTCAATTAGTTCTTTCTCTTCTAGCTTTGCATTGTGACTTATTTTCAAAGGTCTTTCAAGCTGGAGCAACTTTGTAACTCAATTTTCAAGCTTGTATAGTAGTATGTAACACTTTTTGATCAATAAAATAAGCTATTTTTACCTTCTCATTTGCTATTTATTGTGCAAATCTTTTAGATAGTTGATAAGTAATCTTGTGGTGATATTATTTCCCCTTGAATTTTGTCCTATTTTCCTTACCTTTGAGTAGAAAGTATGCATTTTTTCAGGTCATAACTTGTGTTAACCATTTAGGAATAGAGTTTAAGTTGTGATAACACTCATAAATCCTTCTAAACAATATCTTTAACACACTAAGCCTTGTTATGAAACACTTTTGCAAAGACACAAAATATTGAGTGATGTATGGTTGGTTTTAGATTGTTGATCATTTTGGAGTCTAAACAATAATATAGGCTTTGAAAAGACATTTTTTGTATCACCTTTTAATCTTAGGATTCACTTTCATGTTTTATTTCACCCCTTTTTCTTAGCATCAACAGTAGTATAGGTTAGATTAGGTGAAGTTCCAAGGGAACCAGCCCTCTATGGAGGTTGATCTCCAACATTTGAGCCCACACTCAGGAAGATCATCCCATGTTTCACGAGGTGGCTGAGTGATTTCATCAACTCAACAAGGGTGCACACTTCCATGCCAATAGTCACTAAATAGAGTGAAAATGTGTTGCTTGCAACCCAATTCACCCAATAAAAATTGCAACCATAACATTTCCTTAGTACCTTCAGTGAGAGAAATGTATTCTACTTCGATAGTTGATAATGCAACCACTTGTTTCAATCTAGAAACCCAATTGATCGCTAACCCAACAAATACAAAAACATAACCAGTAGTTAACCGCATTTTATCCAAGTCACCAACTATATTGAAATCAACAAACCTTGCAGTTGTGCATCTTTTCCTCTAAATCTCAAAACCTAATCAAAAGTTCCCTTCAAATACCTCAAAATCCATTTCACATCTTGCTAATGATTTTTACCCAAATTGCTCATGTATCTATTAACTACTCCCATTGCATGAGAAATATTGGATCTTGTGTAGACCATTGCATACATGAGACTCCCAACAAAAGAGGAATTAGACACTTGTTCCATAATCTCTTTTTATTGTTTTTTTGTAGGACACATCTAAGCTAAAAGTTTGAAGTGATCAGAAAGAGGTGTGCAAATGGGCTTAGCATTCTTCATGCCAAATCTATCTAATACCTTATCAACATATTTCCCTTGTGAAAAATTCAAATCTCTTTTTTTCCTATCCTTGATGATAGAAATTCCAAGAATTTTCTTGGCATCCCCTAGATCCTTCATAGATTTTTTTTTAGCTAACTATTGTTTCAAGTTACTAACAACAACCATGCCAGTTCCAATCACTAGCATATCATCAACATATAACAACAGCTAGAAAAATTCACCATTCTCCAAAACCTTGTAATAAACACACAAATCAGATTCACACCTAGAGAAATTTTGTTTGGCCATCAAGGAATCAAATTTGGCGTACCATTGTCACAGAGCTTTTTTCAACCCATACAATCTTTGTTTCAATATGTAAACTGTATTCTCATGCTTTTCTTTCTTGAAAACTTTTGGTTGTTGTATATATAACACTTCTTCTAGATCACCATGTAGAAATGTGGTCTTGACATCAAGCTGCTCCAATTCAAGATTGTAAACAACTAATCCCAACACTACCTGAATAGTATTCATTCTTACTACAGGTGAAATTTTTTATGTGAGAATAATGCCCTTCTACTAAGCATATCCTTTCACCACCAATATGGTCATGTATCATTTCTTTCCATTGTCTTCTTCTTTCAACTTGTATACCCACCTATTTTTCAAATATTTATGGTTTGGAGGAAGAGTCACTAGTCGCAAGTGTTATTTGTTATCGGTAATCCCATCTCCTCCCTCATTGCATCCATACAAATTTTGTAATCTTTTCATTACAATCTTCTTCAAAAGTAGTGGGATCAGTTTGATCATAAATTAACAAATGATGAATAAAATCATCATATGTTGATGGGGCTCTACACTCCTTGGCAGACCTCCTCAATTGAGGAATTGTCTCTTGTGAAATCATCTGCCCTTCATTATTTTTGTGTAAAGACTCATTTTTTATGTTGAGTGGTAGATTTGGAGGTAACTACTATGTGGAAATTTCCATACCATAATTTCTCATCGCCCACGTGGAGTCTGAGGACCTTTGTGTAGAGGTGGAAGAAGTGTAAAAGGGTGATTGTGATAAATTAAATGGATCGTGTGTGGCATGACTTCAATGTATGTTGGTATATGCATTGTTTTGGTTGTGCCTGGGTATGTTACCATGGTTTAAATGCAACAACTCCATTTGTGATATCACCCAATGGAACATATTCTTTTTAGGTATCCCCTATTCAAACAAGCTAGGCATTACCTTTTCATTGAAAATGGCATCTTTGTTATGTGTGACCTTCTTAGCAATTGGATCCCACAATCTGTAGCCTATTTATCATCTCCATATCCAACAAAGATGCATCTCTTAGAATTAACTTCAAGTTTCATTCATTTTTCCTATGGGATATGAATGAAGGATTCACACTCGAATACCCACAGATGACCATATGAAATTATCCTTCCATACCACTTTTCCTCCATAATTTCAAAAGCTAACCAAGAAGATGGACCATGGTTAATCAAATAGATAGTTGTATTAATAGTCTCTACCCAAAAGTGTTTTCCCAAAATAGTGTTGGAGAGCATATTATGAGCCCTCTCCAAAATTGTTCTATTCAACTTCTCTATTGCACCCTTTTCTTGAGGGGTGAAAGGAATAATTTTTATTCGCTTAATATCATTATCTACACAAAAATTATCAAATTATATGGAGCAAAACTCACCACCATTATCCATTTTTAAGCATTTAATTTTATTGTCGATATGATTTTCTACAAGTGCTTTAAATTTTTTAAATATTCTAAACAATTTAGATATTATTTTTAGCATACAAACCCAAAATTTTCTAGTGCAATCATCCAAAAAAGTGAAAAAATTCCTACCCACCAATAAAAGTTACCTATGTTGGACCAAAGACATCTGAGTGCATGAGCTCTAATGGTTTGGCTTCTTATCGTTTCCTTTGGTAGAGAATTGATCCTCCTTTGTTTTTTGTAGATACAATTGTGAACCAAGTTTCCCAACTTGCAAAAACACAACAAATAATCAATAGATTAGATCAAATGCATTTTAGAATAGAGATTCCTCAAGAAATCCATTTGAATGTAAGAGAAAATGAATAAAATGAACACAACACACTTAAAACAAAGATATCAAATCCTATTCTAAAACAAAGCAAACTCTTAATCTCTTGAGGGAGTTGGTGTCAATTTGATGTGAAAATTGGCCCTTTCCCAACTCCAATGGTGTGATGAAGATGATTGATGATGAAGAGTGATCCACTTGATGAAGACCTCCAATATGCTCCAAGATAAAAATCTACATAACCTAGCTAAGATTGGATGAAATTGGATGAAAATTGTTATGAATTTGAGTATAGTAAGTTTACTCAAGTTGTGGATGCAAAATACAAAGAGAAGCCTTCTATAAATAAAAGAACAAGATGAAGGAATGTGCAAAATGGATGAATGTGGGATCATTCAACATCCAATGGGCAAGTGCCAATTGTCAAGATGTGAATGGAGGAAGCTTGAGCACATTTTGGAGAATGTGCAAAGAGGGTGGAGATTCAAATTCAAAAGATGGCTTGAAGGATGAGGTGAAAGGTGAAGTTAATGTCACATGGCTCAAGAAAAGGACTTGTAAGAGATGTTAAATTCCATGTTTGGAGGACAAGACCTTTTGGGGGGAGATTTCAAATTTGAGGAATATTCCATCTTTGATGCCTTTTTTGAATGAAAATAGATTATTTATAAAACAATTAAATTGATTTTCATGTGCAAGTTGCAAAATATAGAGGATTTGATGGATTAAGACTAAGATTAATCAGGTTTTGATTAAAATTTAAAGGAGATTAGCTGATTTGACCATTTGATTTAGATTTTGAGAGGAATAATGATTTTAGACTTAATTAAATAAGATTTGATTTATTTAATTAAAGAGGATGGTGTTAGCTTTAAATCAAATAAAGATTAATTTATTTAATTTAAATGAGATGACTTTAGAGATTAATTAAATAAAATGAATTATTTAATTAAAATAGGGACTATAGGATTAATTAAACAAAGTGATTTATTTAATTAATATGAGATGATGACTTAATCAAATAAAAAATGATTTATTTAATTAAGAGATGAGATGTGATGAATTTAATTAAATAGAGATTATTTAATTAAATGACTAGCAGAGAGATGATTCAGGATGAACTTGGTGTTAGTAAAATTAGGATCAGGTATGTCGGTATATTTTCCATGTCTACAACAATGCTCACACAACTCTAAATCAATTGATTTCAAACTTGGAAGTTGATTTCTTTTATGCAAAATCTTAAGGCCATTTTTGCTCATATGACTGAGCCTCTTGTGCCAAATTTGTGTACCATTGTTTGTAACTGCCATCACAACTCCCACTTCAATGTGACTCTCTAGCACATACAAAGTGCCTAATTTGTTCCCTCTAACAATCACCAAGGCTCCCTTTATCACCTTCCATGTTCCTAACTGAAAAGTGATGCTACAACCTTGAGCATCTAGTTGTCCCACAAAAATCAAATTCTTTTTGAGTTGTGGAACATGTTTAGCATCTTGTAGTTACCAACTATTTCCATTATTTAATTTCAATAAGACGTCTCCTTTGCTAACAATGTTACAAGGTTTATCATCACCAAGATAAACCTTACCAAAGTTTCCCTCTTGATAGGTTTTGAAGAACTCTCGACATGATGTAGCATGGAAAGAAGCTCTAGAATCCAACACCCACACACTTGTTGTAGCTTCACCAATGGACAAAAAAAGAGCACCTGCATCCTCTTCATATGTAGTATTTACTTCATTTTTCTTTGGCTAATTTTCAGCCTTCTTAAATGACCAACAATTCTTTTTGATGTGGCCTTGCTTGCCACAATACCAAAAACCATTGTCTCTACCTCTTGACTTTGATCTCTTGCTAGAATTTGATCTTCCTCTATGATTATTCCTTTCTCTTTCTTGTGATCTCCCCCTATTTCTGAAAAACAAAGCCTCTTTGGGTGAGGTACCTTGATGTTTTCTTCTCATATCTTTGTTGAGGAGAGTTGTAGCAACATCATCAAATTTTAGCATGCCTTCCTTGTTCTTGGATTCTTTTCTTTCGGATACCGAGTTACTAATTGTCATAACCACTTCTCCCCAACTATCAAGAAGAGAGCACAAAAGCAACATGGCTCTAATTTCTTATTAAAAATTAATATCAATAGAACTCAATTGGCTCATCAAGGTATTAAATTCATTAAGTGGTTGGAAACACTATTGCCTTCCTTCATCTTCAAATTAAACAATTTTTTCATTAAGAAAACCCTATTAGCTGAGTATAAGCCCTCTCATACATGTCGCACAATTGATCCCATATATCGTTTGTTGTCTTCTTCATTGCAACATTAAATAAGACATTGTTGGATAGGGAAAGAATAATAGTTGTTGCAGCCTTCTTGTCCAAATTATCCCAATCCTCATCATTTATTTTTTCAAGCTTCTTCGACTTTCCCTCTAATGCAATTGAGAGATCCTTTTGGATTAGGAGAGCTTGTAATTGTAGCTTCTATATCCTGAAAATTTGACTAGATAATTTTTCAAATCTCCACTTATTTGCTTCTTCCATCTCTGTTCAATATCTCCATGATTTCTCCTGTGTTCTAATACCAATTGTTGAATATTAAGAGAAGATAAAGATATACAAATACAAAATTTAAACAAACACACAACACAATAAGTATGTGGTTCACAGTTAATGGTTACATCCACGAGAAAAACTAGGAAATCTTTGTTTTATTATGATATCTTGTACAACAACTTAGAATTACATATATATTACATTATCCAAAAGGTATTTCAAAAGTTTCCAAAATATGAAGAGATAATTGAAGGAATTGAAGAGGCAAAATAATGGTCCATAATTGTTGGACTTCACACTCAACAATATGCACCTTTACAATACCCCCAAAAACTCATTATAATAAGAAACTAATAAAAATAGCAATTAACATTCATTAACAATATTTTTGAATTCTAAACCCAACCTTATATTATTATTTTAATATAAAAATTTAGATGTCAAATAAAAGTTCTTTTTGGTTTAACATACAAAATCCATTATACAAAATCCATTCCAAGAAAAGGATACATTATAGTTAGTATGAGTATATTTTAAAAAAATCATTATTAAAAGTTATTGTTATATATGAGAGTAAGTGTTTAATTTTTTTTAATGTTGTCATATATGGTTAATATGGAGCATTTTTTATAAATATTGAATGAAGCATAAATAGAATACAAAGTATATGAAAAATGATTGTGAACATGTAATATGGATATTTAAAAAAAAAAAATTCTCTTATTCTAGATATACATATATATCTTATGAGAAATATCTTTGAAAAAGTAACTACAATTAATAAAGGATTTCAATAAGTGAAGACCAAGAAACCACCCTTAACTATTTAATAGAAGAAAAAATATTAAATAGAATCCACATACACTTTCTCGACTTTGATAGAAGTATAATCTTATTATTGAAAATTGATTTGCCACCTATTCAAAATATAAATTAAATTAAATATATAAAAATCAAGCATAACTTCTTATTTTTTAGTTGTTGGAGGGTTTTATATCAAATTCACATAATCGTTTAACTATCTAATAAGAGAGCATGACTCTCACGTCATCTCTTATAATGTGAAGGCCTTGTATTTAACAAGACTTGATCTTATTCAAACCTTTCACTTTCACCATAGATCAAAAACCCTTAATCATTTTAAATATTGACATCTTTGAAAAAAATCATAACTTATTTCTCATAACAACCCATAAGAAAATTTGGTACATAAAATAATATTTATAGGAAGATTTGGTACATAAAATATTACATAATTTTAAAAAAAAAAAAAATTAACTAAATTTGAAGATATTATACTCTTAGCTACTACCGACCTTTCCTACCCATTGGAACGCGTTGAAAGCAAACTAGATATTATTTCACATGGTGAGACTTTATACCCTTACTAAAGATGAGAGATAATTTTTTTTTTTTTTTTTAATATTTAGTTTGTACTTGAGGAAGAGACATAATAACCTCTTTTTAAAAATAGGTTAATTAAAGTTATAAAGTATTTAATATAAAAAATTAATGTAGATAATATATTTTAATTTAGATATGATTTTAAAAAATTAATATATAAATAAATGATTAAAATAAATGTGATTTTTTGTTGTTGGAGAGAAGGAGATTGAATTGATTTTGACCAGGTTTGGTATTTAGAATTTAAGACTAGAATTTGACATAGATGATTGAGATGAATGTGTTTTATAAAATCTGGAATTATGTGTAAACTTAGATCAAACCCACATTTTTGGTCTTAATACTCACAACTACAACCTTGACCCAAAATGTACAACCTTGAACCAAGAATTATGGTTTTGAATTTGAATCCTTAGAATTTTGATACCTACAACTTACAAATGAAAAATTTGGTGGTGTTAAAAACCATCATTGGTGTTTGCCAAGCTAGGGTGTATAAGTGTACTAAATTTTTCATTATGCCTTGATCATGATAGGTTAGGTGTGTGTTGTACACCTTGTAAGCCTTGTAAACATTGTAACTCACAATTAAGATTGTTAAAGTTAGAAGCACTTATCTTAGAAAATATTGGAATTATTTGATATGTTAATTTCTTGTTTTGTAGGAGTTTGTTTATTTGTGTTATAACTTTTTTTTAACTTGTAATTCAAGTTTGTTTTGAAACCATACTATTCTTGGGAGTGGCTTTTGGTGTTCTACTTAATTGCATGAATTGAGATGCTTAAGTTGCATGGATTAAGTTTGGGTTTTCTTTATGAACTCAACATTACTTTTGGAGATTGAATTGTCAATTTTAGAGTAGGCAATTTGTTGTCAAAATTGCTCTACAAAGTTGGTGGTTGTTATTATTACATGAAGTTTCTATATGTTGAAGATCTCGTGAATAACACAAACTTGATTCTTATTATTTTTTTAATATTTTATCGTGAATGCAATCTAAATATTGCTATTGTTTGTTAGGATCCTTCCAAAATTGTTTCTTAGGCTAAATTATGTATCATTTCTTATTTCTCTACTAAATGTTATTTGTATAATCTCTTCTATTAAGTTTCAATGGGGTTGTCTTCATTACTTCCATCATTCAATATTAGAGAATAAACTCTTGATCATTGATATGAAAAGGAAAAATAATAATTTTTAATATTTTGATCAATGGAAGTTTTCTACAAATGAATATTTTCAAAGTATAGAGAAATGACTAGCAATTTTAGAAGAATGGAAGTTGAAAATTTTAATGGGATAAATTTTGAACTATAGAACCTTAAAATGGACTTCTTAGTTAAACATGAATAATGTCTACCAAATTTTGGTTGATGAAGAATATGAAAATTTGTATAGAAGGGCTAGATTAACCATTAGTTGTGCCTTTTAGATTTAGCACTTTTGAATTTATTTGGAGATTATACTATTGAGAATTATGGAAAGAGTGGGGTTTTCTATCACACAAAATTCTTGGTTGATAATTTTTTTTCTAAGAAAAGGTTGTATTATTTGAGAATGGGTAATGATATTGAATTATAGAGCATTCAGATTCGTTTAACATCTAGATAAGTGAATTTGCATTCATTGATATAAATAGGTAAAGAAGAATGATGCATAACCTTTATATTTTCTGTACCTTTTTCATGCGACAACATTGTAATGGCAATCAATACCACCACTTCTAAGTTGAAGGTAGAGGAGGTTGAAGATTTATTGTATTAGGAATCAAATTGGAATTCCATAGAATTTTTGAAGGATGCTTTATTCATTAAAGGTCATGCAAAGGAGAAAAGTAAGAATATAAATGTAGAAAAAAGATTAAAATCCAAATGTAGGTCAATGTATCCTAATGTAGGAGCATCTTAGGCTAAGTAGTAATCAATATCAACTGTTCAAAGTAATTGTTTATATTTTGTTGTTTGTTTAGCTTTCTAAGTATGAAGAAATATATCTTCTACTTATAAATCAAGTTCAAATTCATATTTAAATTGCCTCTCAAAAGGGTGTTCTATATGTGTGGGATACTTCACTTCAATTACAAGTTAAAGGTTTACAATGCAAGCACCTAGATGGAGAGATTTAAGGAGTTGATTTAATGGAGAGTTGGAATTAAGGTAGGGGATATTAATTTGCATGATTCACCTTTATAATGCATGTCTATATGCTCAATACATGCACTCATGTGATGGAAAAGTTTTAAATTCAATTTAAATCTTACATGCCACTTGGAGAATGCATGTCTCTTTCCTAAATCTTAGAAGCCTTGGTGTAATGTGTTCCATGAATTTTCACTCTTTTTAAAGGTTGGGTGCCACATTATTGAGCTCATGCATTTGGATTTGATTTCTACTTTGAAGGAGGAGTTGCTTTCTAAAATATCTGATATTTTCTCTCTTGCTCATTCTTTTATAATAGTAACTTGAAAATGCTTCTTTCTTAGGTGTCATATTAAGAATTTTAAGGTTGGTGAACATGGGGATGGAGAAGAAAACACACTTATGATGTTTATTGTAGGTTGGAAGTATTTTGATGTCTTGGGGTATCATATGTAGAAGCTCAAATATGAACATTATTTTAGGCTTCTTTAGTGCCTAGTTTGGTATTCTATGTTAGATAATGAATTATTTGTAGTTAACTTTAGTTGTAGGTCATTTTGAAGGATTTTTTAAATTAGAGAATGTTACATTTTTAAGAGGTTATGATATAAAAAATCTCTAATTCATTATTATGGTATCACTTTTTTGTGATAATAAAATCAACACATTTCTAGCATATTTATCTATGTAAATGTAATAGTATGAAAGTTCAAAGTTGTGTCTCATTTAGACCAAATTTTTAGCACAACTAAATTTAAAAAAATTCAATTGAAAGTTAATTTTGGTCAAAATATGTTCTAACTAGTTTAGATCTTAGAGACCACAACTTTTCTAGTTGGAAGTGTCCACTATATACATATGTAGCATCTCTTTGGTGTCAATTTATTAAAAATATAAATTTGAAAAACTTAATTGTAGACACCTAAAAATGACTAATGCATTTCCATTTTTTCATTTATCATTTTCACATCAATTCTTCTCCCTATGTTAATTAAAGATTATTTAATTATTTAATTAAGATAATGTCTTCTCTTTGCATCTTTAATAATTAAATAATTTATAATTATTTAATTATCTCAAATTTTCTTATATCTATATTAATTCAATCATTTTTAATTATTTAATTAATTTATCATTTTCCCTCCAACATTATTTTTGGTCCAATATAATTAAATAATTTTCAAAAAATATTTAATTAGCTAAGACTCCTCTCAATAATGAAATGAATTAAAATAATGTATTTAAGTTTTTAAATTAAATCTTTCCCTCCAAAATAAATACTAAAACTAATATTTTATGCATTTCTCTAACTATACTTTATGAATAAAAAAATTATTCAATTCTTTCAACTATTACACCTCATCAATCCAATATATTTGCTATTTTTAGCTCTTATCCTATCTCAATTTTTCTTATCCATTGATTCTTCTAATTAATCTCCACCCTTGATCAAATATCAAGTGAAGCATATATATAAAACCCTTCATTTATACATTATCCCTTATAGCATAATTCCATATCATTAGCAAGAGTGATCATTATCAAGAACTAGCTATCATTATCATTATCTTAAGCAACATTATCTTGAGCTACTATCTATATCATTGTCTATCTATTATCTTTGAGCATATATCATTATCAATGCAATTTCATGCTATCATATTATCATTGTGTTATCATGGTTATGCTATTTTGAAGAGCAACCCACATATCAAACATTCAAGAAAATATCAAAGACACAATAGAGCAAACTAAGATATTTGCTATGTATAATTGTTCATTATTTCATTTTGTTCATAGATCTTGAGTTTTATTGAGTGATTGTTGAGTGTGAATTTAGCACGTTCATTGCATTGTTCCTCTTTTATATAATTCACATTTTCATCATCCACATTAATATTTTCAAAACTCCTAGTCACATAAATAATATTTAAAAAAAAAATGGTAGATCTAATAGCATAGTTTTTTTTAAAATAAAAATTTAAATATTTTAATTAGTATTTAAATATTTTCTTTTTATTTTTACTAAAAGAAAGTTATCAACACCAAAATATAAGATTGATTGTTTTCTCAAGAAAAAATAATAAAGTTTATTAAAAAAATTGAAAAATATGAGGCAGAAGAGGAGACATTTCATTTTGAAATGACATAATCATTTTATAATCTCAAATAAATAATTAAGACAAAAAGTGGAAGCCCCTCGAAACTATTACATTTTTAGCACATGAGATTTTCAATATTTTTTAAATATATTTTTGCAATGAAAAAAATCAATTTATACACTAAAGTTTGACGAGGTTGGTGTAATATAAATCTATTAGGAATATTATTGATTTATATAGATCCAATTTCGATTCATTCACACAATGTTGAGATATATGATACAAAATCTAACAAGGATAATATAGGAAATAAGGATAAGATTTATGTGGGAAACATGGAGTCTAAAACCACATTTCTTCTCCCAATACACCATTGATTACATTTTTGGAGAGGGAACATACTTAGTTTCACATTTATCCTACATATCAATATAATAATTTAATTTAAGAACAATTGTTAACACTTGTATTAGAGAACAAGAGTATGTACACTCTATGGCTTCATTGAATATGACTATTGGAATGTTAACTAATACAGTGGAATGTATTTTTGTACATTTGAGAGTTGGACCTAAGGAGCAACCTATTTTGCATCATGTGATATCATATATGTTAATTAATTTGGTGAATAATTTAGGAAGATTGAATGGATTCATCAATGGAGAGTTGTTCATTTTATTTTGTATCAATGTGTTAAGTTTGTTCATGAGGGAAATATGGTCAAAATTGAAAGAGCTCTTTATAAACCAATATCAAATATTGTCCACTTCACATTAGATACATTTATACAAAGATCAAAGGATGTTCTCTATACTCTGAGAAATGATGATATACATGGTTGTAAAAATACATCTTGATATCACTATGAGATCAATATTTAAACACTCAAATGATATCACTATGAGGTCAATATTTATCAACCTAGTAAAATCATGATACATTCTACTTGCAAGAATTTGTTGATCTCAAACTATTATCTAGTCTACCTTTAAATCATTGCCATGACTCAGATATCAACTACACAACAAATATGTGTATTACAATACTACAAAGGTAGGTACTTGCCACTACATGATTGTGATACATATGACTTGGAAAAATATACTATTTCAAACTATTATCCATCCTGCCTTGAATTGGTATATCATAATCATCTATCGACTAGCCAACAAATACTATTATTGCAATACTATAAAGATAAATACTCGCTACTACCAAACACTTATTATTAATATACAAATCATTATCACACTATAGAAAAAAACCACTAGCTCTTAAATATAGATGTATACTATAAAATCATGTCTCTCTAATGAAAGAAGAAATCAATTACAATCCATTATTTCAAATTTTAAAATTAAAATAAATGATACCCAACAACCGCAGAGCTTAGGAAAAACATTTTCTTATTTGTTTGTTAGGTATGGAAATAATTTGAAGAATTTAGATATTTACTATTTCAAACTATTATCCATCCTGCCTTGAATTGGTATATCATAATTCATCTATCGACTAGCCAACAAATATTATTATTGCAATACTATAAAGATAAATACTCGCTACTACCAAACACTTATTATTAATATACAAATCATTAACCACTAACTCTTAAATATAGAGGTATACTATAAAATCATATCTCTCTAATGAAAGAAGAAATCAATTACAATGCATTATTTCAAATTTTAAAATTAAAATAAATGATACCCAACAACCGCAGAGCCTAGGAAAAACATTTTCTTATTTGTTTGTTAGGTATGGAAATAATTTGAAGAATTTAGATATTTACATAAGTGGAAATTATCAATTAATAAAATAACCCCGTGACATGCGTTGTCGGGCACATTTTACCAATGGGACCCACGTAACGTTAAATCCAACATTGCAATGATTTGATTTGATTTGATAATACGGGTGAAAGGTGTGCAAGAAAAAGACGAAAAATTACATCCCATTTTAATTTTCATTTAGTTTCAACTTCACTTGGTTTATTTATTTATATGGATACTCACTCGGCTCTATTTTATTTATGTGTATAGATATTTGTATGTACTTGATATTTATAATATTTATTATTACATTTCTCTAGAGATCCATCTCCCATATAGACCTCACATTTATAGATCAAATTCTTAATTTTTAAAAAATTATATTTAAAATTTGTTGATTTTCATTTTGTTTTTATCATGTGTCAATTTAGTATATGTATTTGTATTTGAAGGTACTTAGTGTGTATTTTGATAATATCGAAGGATCATCAATTCATTCAAATATTATCCTAGGTTCATTTCAGTTGGAGCACTAAAATGAATCTATGTCTTTGTTATTATTCTAGAGTATTTGCATGTGTAAAGATTGGTGTCCTTGACCACTTCCATATTTGTAAAATAATCTTATCTGGGGGTTTACCTAGAGAACATGATCCTTACAATCTCCACAATGTGTTTCTAAACACTTCTAATCATTGTCAATAACAAGTCAAGTGAATCAAAAAGCAAGTGTGCATAATTAGCCAAATCAAATCCATGAGCTACATGATAGATTTATGCTTGTGAAATCAACTCATAACAGAGTTGACATACTTTCTTAATTCCAAGACAAATTATAGACAACTATAGATAACTTATAGCATAACAATAATCTATTCATCATCATTATACCTAGAGCTAAGTGCATTATCCCTTGCATTTAATTTCATGAATATCATTTAATGGTTCAATTATCACTCTTGTAGCTATCAAATAATTAATCTAGGTCAATGTATATTGTTGCATGTATTTTATTGGATTAGCCTAGATTAGGAATGGGGAAAGACTATTTTCCTTTACATTTTTTGGCGAATCAATCTCTACTTATACCTCTTAGGATTTGACCTTAGCACTATACTTTCACTATTTTAAAGATATTTTTTATCTATACTTTGTATTGTGTATCATTTTTCATATTTTTTTAAAGTTTGTTTTATTGCATTATGTTATTTCATTGTTATACCTTTTGGCCTCCAATTTGTGCTTTATTGTGTGACATCACTTTTACCTATCTTACCCAACCATGGCTACCCTTAGGGTTTCACTTCATATTTGATTTTTAACTAATATTCTAATTTATAGTATATTATACATTATTCATTTATCAATATCTTCTCCAATTAGGTTTTTGGGTTTTTTTTGCATAACTTTTGAACTCTATATCCCACACTTGGATAGATCTCATTTGTTATATATCTTCCATTATAAACTCTCATAGTTCCTTATCCTAGATTGGCATTTACCCTTCATTATAGATATTGAAATGTTTATACAACTTATGACATGCAATCCATTTATTCTCAATTCACTCATGTGACATTTTATCATATAAATGGGATCACATTGTTTAGGGAGGTATTGTTGTTGGCAGAAGGTGTCTTGTTCACCTTGCATAATGATAATATAAAAATTAATATTATTTTTTGTGCACCTAGGGTATCTAAGGATGCATGCATCACATGGTTTAGACATTCTTGGGGTATATTTATGTGTTGTAACATTGAGATAACTATTTAATGTGAGTTTGCACATTGAGATAAATGTTTAATGTAAGTTTCCACATTAAGAAAATATTGAATATTAGGTGTAGCATAAAAAATTGTCACCATTAACAATTTCAACTAGGTATAGCTCCCCCCTATGTGCTTGGACCTAATTATGCATTTAATCTTTTTTTTTAATAAATATCTTCAAAAAATTAAAAGATGAGATTGAAAATAAACATTTAATATTTAATACCAATGTTTAAGGCCCCAAAAAGGAAGGATTTGAACTAGGGTGCTCAACGCCCTTATCCAGCCCATTTTGGCTAAAATTTAAATTTGTTAATGTCGGCATTATAATATTTGGAAATCTAAAATTATTTGTCGACTATCGGTATTTGTTTTTTGGAAAATTAGAAGAATTGCATATAAATACAAATAATTTTCACCATTTTAATCCTAGTGAACCCTAGGAACTTTGAAGAACAAATCCTAAGGCAATTAATTGAGCAATTGAGCAATCAAGAGCATAATTAGAAGAATTATAATAGAATTTATTTCAATCAAGCATCATATTAGCCATGCATTATGTTTTCATGTGATTATGTTCATGTTTTATGTTTATTTATTTTTTGAGTACTAACATGTTAGGATTTAGGAAAATATGAGCAATAAACATTACCAATTATATTCCAATTAAATAACCCAAAAATAACAAAAAAGAGATCTCAACACAAAATTTTAATGTGGTTCACCCAATATGGGCTACATCCACATAAACTCAACCATCCAATGATTTTATTATCCAATGCAAAACATATTACAATCTCGTGAATATCATACAGCAACTCACATCCCAACCGCTTATAACAATCTTTTTGGAAGCTTCTAGAATTAGGGTTTTACAAAGTCATTTTTCATTTCTTGGTGAAAAAGGGGGAAAAAATTTGGGGGTTGTGCCCCCAAACCCCTACTTAGGCCCTAGCCTGACAAGGATACATAAAGAGTGTACAGTATTTGCATGATCAATCGCCACATACCAACAATCTCCCACTTGGAGACTGATCTTGGATGACACGGCTGCAATTGCAGCTCCTACTAGATTACAAGTCTGGCTAATTTATTATGTCCACCATTATTAGTCGTGAAGGCCAACGAAAACTAATGAGGATATCAATTTCTCCTATGTATCTACCTTTGTGAACATATCTGCAGGATTCTCACTTGTGCACAAATTTTCTCTAGCTTCAACCGCCCATCCTCTAAAACTGACCAAATGAAGTGGTATCTAAGCTATATGTGCTTAGTTTTTGAATGCAAAGTTGAATACTTAGCAAGATGAATAGCACTCTGGCTATCAATGTACAAAGGGATATCTTCTTGTCATTGTCTCAATTCCTCTAGAAAATTTTGTAACCAAATCATCTCCTTGCTAGCTTTTGTAGCAACAACATATTCAACTTTAGTGGTTGAAAGCGCAACAACCTTTTGCAACCTTGAAATCCAATTGACTGCAGTACCTCCTATAGTAAAAACATACCATGTAGTACTCCTCTTAAATATTGGAGAATCCATTTTACCACATTCTAGTGTTCCATTCCTGAATAGCTCATATACCTGCTCAGAACTCCCACTGCATGTGCAATATCTAGCCTTGTGCATACAATTGCATACATCAAGCTACCAATTGTTGATGCATATGGTATCTTAGTGATTTTTTCTTCCTCCTCTTGTTTATTTGGACACATCTCCTTAGTCAACTTAAAATGACTAGGAAAAGGTGTACTAACTACTTTTGCATTTTGCATATTGAACCTTTTCAACACCTTCTCTACATACTCACTTTGAGACAAAAATAATTTCCTGTTTGTCTTGTCTCATGTGATCCTCATACCAAGGATTTGTTTTGTTGCACCCAAATCCTTCATAGCAAATGAATTTGCTAATTTCTACTTAAGTTCATTAATATGATGTATGTTAGACCCAACAACAAGCATGTCATCAACATAAAGTAACAAGATAATATAGCTGCCATTATCCAATTTCTTAAAATAAACACAATAATGAGAATGACATCTTTTTTAACCTTGCTCAATCATAAAACTATCAACAAATACCATTTCCAAGGTGCTTGCCTTAGGCCATACAAACTCTTCTTTAACCTGCACACAAATTCCTCCTTACACTTGACCTCATATCCCTGTGGTTGTTGCATGTATATTTCCTCTTCCAAATCCCCATGGAGAATTTTTGTTTTCACATCGAGTTGTTCAAGATGCAAGTCTTCCACAGTCACAATACTTAGAATAGTTCTAATAGAAGTCACCTTTATACAACTGAAGAAAATATTTCATCAAAATCTATACCTTTTTTACGTGCAAAACCTTTTACCACGAGTTTGGCCTTATATCTTTTCTTGCATCCATCTTATTCCTTCAACCTATAAACCCATTTATTTGGCAATGCTCTTTTACTTGTAGGTAATTGGACTAAGTCCCAAGTCTAATTCTACAGCAAGGAATCCATTTCCTCTTTTATGCCTAGCTCCCACTACTTTTTGGTATCTACCTGTATTGCTTCTTCATAACCTTCAAGCTCACCAGAATCAATTAATAATATAGAATATAACGATGGAGAAAATCTTTCTGGAGGTCTAGTTATCCTTGTAGATCGTCTAACACTTGCAGGAGTATGTGGGATAACTTGTTGAATTGTTGAGCATCAGGTACCACTAGCATTTTATTTTCTAGAATCTCATCTAACACCACATATTCCTTTTTGGCCTATTCATACTTCTTTTCCTGTAGTTGATCCTTATACATGACCTTCTCATTGAATATAACATTTCTGATCCTAATGATTTTATGATTTTCATAATCCCATAACTGATAACCAAATTCATCGACTCCATATCCAATGAAGGTACATTTTTTAGACTTAGCCTTAAGCTTGGTTCTATTTTCTATATCAACATGGAAAAAATCTTCACAACTAAAGGTTTTCATAAATTAGTAGTTTACCTTTTTACTGGTCCGTGCCTCCTCTGGAATGCCACCATCCAAAGGATTTGAAGGTCCACTATTTATTAAATAAATAGCGATACGTACAACATCTTCCCAAAAGTTTAAGGGTAGTCCAGCATGCAATCCCATGCTCCTTGAACACTCCATAATGGTCATATTCATCCTCCATCGATGTTGCCCACTCACCCTCCTCAAAAATCAGAAAAATGTACCTTACCTTCACTTAAAATATTTTAATCCTCCCACAAAGAGAGTGATATACAATTTATACTTCAACCATTGCAAATAAAATCCTTTTCCAATGCAAATAAAGATAAGCCTATGCCCAAAACTAATCATCCATCTTATGTAAACAAAGTTAGTGATACACCCATTAATTTAGAAAAAATTTATGGTCATGGATTTGTGATTCTTGTTAAACAAGGTTGTGATACAAAAAAATAACATGAAATTCACACTCTCTTAGAAAAAATGATGCAATATTTTACAAAAGGGATTGGTTATCAAGGTCCTCCACCTTTAGATAAGACATTTCTACTCTAGCTTCAACTCCACTACCACTTCATGGTCCAGTTGGAGATGGATTTCTTCCCTCTCTGCATCCTTTGTTTGAGATAAAACATACATGTGATGCACATTTTTGCAAGGGAAATTAATAACGTTACCACCTATTCATGAAAGGATAAAAATTTAAAAAATCATCCTTTTGTGCATATCATAAAACATTGGTCATTCTACAGATGAATTTTGTGCTTTAAATAAATAATTGCAATGTTTAATTCAATTATATGACATTGATGTGGATCCATACAAAATAATAAATTAGTTACTATGGTGTTTTTCCTTTCTATGTGGCATTTTTAGTATCATATGATGCTCATTTCCATGCATGGGGGCACAAAAACACTTTGTGCGACCATATTTCATCAACAAGGAGCGACATAGTACTATCCTCGTCCTCACACTTGGGGGGAACAGATGGTTGAACTTGTGTGGTGTGTATCCTTTCTAAAGGATCTCCTCTTCATCCATTATCTCTTTAAAATATTAATGTAGCAAGTAAACTAACATTTTAAGTGGGTGACATATTCCCCTATCCATTTGGGCTAAATTACAAAAACATAAAACCATGATTTCCCCCTTTAGTGGTGATGTTATGTATGATATCTCCTAAGGTATGGCCCAACATCTCTATATTGCCCCTTTAGTGGTGATATTTTGCATAATATCTCATAAATTTTGGTCTTCCACCTCACATGGTATTTCCTTTAGTAGTGATATCATATAAGATATCCCCTAAGGCATGGATTTCTTAATCTATGTTAGTTTCCTCTTAGTGGTGGTATTATGCCTAATACCTATAAAGGTGTGACTCTTCATGTCATGATATGTCCCCTTAGCAGTGGTGTTATGGTTAATACCCCCTAAGGTGTGGCCCTTCATTCTATGATTTGTCCTCTCTTAGTGGCGATGTCATGTATGATACTCCCTAAGGTGTGACCTCCCATACATTAAGTTGTGTCCTTTAAAGTGTAATAATCCATCTTGTTGGCATGTACCCTTTGTGATGGTGTTATTTATAATGCCCCATGAGGCATGACTTTATGATTTTTCACTCATGACATTAACTTTGTACACCCCCTGAGGTGATTTTTCCCTTGTGATGTTAAACTTTATACACCTTCTATGGTGATTTGTCCCACATAATGTTAAAATTTGTACACCACCTAAGGTGATTTCTCCCCTGTGATGTTAAACTTTGTACGCCCCCTGAGGTGATTCATCGCCTATGATGTTAAATGGTCCCCCATGACATTAAACTTTGTGCACTCCCTGATGCATGATTAGCAAAATAGTCCATGGATTTAGCATAATGCAACTTGTTGATTCATGAACTTGAGAACCCTTTTAACATGGCCAACTAACATAACACAAATTTCTTTCCAGTGGATTCATGTGTTTCATTAGTATACTAGCAATAGCATAATGCATAGTTTTCTAGCTTGAAGAAACCTTGCTACCCTTGTAGGTGCTTAGACACAAAGAGAAGAATTGTCATAAACTTCATCTATTTGTATCATCATTCTTCTCTATGTTGTAATCTTTGATATTCACTTCAGGAATGATGCAAACCATTCAAGCATTTAGGCCTCTTCCATGCTGACCCAATTTTTATTTTTACTTTTTCTTCATGTGCTCTTCCCATTCTGATCTATTTGGGGGGTGATGAAAGTTCATACATACTATATTATATCTATTTATCAATTTATATCTTTGAGCAGTTTTTACCCCAAATAATTAGATCCCCTTGTGATCTTGATTTCTTCCTCCCTGCTTCTCTTTTTCATGATGTTTTGGTTTCTATGTGTTGTCCCTCATGTGACAACATTCCACAAATACATCTCGCTATGTATTTCATGCCACAACATCTCGTCTTTCTTTCTCCTTAGAATTTCATGTGCTCCTTTGCCTAGCACACATCATTCTAAGGGAGGGCTATCATATCAACTTAATTTTCAAAATGTTTCAAAAATAAATTACAAATATTTCTTGATGTCTTATGTCTTGTTGTCTAGCTTGGGGGCAACCTGACTAGAATTGTCTTGTCTTTTATGTGATTGTCCTACAACGCAATTTGTAGCAGCCACATGCCTATTTGATTGTCATATGGTCTCTAGCCATGCTATCCATACCTATTACAATCGTCTTTTATCTTATCAGATCATGTCATGCCATTTCTATGAATTTTTTTTTTAATTTATTTCTATGAAATTTTATCATGTCTATTTTTTGCTTTTTTCCTAACATGTTTGTCTATAGCTATCATGTTTGTGGTGAGATTGTAGTCAGCTTTGTAGGATCGTAGACCTGTGTCCTCTTCACATCCTGGATCAACTTTTCTACATTGTATATACCAGATTGAAGGCCTACATCCTCTTTGTCTAGGGTATATTCTCTTCAACCTCTTTCTACTTTATCTCATACATGTTCAGATACATATGCTTGCTAAAGTGGGGACAAAATGTAATATCATAAAATTGCACCCCCAATGCAATTTCACATTAAACATAACCCTTACTTTAGCTTAATAAGGTGATAATTTGAATCCCCCTATTTCTCACCCTCATTTTTTTTCCTTGACCCCATCATTTTCAGTCATTGAGGAATTTTGGGGATGCTTCCATGCTGCACAAATGTCTGTATGCCACATGAATGTCTTGACAAGATTCTCGATCTTGTGGTCATTGGGACATTACACTTTCACCTGCCCACGAAGTGTAACACCTTTGCAGTCACAAGCACACCCAAAAATGACCCTTTTGCATAAAATTCTTCATTCAAACTTGTATTTTCTCTCTCATTCATCCATTCTCACTTCTAGAAATGACACCCTCTCAATCTCTCATTCTTGCCACTTCACTCTTGCATTCTAGACCTTTCATTCGTGCATTCTTTCTCTTCTACATCAAGCTTCTTGTGCATTCGTGGCTCTACATATTTGTCTCAAGTGAGATCTCAAAGCATTTCACTCTCTCTCGGCTTCTCAAGCTTGTTGGAGGGAAGGTAACAGTTTACTTTTATTACATTATCATTCACATTTTAGTAGTATATTGATATCTTGCATTTTCTCTTTCTTTATCTTGTCATTTTATACTATCTATTACTTATTTATCCATCTTATTTTCTCTTTGGCTATATGTGGAGGTGGAAACAGCAAAATAGGGGTCTGACCAAGGAAATCCCTAAAAAATCCCCAAATTTTTTTACTATTTCCTTGTGTGCGGGTTGTTCATGTGGAGATTTGTGGGAGGCTTCATAGCTAGACCACCTGTGAGTTTGTTCTTTTTTTCCACCTCTTGTCATTTCGTTTAATAGTTTAAATACTTGTTCATTTAGTATTCTTCTTTTTTTGCTTTTCCTTATTTTCATCATTCTATTTATCCTAACAAACTATCAAAATTCAATTTCTGAGTAATTAGTGAGCCCTGCTAGTTTCTAGTGACCGACTCTATTTTTGGTCTGTACAAGACACCAACGCCCCGTCAAGATGCTAAAATGTCACATTGTCATCCTTGGTCTACGTTGTTGTCCTTTTTCCAAGAACTGGTATGTTTTTCTCCCAAAACCTTTGATACATGCTCATTTAGCTTCTAAAGTTCCCTTTCCATAAATAGTCATAAAATATAAAAAACAATGCAGAAACTCTCCTTTACCCTTCTAGGTTACTTGAGCTTGTTTCCTTGAGTTAGTTGAGGATAATTCACTCCTTGTAGACTCTTCCCTATCCTAGAGACTCAGGAGTAACGAATCTCATCCTCTACATGCTATGTGTGTAACAGCCACGTCAATAGGTTCACTCTCAATCATGAAGTACAAATAAGCCTAATAAGATTCACAATTGGTGGTTAAAGCACCACAAAGTGATTATTTCTCCCAGATTAGATCCTGAGAAGAAGCAAGTTTAATATATTATAAAATTTGTATTTTTTACTTTGATTTTTTTTTAAACCATTGATGTTTTATTAATGAGATAGTATGTATCTCATATTTGTAAAGTTTAATATCTTAAAACATATCATTTTAAATATTACCTTATATAATGAACTTTGTAAAGGATTTGTAATGATGTTAAAAATATATTTTTAATAGAATATTTAGACTAAGTTAAGATAGTCAGCTTAAAGTACCCTAATTTGATATTGTGATGTTAACTTTCTTGCGTAGAAATTTTGATATTCAACTAAAATGGAAATATTTAAAAGGAAATAATATTGTTTTTTCTTTAAATTAAATGTGTGTGTTACAATTATTTTAATATTTAATTTTTTTTATATATGGAAATGTAAGTGGCATGCACTATATAATGATAAGTATTGGTCATTTGAATGGGTTGGTTGGTTGTTATTAGGTTGTTCATATGAGATAAACATATTAGGATTTTTGGTAGAGAATTATTATAGTTATAGAGAATCTTTACATGTATATATTTAGGATTGGGTAGCATAACACAATTAGATTTCACATATTAGTGGCCCTTAGTATTCTTTCAATTATTATTTCTAATTCATTTAGTTTCTATTGTTGCCCCATTGTTTTCATCAATGAATATTTTGTGTGAGTTTTCATTACATTGTAGGTGAACTAGTGAAGATTATTCACTTTGCAAGAAGATGAGGTGCAAGGAAAAAACAAGTGACCTATTTTGTACATCTATAAAATGCATTAGAACATCATAATAGAATAAATAGTCATTATCTTCTTATTAGTGGATAGGAGAAATATAAGGTTTGGTCTACCTAGCTATTCAATAAGATTAAATCCAAGAGATGTGATTGGATAGATCAATGGGATAGATGATACTTCAATTTTGGAGAAATAGAAGACTTGAGAAGATTCAATCATGCCAACATGAAGTTAAAAGGCATGGTACCTTATGGAAGGACTCGATCTAGAAAATCTATGTGTAGGAAGAGAATCACAAGATCTCATGAGATCACATGGTGGTCAAGCTTAAGAGTAAGTTTTTTGACAACCAACTATGTGTTGGATCTACACAATAAAATATAAAACCTACACTAATGGGATAAATTTGTGAAGGAGGACATGGAGGAGTTCTATATACTCTGAGTTAACGTTTTTCATGTGGAAGACATTGAGAAAGTGTCAAGGTATGTAACTGGGTTGTGCATGTCCATCTAGGATGAGATGTGTTTTCTTAACAATTATTTCATTGAGGAAGCCTATCGACTCACATTGAGGTTGGAATAGAATTTTTCTTGTAGACAACATAGCAAGCATAGTAATGGGAAGGACAAGGACATAAATAGAAAGTAGATTAGAAGAATGCATTTGTTTATGTTTCAAGAAAAGATAGAAACTAGTAGTACCACACCAAGCATAAAGTAAAATAGATCTTTGATCAAGGTGGGGGTAGAAGAAAGATTTAGGGAAAATAGTATATAGTAACTTACTTTAGATTTGGGCAAGAATTTCACTACATATTAGAGCATCCAAACATCATGCAAGATCAAGCTCACATATAGAAGTGTGTATGTGGTATAGACTAAAAAGGAAAGTTTATGAGGTAGTGAACATGAAGCACTAACCTTGAATCTAGAGAGAACTTGATGATGTGAAGGATTTTTAAAAAAAAAATTATAGAAATATCATTCCATGTGGTTGAGGAATATCCTATTATAAACTAAGTACAAGTTGAGAGGTATGTGTTACAAAATAGTTATTGATAGAGGTAGCATTGACAACTTAGCATTCATAAATATGGTGTAATATTTGTGGTTGAATACCATTATGCACCCCATTACATATAATCTCTTGTTTTTAAAAGGGACAACAACTTATGATGATAGAAAAATGTCAAGTTAGATTCCATATTAAAGGATATATACATGAAGTATGGTGTGGCATAATCTTGATAGATGCATGTCATGCATTAGGAGGAAGGCCCTAGTAGTGTGATCGATACATGGTGGGCACATGAATTCTTGTACCACCAAGAAGGATAGGAATATTTTTTAATTACTTAACATGAGGGATGAAGAGGATTCCTACATAATGGAAAAGTAGTAGTAAAAATATTTGTATAGCTCTAAGGAGGATTAAATTTTCTTTATCGATTAATCATCTCTATCTATGAGTTCATCATGAACTTTAGTGGTATTTTCACACTGTTGATACATTGTATGGAGAAGAGATTGTTAAATTGGATGAATTTAATTATCAATATTTTTGTGCTCTTGAAGAAGAAATTAACAAAAGATCAATGCTTACACTCCCAAACTTTGGAAAGGTGAATTCATATATTTCAATGAGAAGTTGAATGAAGTTGCACAACAATATTATACCGATGAGTAATAATTATATACCATAATGCTTGAGCTTTACACAAGTGCATGAATTTTATGTTGTATATAGACCATTAAGAATTGAAGATCACTATAGTTAGAAAAATCTCTACTAGAGGCACATGAGGTGGGTATAATAAATATAATATTATTCTCTCGTATTGAAGCATTGTCTAGCCAAAAAGAACATAGTTGTAGATACCTTAATTGTATGAGAAATTAGTGGGCATAGAGATAATGAAGGATTTATATGGTGAAAATCTAGATTTTGCAAATGTATGGCACATAATATTCTTCATATGATATATCATGCTTATATTTTCATAGTATTCTTATTGGAGCCTCTACTATTATTTTACATTGATCAAGGATTTATATCATGATTGCTATACCTTACATAATACTTTTGCTATGATAGATAATACTTGCATTGATATATTATGCTTACTAGATCCTCTACTATAATTTTGCATTGATATATCTTGTTTTTGATTAGTTAAGTAGGGAAGGGCCCTGATCCCATGGTTATAGCCAAAAGACAAAAAGGAACCGAAACAAGGTGGGAAACAACACCTTCAGCAAGCACCAAAAAATAGCAACCAGTGTGGCATGTAGGCCATCATTCAACATCGTAACCATAGTCCATCCAATATTAATCAAAAATAATAAGTTTCTTTTAGAATACTTAAATCTACATAAACCATTGATCAAATATACCATATCCTAGGTAGTCCTAAACCATAACAAGGCTATTATAAAATAGCCGTCTGAGATTAGGAAACAAAATGACAAAAAGAGGATAGCAGTCATATAAACAACAGGAAGCCATTACTTGGCTTTTTTTAGCAGGTCCCCATATTCACCAGTGAGGGAGATGTACTCCCTCCAATTAGGTCCCTAAGACTCATCCAACATCTTTAAAGCATCAATCTTCCCCTATTTTTTCAACTTCTTGGATATTTTGTTTGTCTTGAAATAGCACCCATCATCGCCCTCCACATCAGCCTATTGGTTACCATCATAAGTGTAACCAAGGCTTTCTCCATATCATCCACCTGAACTTGCAAAAAGGTTAGTCTACTCTTCATAAAATCAATGTTGGAGTCCTCAGTATTAGTCTCAATGCCTGTAATCCCTGCATCCTGCACATTCAAATTGTCATTCTTTTGATCCTCTTCTTTCTCAGTTTTTTCCTCCTCATCCTCTTCCTTTTCTTCATATGATCCCTCTTCCCCCATATCATAGGAAGAATCCTCGAAATCCTTATCTTTAGAAGCTTCTTCCTCCTGGGCTTCAAAATATTCAAATTCTAGGTCTTCCTCTTCACACAATGAGATTTTTTGTTTACCTTTCTTGTCCTTAGAAGCAGCTTTAGCTAGGTGGGTTGGCCTTCTACCACCACTTCCTCCACTTCCTTTCCCCTACATGTTCTTTTTCAAATCCTCTTTTTTCACACCCTCCTTAATAATAGTAATGACATCACTAGGATTAAGATCTCTTTTAAATTTATTCGCCTTTGGAAAGTCCAACAGAAGAGGTGAGTGTTTCCTCTTCTTTGGGGTAGCCTTCATGAGCTCAATCTCAAAAACACCTTTTCCCACTATTTTCTGCATCATTGGAGTTGAGGGATTTGAGACATTGGTAGCAAGGGATGGGCTCTTAGCAAGAATTAGCACCCTCCTAGCAACAACTAAGGGAGGCGAGGAGGGGTTAGGTGCCTCGACAAGAATTTCATCAACAAAGGGTTCTTCATTATCACCTTCAAAGTAGTTAGGATTATCATTTCTAGCAGCTAGAGGATTATTGTGAGGGTTATGCACAAGAGCGTACTTATACAGGGCTAACATCAATCCTTGGTGCAGTGGAGGACTAGCACCCTTCTCTATGTTATTTTTCAAAGAAGACAATAAGTAGAAGGGTAATTTGATTCTCTCTCCATGCCTAATATGATTGAGCAAAGGGAAATGGTATGCATATACTGACATATATCTACCTTCTAAAGTAAAATACCTCATGACAAATAGACTAACCAAAGCATATGGAGGTGGGAGTTCTAACCTAGAATACCTGTTTTGGAAACATTTTAGGTTCTCCCCTTCATGTAGGAACTTATCCATGAACTTCTAATAATCAGCCCCACTCTTCTTGGCCACTTTAATTCCTTGATTTTGTAAACCAGATGCATCCACTATCAACCTTCTCATGACCTCAAACTTAACCGCTCTAATGGAAACACTTCCTATCCTCCATGAATTGGTAAACTTCGCAGTTAGATTCTCATTGTAACCCTTCAAAGATTCAAAAAAGGAACCATGCCTGCATTTTCAAAAAGCCTCCATAAGTCCACATTCTACTTTAATGCCTAGAAATTAGGCGGCTCGGTGTGCTTCCTTGGACCCCCCATTTTAACACTCTACAATTTTTTTGGTTGTTGCGAGCTATTCCTCATAACCACCCACTTCTTTGGCTCTCAATCCTTGTTGCATAAAACACTCTTACTCCAAATGAAAAAATGAGCCCATAAAAAAATGAGAGATCAAGAAGTTTCTTTTAGGGAAATCCAATGACTCAATTCCCACTACCATGATCTCATAATTTTTATTACAAATTTTAAACATCACATTTAATTCCATACCTTGCAAAAATTTACAAATTTGAGGGCTAACATTAGGCATATCAACACGATTCGAATTGACATACCTTTGCAACTTAAAAAATATCCATGTGATTTTTTGTCACCTCGGAAAGAAAAGAATGATTAATTTTTCCTCCTAATGAGATCATCAGGTGCAACACCATACCCCTAGTAACATCATTAATCTACAATCCTTTAAGCACATCAAGACTCCCACGCTTCACACATAGCTTCAACATTTCATCTTTGTAAATTGTAATCATTTTCAAATTTTTCATTTAATATCATGTCTCTTAAAGACTTCGGCATGTTATTATTTATCTAATGGGTTCACCCTGTACACATCAGAGCCTCCTTGGAAGCATAATCAACAACTTTTTTCCTTCTCTTTAAACGTGTTGCACCTTGTAGTTGGTGAAATAACTCTTCAAGGCCATGCACTTGTCAATTATATTTTTTAGCTCACATGGTGGTGTAGCCACTCCATTCAAAATATCCACAATGAGCTTAGAATCCCCTTCCATTATAAATTTTTTAAAGTCATACTCCTTAAGGGTATTGAAACCCCCTAAAGCATCCATAGCCTTAACTTTTTTATTTGAACAAACACCCATATTAACACCGAAGCTCATTGTGCATTCCCCTATGTGGTTTATTAGCAAACCCCCTACCCCTGTTATTCTCGGGTTTCCTTTAGAGCACCCATCAAAGTTACACTTTATCCAATCTCTCTGAGGAGGACTCCATACAATATCCATTTTGGTTGGCATCTTGGTCCAGTTGAGGTTAGTAAGATTCTTCCTTATGCCCCAATTTTGCTTTATCCTCATCTCTTTGTAGTTAGGCCAAATTTTGGAGAAATTGTATCTTCCAGCCTCCATATTCTCCTTAATCTATATTTTTATAACCATGCTTACCTCCTAGTTGCTTCTCTCCACATCCTTGAATATCTTGTTATTCCTTACCTTCCATATTCCCCAAATAACAAAGGGGGGAACTTGGTTCTAGAGGTCAACAATAACATTATGGGAAAAAGGAAAATTAGACCAGCTTTCTATAAACAACTTCATTAAGTGAGGAAAAACACAATCAAAGGAAAGAAAATCCAGGAAGAAGGACCACATCTCTCTAGATAATTGGTAGTGAAATAAGATGTGCATAATTGATTCCTCATCCTGCTTGCAAAAGGAGCATCTATTAACCAATTGGAATCCCCTTCTTACTAGGTTGTCAATTGTAAGAATTTTTTCATGAGCAGCAACCCACCAGAAATAGTTCATTTTGGGAACCAAGTTCTTTAACCAAACCTTTTCCCATAAATGGTTACTAATATCAACCAAAGGCTTCACCAATTCCTTGTAGGCCTTTTTAATTGAGAAACAACCAGAAGAGCTACCCTTCCAAATATATTCATCTTCCCTTTCTCTATCAAATCATTTAGCCTACCCAATTAGGTTGTGAAAATTTTGAAGGGTCAGATCCCAATTGATCTATCTTTGACCTCTTAGATTATCCCTCCTTAATGGCATATTGAGATCCTTCTAGTTAGGTTCATCCATCTCCCAATTAAAATAGTCATAAACCTTTTTGCCACAAATTTTGGTTAAGCTTTGTTTGAGAGGATTCAATTCATCAATTGAGGACAAGGTAGAACTCTCAATCCATGTCAGGTCCTTCCAAAATTTAGTATTTTTTCCATTCCCAATTCTCTTTTCAACCCCCAGTTTCAGCATATTTTTTATTTTGACAAGGCGATTCCATAAAGTAGAACTAGGCAAGTCAGACATAGAGAGAAAACAACCAAGGTTCCTGTTCTTCAAGTACTTGGCTTGAAAAATCTTCACCTAGTTTCTAGAGCCTTGAAGGAGATTCCATCCAATTTTAGCAATTAGGAATTTTTTTAGCAAGGTTATTCTTCTTATACCCAGACCACCCACCCTTTTGGGAGTGCATAATTTTTCCCAACTGACCAGGGACGGTTTGTTTTTTTATTTAGTTCTAGACCACAAGAATTTTCTCTGAATTTGTTCTATATTTTCCCCTATAAAGGCAATAATTTTGAAGAGAGATAGGTAGTATATAGGAATATTCTATAAGGAGGCTTTAAGCAGTTGGATCTTCCCAGCTAAGCTAAGAAGCTTCCCCTTCCATCCAGCCAACTTGTTTTGAACTCTCTCAATCAACTGATTCTAGTAATTATTTTCCAACTTCTTGGAGATCAAAGGTAATCCAAGATAGGCATCAGGTAAGGCAGCTTCCTAACATCCTAAAAAATTTACCACTCTGTCCTTAATATGTTGGTCAGGATTAAAAAAGTAAATCTTGTTTTTTTGATAGTTAATAAACTGGCCAGAAATAACAGCATAGTCATTATGAACCTATTTCCAAAGCCCAACTTCCCCCATTGAGGCTTCCCTAAACATAAGAGTATCATCAACAAATTGTTTGTGGGAGTCAAACATAAGACAAGGCAACTTTAACACCTTTTTGGATGTTCCTTCCAAGGACTTCAACAATAATTATGAAAATGTAGGGTGAAAGGGGATCAGCTTGCCTGAGACCACAACCACAAGAGAAAAAGCCTTGGGGGACACCATTAACCAGAACAACAAACATGGGGGAGGTAACACAAGCAGAGATCATCTTAAGGAATCTTCCTTATATCCTAGACTTCCTGAGAATAGCAAAAAGAAACAGCTTGGAGACTTTATCATAAGCCTTGGATATATCAATTTTGCTGGTCATCCCTATCTTTTTAGAATGGTCCATGATGAGGTAAAAATAACCTCATCATGATAATACCATAAAGACCTGGTTCATACATGCAAATCTCTATCCTCTACCAATTAATTAAATTTTAGGAGAAATAATTTCTTAATTTTTAGTGAGAAATTGTATAAACTTTATTTCTTTTGATTTCTTGAAGTATTTTGCCAATACATATTTAATGGGTTCTTTTAAGTGTTTTGTAGATAATAATCAGTCAATCAAAGTTGCAAATTGAAGCATCTAGCGAGCACGTGCCCCAGAACAAGTTGAAGATATACACTGGAAATATGCTTCAGAACTTTAGGGTGATGGACCGAAGATATAGTTGCTCTTAAAGTTGTTATTTATGTTATCCTTTGAATTAAAGACTTTATGGCTCGACTTGAGCCTCTTAAATATCGTGTAATAGGTTTTTAAAGACATACCAGTTATCCATAGATCTGTTTTAGATATTTTCAATGGTTATCCATACCATCTGAAATATAGGATATAGTTATAGTTTCTCTATAAAAGATATGATCTCTAGAAGTAAGTTATAAAGTGAAAAAGTAATGTTATACTGTCAGAATGTTTCTGAGGTTTATGAATAAAGGGATTGTTATCTAAAAATTCTAAGTTATGAGTTATGGATGATAACTATGATTGATAGAAGCATTTCTGAAATAGCTGTGAATGTGAGCTAAGAATGAATGTGATAACCCATGAGCTGGCCACTCAACGGGAGTAGATAAGTGTTTTATTTTATTATGATATTGTTTTGTAGAGAATCATTCAATTTATTGTTATGAAATTTTAGTTCTGAAGTATTTGTTGATTTTCACTTCCATAGTTTTTGTTATTAACTGTTAGAATCTTTATTGTTAAGAAAGAGTTTTATGGATTGCTATAAGTGTTTCTGCTTTTATACTTTTTTAGCTTCTTAGTTTATTCATTTTTGTTCTTTTCAATTTAGTTATTATGCTTTCTAAATTATTTTTCTTACGCTTTTAGTTCAAACATTTCCTGTTTTCTTAGGAATAAATTACTTTACAGTTTTATAGTTAGACAGTTTGAAGTTAGAATTAATATTAAGTTGTTCTTAAAAGTTAGAAAACCTAAGGGAGATACTTCGGACTTCTTCTATTGCAAATTGCCTTGAACACTACCCGGTCGACAAATTGAATTTTATATTCTAAAGTAATGGGACCTAATGATAGCCTATCACTTTTTGGCTCCATTGTCGGGGACCCCTTAGCTTCTTTTGCTTGAGTGTTAATAGAAGACACCTAGAATACCTCTTTTAGGCCAAAAATACTATCTTTGGCTTCCTTTTCTGCATGGTCAGGAAAAGTGGCCCCCACAGATGATCTATACCAAAGACCCCCCCAAAATACATCCCATTTATACATAGGGAGGCCCAAGGCTTAGAAGACCATTCTATTGATGAATTGCTTGAGCCTAACCCACCCAAGGCTTTCGACTATTTCCCAGAAGATCATCTTGTAGTGCAACCTATTGTTGAAGAAATTATTTTTGAGGAGCATATTCCTCTGAACATCATGGGAGATCAGAGGGAAAAAGCTAACTGTAATGATGCCAACTATAATAACAATGATCCTCAACTACCTAGAACATTCACTTATCCTATTGCTCTAGATGCAGATGATGATACAACAATGAAAAACATCTCTCCAACTTTCCTTCCAACCTTCTGTGGTTTATCTTTGAAAGACCTAGACCAATTTCTCTTTGAATTTAAGGTCCTTTGTCAAACCTATGACTATAAAAATGATAGCCAGAAACTGAAGTCATTTCCTTCTACTCTGAAGGATTCAGCCATGTGTTGGTTTATGGGACTACCGTCTGGAAGTATTACATCTTGGGAAGAAATGGAGACTCTATTCTTGAATAAATATCAAATTTATTGTAGGGTAAGTGATCATAAGGAAGAGTTGTTTAAACTTAGGTAGAATGAGGATGGGAATCTAGAGGACTATTTGGATAGGTTTCTTTTCTCATCTAAACGATGTGGAGAAATGACCATTAGTGTTGAGATTCTCAAGACTATATTTCTTAAAGGACTCGATGATGATGCAAGAAGAATTATTGATTTAATGGGAAAAGGTGACATGTCTCAGTTAAACCTTGAAGACATATGTGATTTATGTTGCAATTTCTCACGTACTCAGGGAGGAATCCGAAAAAAAATCTTTTTAGAGGAAATAACGAGATAGGTAAGCTCCGAGAAGAAATAGAAAATCTTAAGACAAACATACTTGTCCAATTGAACACTACGTTGGATGGTATACAAACAAAGACACGTAACCTTGAGACTTTGTCAATCTATTGTCCTAAGTGTTGAAATAAACATCTTTTATATGAGTGTCCTTTAGACAAGGTTAATGTTTTTCAACTTTGTGAGAAAAACCACCCTACCAATCAATGTGAGCTTCTTACTAATCTTAAGAATACTAAGAAAAAAAATCCTCAGGTTGAAGAAGAAATAAATGTGCTAAATCAACACCAGGGAGGTAATTTTTCTTATGGGTAGAATTCCAACCCTGCATGGAGACCCTAGAACAACTGGGCTGGTAATCAATGGCCTCCATCTTGGAATCAACCCTATCCTCGACAGCCTACTTGGGGAACTCCTTAGTGGGATCTCCTAAATGGGCCAGTCAATCATGGGGAACTCAGCAGTGGCCAAACCAGTCACAACCACAATTGTGCCCACAACATATTGCTCCCCAATGGATTCAAGGACAAAATCAATTTTATACTGGTCCTAGGAGGAATCAACAACAAAATTTGTTACCACCACCTCATAATCTTCCTCAAATTGAGCAGATAAATCAATCAAAACTTCTAGCACAACCACTTCCCAATTCTAAGAACAATCGACAAAATACCCCAGTATATGCTTCTGAACAAGATAATGTCATGAGACTTAATGCCATTCATTATGGAAATGTTCAGTTACGTTTCAGTGGGACAATTCAATTTCCCACTATTGAGGAAGTAGTCGACGAACCTATTCCTCAAAATTTTGAGAAAGATACTACCCTACCTGCGAATATTACCGAGTCTTCTTCAGTGACAGGAGTTGCTGACTTACCTCAGGAGGAGGGAGGTCAGTCTTTGACTGAGTTTAGTAAGGATATCCCTTCAAAGGAGAAAATTCAAGCACCATTTTTGGAGCATTTGAAATCAACAATTCTGAAAGATACTCCGGAAATGACATTAGCCTCTAAAACTGCATTAATTGAGGAAATTAAACAAGTACAAATAGAGGTTCCTTTGCTGCAAGCAATAAAGGAAATTCCTAAGTTAAATCAGTTGATCAAACAACTGTGTATTAAAAATATAGGAAGGAGGCCAAAGAAAATAAACACTAATCACATTGATGGTTATCTAGCTGATTTTTTGTCTGGAAAGACTGTTGCTCCAAAATATGATGATCCTGGGAGTCCACTAATTACTATTACAATTAATGAGGTAGCAATACCTAATTCACTGGTGGATTTGGGAGTAGCTATTAATGCAATGACGATGGATGTAATGGAAAAATTAAGTCTTACTGACTTAAGTCCTACAACTACAGTCTTACATATGGAAAATTAGTCTGTAGCCATTCCAAAAGGTGTTATTAAAAATGTTCTTGTTAAAGTTGATGGATGGGAATATCCAATTGACTTTTAAATAATCCAATCGATTACACCTAAAGATAGTTATCCAATAATTTTGGGAAGACCATGGTTGGCTACTGTTGTTGCTAAAATTGATTGTCGAGAAGGAGGAATGACCATTTCACATGGTCCAGATAGTAAACATTTTTTTTTATATCCTCTCACTAAACCTACTGAATATAATAAAGTCTAGGTTGATGAACCAGAAGAATTTAGTGGGCAAGACAGTTTGGCCTCCTTGGCCATGGTAGTGATTAAACAACATGGAGAGGAATTAGAGGATGAGTTAATAAATGAGGTTGCACACTTGGCTATAGGATCGAATGAAGAAGTAATAGAGGATGTACTAGAAATTTTGGGACAACCGATTGATATAAGTGGGATGGAACAAAATTATGTTACCATGGGGATGCCTTGTCCCTTGGCTAATATGATTCCTAGAACAAGTTATTTCTTTGATGATATTACAAGATTTCACTGACTTATACCTCATATTTGTCCTCTCAACACTTTGTTACAACCAATACATATTGTCACTTTGACCTATCCAGGAACAAAAACAATTATGTTGCTACCAGAAAAAACTGTGAATGTCAATAATTGGTTGAAAAAAATACAAGAGGATAAATTATTTAATGTGCTGGTAAAAAGGTCTAAAGCTTTTGCTTGGGACTATACAGACATGAGGGGGATTCACCCGAGTGTTTGTACTCATCACATTTATACGGATCCTAATATGAGACATGTTCGTCAACCACAGAGGAGACTCAATCCAACATTAAAGGATATTGTCAAAATTGAGATTGAGAAAATCCTCTGTGCATAATTCATTTATCCTATCTCAGATAGTAAGTGGGTGCCACCTATGGTAGTTGTACCAAAGAAAAATGGAAAGTGCAGATTTTTTTTGGATTATAGAGAACTTAATAAAGCCACTTTTAGAGATTATTTTCCCTTACCATTCGTTGACCAGGTTTTGGACAATTTGGCTGGGAGGAAATATTTTTCCTTTTTGGATGGATTTAGTGGTTACAACCAAATTCAGGTAGCACCAGAAGACTAAGATAAGACAACGTTTACTTGTCCTTGGGGCACATATGCATACCGAGTTCTTCCTTATGGACTTTGTAATGCTCCAACAACTTTTCACAGGGCCATTTTGGCTATATTTGTAGCACTTGGCAATGATTGTGTAGAGGTTTATATGGATGATTTCATAGTATATGGGTCAACCTATGATGAAGCTCTTCAAAACTTGGATAGGGTTTTAGAGGTTTGTGAGGAAAACCGACTATCCCTTAGCCACGAAAACTGTTTAATAATGGTGGAACAAGGAATAGTCTTAGGCCATTACATTTCCTCATAAGGAATAAAAGTTGATCCTAAAAAAATTGAAGTCATTCAACAATTGACTGTTCCTCAAACACAAACAGATGTTTGAAGTTTTCTTGGACATGCTGGATATTATAGAAGGTTCATAGAAAGCTTCAGTAAGATAGCAACCCCTATGTTTTCTCTCCTCCAAAAAGATGTGGAGTTTAATTCGATGTTTGATTGTCAACAATCATTTGAAATGATAAAAGAAAAGCTTCTCTCTGCTCTTGTACTGCGTGGACAAAATTGGAGTCTTCCCTTTCACATTTATGTTGATGTTTTAGATGATGCAAATGGTGCAGTAATAGGGCAAGAAGATGAGGATGGGGGTAAATATGTCATATATTTTATTAGCAAAAACCTAACATCTGCTAAGAGAAACTATACAACAACAGAAAAATAATTCTTGGTTGTGGTTCATGCCATCAAAAAGTTTAGTCATTATATTATAGGATATAAAGTTATAGTTTATACAGATCACTCAGTTGTAAAATATTTAATGAATAAACCTGTAGTTAATGGTCAAATAATGAGATGGTTACTACTCCTTCAAGAGTTCAATGTGACAATACTTGACAAGCCAGGGAAATTTAACGAGGTGGCAGACTTTTTATCTCGAATCAAACAAGAAGAGGGTGATCGAGCACCTGTGCAAGATGAGCTCCTAGATGAAAATTTGTTTGCCATCTCTATAAAGGTTCCTTGGTTTGTTGATATTGCCAACTATTTAGCTACTTCTGAAGTACCTCCTGAATTTACATCAAAACAAAGGAAGCAACTTATTCAAGAGTGTGCACCATTTAAATGGATTAATGGGATTTTATTTTGTTGTGGACCTAATATGATTTTGAGAAGATGTGTCATGGTTGATGAAACTTATAGTATTCTGAGGTCCTGTCATGATGATCCTTCTAGGGTCATTACTCTGCAAAAATAACTCATAAAATTTTAGGTGCTAGATATTATTGGCCTTCAATGCATAAAGATGTTAAAAATTATGTTTGTCATTGTGATGAATGTCAAAGAGTAGGAAGACCAACTACTTCTATAGAAATGCCTTTACAGCCTCAGGTAAATTTGGAACCATTCAAAAAATGGGGGTTAGATTTTATCGGCCCCATAGATCATTCCTCTCAAGGGAAAGAATACATATTAGTTTGTACTGATTATCTGACAAAATGGGCAGAAGTTCAAGCTTTACGAGTTGCTAGAGAAGAGCAAGTTGTTGATTTTCTCTATAATAAAAATTTTCTTCAATTTGGAGCCCCCGAACTATCGTTACAGATCAGGGACCCCAATTTATGTCCAAATTTCTCCTAGCATTTACAGACCATTTTCAAGTGAGTCATAAGAAGTCATCCCCTTATCACCCTCAAGCAAATGGTCAAGTACAGGTGACTAATGGGGAGTTACAAAAATATACTGACAAAAACTGTCTCTTCAGGAAGAAGAGATTGGGCCAGGAAATTGCCTGAAGTCGTTTGGTTATACAATACAACATGGAAATCTACAACTGGATTCAGTCCCTATGAGCTTGTTTTTGGGAAGAAACCTCTTCTTCCCATTGAATTTGAACTTTAGACCCTACATATAGCTATGGTGTTGGGTCTAGATTTGAAACGAGCTCAAATAGAACGAGTTTTATAGTTAAATGAGTTGGATGAGCTTCGTTTGGATGTTGTCCATCAAACTAAACTAGTTCAACATCAATGGAAAGTTTGGCATGGAAAATATATTAAAGAGAGAATTTCATAATGGTGACTGGGCCTTGCTATTTGATTCAAGATATAAAGACCATAAAGGAAAACTCATAACTCATTGGTTGGGGCCATATGAAATTTTTGAAGTTTTCTCGAACGGCACAGTTCAGCTAAAACCCATCGATGGTGATTTACAAACTCTCTTAGTTAATGGTCATCGCCTACGTATCTACCATAAACCTGTTAATAAAGAAGAATTTACAAAGTTGGTAGAAATGCAAGGAGAGATCCAATGCATTAACTCTACCAAGGAAGAGTCTACTTGATTTAATATCTATATGTTATTTTATTTTTTTAAATGATGAAAAGTTGTAATAAAAAGACATGTGTACCAAATTTGTTTTCAAAGCATTTTTCATAAATTTTCAGACTTAACACATGTTTTCATTTTGTAGGACCTCTCATAAAGGAATAACAACTTCCAAAGCACCATTCCAAGATGCTTCGGAACTTGATAATTCAACTGGCCAGTGCTCCAGAACTTGACGATTTGAACGCCCAATGCTCTTGAATCCGCTCTTTAGCCTACCATGTTGGAAGGATGTTCTTGTAGAATGATATAACTCCTAAAGTTTGAGTTAATTGGTGTTCATCATTTTCTTCTTTCCGGCTGCATCTTTTGACAATGCTCTAGAACTTTCATTTGGTTGTTGCTCCTGCTGCATCTTTCGACGATGCTCTAGAACTTTCATTTGGTTGCTGCTCTAGCTGCATCTTTTGAAAATGCTCAAAAACTTTCATTTGGTTGTTGCTCCGGCTGCATCTTTCGACGATGCTCTAGAACTTTCATTTGGTTACCATTTCGGCTGCATCTTTCGTCGATGCTCCGGAACTTATCCACTTTCTATGTTTCCAATGCATGCCTTACACATGCTCTGAAACTTTAACCACTTTCTTTGTTATGAATGCATGCTTTACGCGTGCTTCGGAACTTATTCATTTTTCATTTCGCCACCTCCTTTCTAAAAAAAATTTCAAATCTTCCTCAATGCTTTGATCATCGTACATTGGTACACACGCCTTCTTTTTCCATTATAAATAAAAGTTGCCATAATAGCTTGTCTTCATTAATGACTTTGTCATCCATGAACTTCCTCATTCATGTCTTAATAACGGTACCGTCACCTCATCCAATACCCTTGCATCATCCTATCAAATCGGTAGAGGTATAAGATCTTCAAGCGATCATGGAATGAAAGTAACTACAAATTTTTTCTTTAAATAAGTAGTTATTTTCAAATAAAATATGATTGATTGGCAAGAGTTTCCTTTCCAAATTTAGTAAATTGAGTGATTAATTGTTAAGTACGCTACTCTTTTTGTGGCCCTTCATGCAAATTGAAATTATTACACAACAAGCTCCGAGCAAGAGTAGAGTAAATAATTACAGTCTGATCATATTTTCAAAAATATCAGTGCACAAGTCTCTGGCAATATTGAATTTTTAGCAGGGTGGTGGAGACAAGGTAAAAATGGGCAGTACAAAGAAGAAATCTAAGCAGGCTTCTGTAGAAAAATTGTTGGGGTTAAGTAACATCTCTCGGTTGTTTGAAGAAGTGGGTTGGTTGGATTTTGTCAGGAAGTTCAAAGGGTATAATGAAAAGCTGGTGAATGCATTTGCGGAAAATTATTCTAATGGTCAGGTGATTCTACATGGGAAACATTTCAAGGTGAGTTCAAAAATTATCTCTTCTATTTTAGGGTTAGAAAATTCTGACATTAAAATATTTGAAACAACACAAACCACATATCATAAATTATCAAAATTGTTTCTTAGACAAGGAGACCCTCAACCCATGATAGTTGTTAGTATTAGGGGAAAAAATAAGGGGTTTCAACGAGCTTCTCTATTAGAACCCTGGGGTACTGTTGTTGCATAGATTATTAGTTATTTTACTTGTCAAGGTCAACTCACTACTATGGTAGGACCTGCATTCCGCATGTTGATACATTTGCGGCATGGGAAGGAAAACCCTGCTCTAAGGGTTAATTTTCCTCATTTCTTGAATGATTCTAGAATTAATTATTCAATAGAAAAATATAAAACTGGTTCAAGGCCATTAAAACATCATGGGTTAATTCAATTGATTTGTAAATATCACTTCCGTAAGAAACCTAGAAGTAAATGGGAAAAAAATTTCAGGAAGTTTGATAAGCCTACATTAGGAAGGAAGTTAGAATTAGGAAAATCTTCAAAACAAGTTGCTTCACCTTCCGGAGCAACTTCCCCCAAAGACCCTAAGGCTCTTGAAGACCAAATTCCTACCATTTTTGGTGAGGAAGTGCCAAAATTTAGAAATGGTGAGTTTGAAACTCTGGCCTAGATAGAAGATGTAGAGATAATGAATCCAAACGTGGATACTCATCCTGTTAAGAAGAGGAAAAGAAGAACTATTCTTCTAAATGATCCAACCATTTTAAATTATCAAGATACTCCTCCTTTAAGGAAGAGTAAAAGATTATCCTCTGGATCTATAAAAACCCCAGTACAGAGTAAAGGGAATAGGTCAAAATCTAAAAAGCAAAAGAAAACCTTGGAAACTGAGGAGTCAATTCACCAATCCTCAGAAAAATAAATGTCTATTGAAGAAATACATTTTCATTTGGTGTCTAAAGAAGAAGCTATAGAACAAGAAAAACAAGAAACAGAAAGGGGACAATCTCCACTTCCTATGGAGGTTGATGATAGTATGTTAGGAAATTTGTCTCCATTTATCAATAAAGTTGTTGAAATAGTTGAAACTGGAAATATTAATATAGAATTGGAAAAATTGAAATTAGAGATAGAAGAGTTAAGAAGTCAATTGCATGGAAATAAGGAAGAGATGCAATTGAAACAAGAGGAAATAATGATGTATAAGACTGTAATAAATAAAAGGGATCAAGAAATTCAGGATTTAAAGTTGGAAATGTAAGGAAATATACATCTATTAGTGAGCTGCAAATACAAATTCAAAATTGTAATGAGGAAAATAGGATGCACAGAGATGGATTAAATAAAGAAATTCAAAATTTAAAAGGAAATTTTATGCTCATGTTTTCATCCTTTGAAGAAGAAAAGAAAAGACAGAAGGAAGAATTAAATGCTTCTCTTAGTAAGATTATGGAATTAGAGAAGGACTTGTAGGAAAGAACAAGTAAACCAATGATGGAATCTAGAGAAGTTCAAACCAAACCAACGGTAACTAAATGGTTCCAAATTCAGATTCCTCCATTATTAATGAAATGAATGGAATGGTGTTATTTCCTAAGGAATGCACAAATTGAGAATAACAGATTGAAAATGGAAATGGTGTTATTAAGAGAAGCATTTCATAAAGCTTATAAGGGGAAATAGGATGCATGTCAAATAGATAAATTTCTTTTATCCTGTAGAAGACCATCAAGATTGTATTCAATGTTTTTGAATGAACAATGTTTTAGATGGAAATTGCTTAGAATTTACAATGACCAGCCTCATGAACCTAATGATAAAGAATTTGTTAAAACATTTGCAGACTCAAAGCTTGAAGAGAAAGATATGCTTTGTGAATTCTTTACTCATGATCTTTTGTTAGAAAAGCATATTGATTTCTTTGTTAATATTTTTGTGGGGGAAGTACAATTAAGATCTCTATTGTCTACTATGCGGAATCAAATCCATTGGCAAGAACATAATAAGGAATATGTTCAAGTAGAGAAAAGTATAGGACTTCAAATGAGATCTCCAAATAGTAGACCAATAGCTTTCAAGAAGACATTTGTAGCTTTTTTGTTGGATGGAAAAATGAAGAGGAGGTATGATGATAGCCTTCGAGTTTGTTATAATCATTTCATAGAACAAGGGCAGCAATTGGTTGGCAGGGCTTGGCACGCATGTGAAGAGAGATACACTCCATTACCTATATATCTAAAGAAAAGAGAGGTGATCTCTACTCTTAGCATTAGATGGTCCTTCAAAAGAGCAGATGCCTTGGCCAAAATTTTAGGAGATCTTAGAACAAAATGGATAGGAATGAGGCACAAACCTCCTTTATTGCTATATCCAGCCCCTGCTTTTCATATTAATATAGATCAAGATGATAGAATTTTCAATGAATGGAAAGGGGGAGTTGCTTTTCATAGAGGTTTCCACAATTCCCATGTAAACTTTGTTGTTACAACAAAAGATTTATATGATATTAGTGCAAAATATGAAGAAGGGAATAGAGGGCAGAGTTATAATCAAGGGACAGGAGGACCTGCCAAGAATTAGGAAGGGGAGGAAATGATGAGGTAAAAATAACCTCATCATGATAATATCATAAAGACCTAGTTCATACATGCAAATATCTATCCTCTGCCAATTAATTAAATTTTAGGAGAAATAATTGCTTAATTTTTAGTGAGAAATTGTATAAACTTTATTTCTTTTGATTTCTTGAAGTATTTTTCTAATACATATTTAATGGGTTATTTTAAGTGTTTTGTAGATAATAATCGGTCAATCAAAGTTGCAGATTGAAGCATCCAGCCAACACGTGCTCCAGAATAGGCTGAAGATATACACTGGAAATATGCTCCAGAACTTTAGGGTGATGGACTGAAGATATAGTTGCTCTTAAAGTTGTTATTTATGTTATCCTTTGAATTAGAGACTTTATGGCTCGACTTGAGCCTCTTAAATACCATGTAATAGGTTTTTAAAGACATACAAGTTATCCGTAGATATGTTTTAGATATTTTCAATGGTTATCCATACCATCTGAAATATAGGATGTAGTTACAGTTTCTCTATAAAAGATATGATCTCTAGAAGTAAGATATACAGTGAAAAAGTAATGTTATACTGTCAGAATGTTTCTGAGGTTTATGAATAAAGAGATTGTTATCTAAAAATTTTGAGTTATGAGTTATGGATGATAACTACAATTGATAGAAGTGTTTCTGAAATAGCTATGGATGTGAGCTGAGAATGAATGTGATAACCCACAAGCTGGCCACTCGACAAGAGTAGATACGTGTTTTCTTTTATTATGATGTTGTTCTATAGAGAATCATTAAATTTACTGTTATGAAATTTTAGTTCTAAAGTATTTGTTGCTTTTAACTTCTATAGTTTCTGTTATTAACTATTAAAATCTTTATTGTTAAGAAAATGTTTTATGGATTGCTATAATTTTTTCTACTTTTATAATTTTTCAACTTCTTAGTTTAGTCATTTTTGTGCTTTTCAATTTAGTTATTATGCTTTCTAAATTAGTTTTCTTACTCTTTAAGTTCAAACATTTCATGTTTTCTTAGGAATAAATTGCTTTACAGTTTTATAGTTAGACAATTTGAAGTTATAATTAATATTAAGTTGTTCTTAAAAGTTAGAAAACCTGAGGGAGATACTCCAAACTTTTTCTATTGTAAATTTCCTTGAACACTACTCGATCAACAAATTGAATTTTATATTCTAAAGTAATGGGACCTAACGACAGCCTATCAGTCCATAGAGTAGATAATTTCATGGGTGGAGATGATAGCATCAAGGATGTTTCTTCCCTAGACAAAACCTTTTTAGTTTGGGGAAATCATTTTACCAAGCACCGGTTTGAACCTTAACACAAGGATTTTAGAGGATATTTTATAGACTGTATTGTAGAGGCTTATAGGTCTATAATCCTTCATAGCAGAGGCATCAACATTTTTGGGAATAAGGGCTAAAAAAAGTGGCATTTAGCTGGTTAAGCAGCCTACCCAACCTAAAGAAATCTCTAGCAGCATTGAATAGGTCATTCTTAACAATATCTCAGTAGATCTGGAGAAAGGTAGGAGGAAACCCTACTAGTTCTTAGTTGTCTTCAGATTGGTTTGTCCTTGATGATAAAAATCCTTTCAGTTGATTCTACTTGTTGACAGTTTTTAGATTGGTTTCTCATGCTCTATCTTGTGTCAGGTTATTTTATTTGTACATTGTTTCGACGACAAAAAAGGATCATATCGGCATGAGTTGTACCGTCAGAATGATGTCTTACCGATTACATTATGTCTCACCGACCGGAGGAATAGGATACACATTTCGGCATGAGTTATACCGTTGGAATGATGTCTTACCGATTACATTATGTCTCACTGATCGCAGGAAAAGGATACACATTTCGGTAGGAGTTTGGTATTCAGAATGTTGTTTCATTGAGCGCTTTGTGTCTCGTTGACTGGCACAAGAAAGAACTTTTCGGTGAGAAACTTTTTCATCGAAGTGAGGTCATGGCGAGGTTGTTGTGTCTTGCCAACCGTTGATAGTGAAATACATTTCGGTAAGACTCATGAGTTTCAATGTAGAGTCTCAGCGAACCTGTCAAGTCTTGTCAACAAAGTCTAATGAATGGATTTCAGTGAGAGGTTGGTAATGTCTCGGTGATAAAGTATGTATCGCAGGGTGTTTCGGTATGACTTAATGAATTCTTTGGGACCTCTCCCCGATTATGAATTGTCTCAGTGATACCGGATGAAAGGATGACTTTCGGTAAAACAAAGCATTATCTACGAAATGTCTCCCTGACAGCAGAATGTCACAGCGACAAACAAAGGGATGACTAACGGCGATAAAGTTGCCTTCAACATAACATTACATCGATGGACAAATGGATACTTCTTGGCAAGACATTGGACTTTGATAGGACTACAGGAATGTCTCAGCGACCGTTCCAGTGATGATTAACAAAATCTCAAATACTGCTAGTCGACATTCTCAGGTTATCTTATTTGTACTTGTACTTGGTTCTTGAGAATGGCCTCCTCTCTTCTGTGAATCTGCTCTCAGCCTTCTCTGTCACTCTTTGTAACTGAAATCTGCTCTAAAGATTTGATTGGCTCTTGGTTTACCATTACACTTTGGCTAGAAGATCGACAAAAGTTAAAAGAATTCATGGGAGCTACATTATTGGCTGGTATTTATGTCTTTGAGTGATGCACATATAGGTATCTTTATTTGGTGTTTTCTTTTTGCAAATGGCAGTCCTTGGGCGTTATTTTATTGGAAATCTCTTAATGGCTGGAGACATTTTTCTTTGCATGATCAGATTTTTTTTTTTGCAAAAGACATCAATGATTATTGTGTTCATTATCTGAAATGAAATGGTTACAAGGCAGAATATTCTTTTAGCATTGAGAGTTTATTATTTTCTGTTTTGGGCAGTCATGGTTTTGATGAAAATGTTTTAGATGCAAATTTGAAATCTCTTCTTCATCACAGAATTTAATGCTTTCAGCATTTGGGTATTCAAAAATATATAATTGATCATTTGGGTATTCCAAAAATTGTTTCTATTAATGATTACTACATATGTTTAGGGTTTAGTAATTATAAGTGCAGATTTGAAGAAGCTTTGTGACTTATTCTTGTCAAAGCTTTTATAAACCAGTCAAAGTTTATTTATAGCCTATTGTTCAAGGTGTTACACTGACAAACATACTGAAAGTATTGTATAAAAACCAGTGTTATAAACACTATGAAATCTCTGGTTGTAATTCTGGAATATTGCTCTTTGGTTGTATCAAAAATGTATTGAAATAATATGTATTAAAAATTTTGAAAAACAAAGATGCAGAGATATATTGTAATATTCTTTTCTATGTAATATTTTAAGGATTCAATTATTGAATCCTTAGGGTATTCTGTAGACGAGAAAAGATAGAAACATGTGCTTAACTGAAAATAGAGAAATCCTCTGAGTTATTATTATTGTTCAAAACATAATTTGAGGGGTTGGTACTCCTCGAGATGGATGTCTCAAAACAAGGGGTTGGTGCTCCTTGAGTGGGTGCTCTAAAATTGGCCTATAAGGCATTGTGAACAGTTGATTAAAAGATTAAGCCTACAAGGCATTTCGGGAGTGGTTTTTATACCCGAGGAGGGTTTTCTACTTGGAAAAATCTTGTGTCTCTTTGTTCTTCTGAGTTCTCACTGCTTTACTGTGTTGTTGTTGTTTCGATTCACTATTGGGTTATTGCTTTTCTCAATTATGTTTATGAATGATTACATTCAACTCATGAATGCATTAATCAGAGTAATATTGGGATCAAATCTAAGCTATGTTTTTGATTTTTTGAAAATTGGTCAAATTTGTTAAGACACTGATTCACCCCCCCCCTCTCAGTGTTATTTTAACTCCAACAATTGGTATCAGAGCATAGGGTCCTCTGATTGGTCAAAACCACCTAGGATTGATCATGGTCTTGGAGTTTGTTTTTAATGGCACATTCTCATGAAGGAGCTTCTGTAACTAGAGCTCCATTATTTGATGGAATAGATTATGTGTTCTAGAAAATTAGAATGGAAGCATTTCTGGTTTCATTTGATGTTGATGTTTGGAGCATTGTGTTAAATGGGTACAATGTACCAGCCACTATACCCACTGATGCTGCTAAGAAAAAGAAGTATGAAACTAATGCCAGAGCTAAGCATGCCATCTTAGTGGTTTAACTAAAGATGTGTTTATTAAAGTCATGCATTGCAAGTCTGCTCAAGAAATCTGGGAAAAGCTTGAAACCATATATCAAGGAAATGAAAAAGTAAAATTGTCAAAAATCATTACTCTCAAACATCAGTTTGAGGAAATGAGAATGAAGGATGATGAAAAGGTAGCTGAATACTTCCTACAAATAGATGAAGTTGTCAATGCTATGAAAGGATTAGGAGAAGAAGTAAAAGAGTTTGATGTGGTTACAAAAGTCATTAGAACCTTACCGATTAAATTTGAATATAAGGTATCAGCCCTTGAAGAAAAGAAACATTTTGATAAGATTACCTTAGATAGTTTGTAGGGAATCCTTACTACCTATGAAATGAGAACTAGCAAAAAAAACTCAATTGGAAAAGAAACTACCTTTAACACTGAAAAGAAAGAAAAAGATGAAGTTAGTGAGTCAAAGTTGTCTAATTCTAAAGAATCCCATTTTGTTAGAAAACTTAAAAAGGGATCAGGAAAATATAAGGGAAAACTTCCCTTTAAATGATTTAACTATGGTAATATAGGTCACTTTGCTGCAAAGTGTCCCTATGATGATCAAATCAATGAAAATGAGAAATCTGGAAAACAACCTAAGAAGAAGACCTTTAAACCTAAACGAAATTTCAACTTCAAAAAGAAGAGTTTGTTTAGTAAAGATGAAATTGACATTGAGTCTGAAGATTCATCAGTAGAAGAAGTTGAAACCTTGTTCATGGCTGAAATTACTCAACAAGAAGATTCAAACACCATTGATATTCAAGAAGGTGAAGTAGATCTTGAAAGTGAACTAAAATGTGCTTTAAAAGAGGTCAAAAAACTCAGAAAACAAGTTCTTGCTCAAGAACATAAACCTGATCAAGAAATAATCTCTCTAAAAACTCAGCTTGAAGAAGCTAAAAGAGTTGAGGACTGTCTTTGAGTGAATGTAAGCTGCAAAGATCAAGAAATTCAAAAATTGGAACAAGAAGTTGTCTGTCTTAGAAAGGAAATTGAGAAATATGAAAGCACTTTAAAACTCAATGAGATGCTCAGCAAGCAGAAGCTGTATAAAGATAAAATCGGTATTGGTTTTGAAAAGGGTGAATGTTCAATTGATAATGCAAAACAAAACCCCTCTTCTGAAATCAAGGGTTCAAGTCCAAATCACTTTGATTTTGGTAAGAATCGTGATCAGCCCTTGACAGGTAATAGATCATCTTACAGATACAATCCCTTCTTCTATGGTTATTGTTTTTTCTGCAACAAATTTGGCCATAAGGTGAGCATTTGCAGGCTTATGAATCCTAGAATACCCAGGTTTGGTCTTAGGCAACACTATGGTTTTGTTAGACAGATCAGATGTTTTAAATGCAATGCTTTGGGACATTCTGTCAAACAGTGCAGAATTGATCTACAATCGAAACAACAAAAAATTAAAAAGGTTTGGAAACCTAAGTCTGTTAACAACATTGAGCAAACTATGTTGGTTCAAACTACTTTTCATTCCAAGAAAAAGGACTTATGGGTCCTGGACAATGGATGTTCTAACCATATGACTGGTGACAAGGATAAGTTTATAAATCTTGAAGATTATGTAGGTGGATATGTTAAGTTTGGTGATAACTCTGGTATTCAAATTAAAGGTAGAGGTTCACTTCTTCTGAATGAAGACACTCCTATCTATAATGTGTACTATGTGGAAGGTCTCAAGCGCAATCTTCTAAGTGTTAGTCAAATCTGTGATAGTGGTTATCATGTTCTTTTCACTTCGCAAGGATGTGAGATTAAGAACAAGCTTGGAAAGGCTATTGCAACTAGAAGGAGGACAAAAGGAAATGTGTACAATCTTCTTGACACATCAAGTAATGACAATAATCAAGGTATGTGTCTAATGGGCCAAATTGAAGAGAGCTGGTTATGGCATAAAGATTAGGACACACAAACTTTGAAAATCTAGTTAGAATCAGTAAGAATCAGAATGTTAGAGGTTTACCAATCCTTAATAGGCCAGAAAATTCTATGTGCAAAGAATGTTTAAGCGGTAAACAAACTAAAATTAGCTTCAAAACAAAAGAACATTCTTCATCAAAACCTCTACAACTAGTGCATACTGATTTATGTGGACCAACTAGAACAAGGTCTATTAATGGTGAAAAATCCTTTATGTTATTTGTGGATGATTATACTAGAAGGATATGGGTCACATTTCTTAAGCACAAATCAGAAGCCTTTGAAAGGTTCAAAATTTTTTGTAAAATGGTTGAAAAGGAATCTGATCTAAAACTCAAATGTCTTTGATCTGACAAAGGAGGTGAGTTCACCTCTCAAGAGTTTATTGATTACTATGAACAACACGGTATTAAAAGGCAGTATGTTGCAACTAAAACACCTCAACAAAATGGGGTAGTTGAACGTAAAAATAGAACTATAAAACAAATGGCTAGAACAAAGCTAGATGAAGCTAAGTTGCCTGATATGTACTGGAAAGAAGTTGTTCATACAGCTGTATACATTTTGAATAGAGTGCAGCTTAGGGTGAAATCTAAACACACTCCTTATGAACTATGGTATGGAAAAACAACTTCTATGAAGTATTTTAAAATTTTTGGAAGCAAGTGTTTTATCAAGAAAGATTATGATAACCTTGGCAGTTTTCAATCCAAAAGTGATGAGGGTATCTTTTTGGGACACTCAACTCACAGCAAAGCTTATAAATGTCTCAACAAAAGGCTTAATAAGATTGTTGAAGTTGTTAATGTAAAATTTGATGAAAGACCACATTTGAATGCTGAATCTTTGCAAGATAATGAGGAAGAAGAACTTGAACTTGAAATAATTTCAGAAGGAGCTGAAACAGAAAAGCCTAATACTAATTCATCAAGCCCTAAAATTGAAGAAGCAAGTCCTGAAAAAGGTGCATCAAAATCTCCTTTGAAGACTCTAGCCAAATATCACCCCAAAGTTCAAATAACTAGAGATAAAAATGCAGGAGTTCAAACTAGGAGAAAGGTTGTTGAATCTGATGAAAAGGCTCAAATAGCTTTCTATTTAGTTACTCAGTTTGAGCCTAAAATTTTTAATGAAGCTCTCATAGATTCATGTTGGGTTAATGCTATGCAGGAAGAAATTGATCAGATTGAGAAAAATCATACTTGGGAGTTAGTCCAAGACCAGGTGACAAGAATGTCATTGGAGGCAAATGGATATACAGAAATAAGGTTGATGAAAATGGCAATGTTATTCACAACAAAGCAATATTTTTCTGCAAAGGCTATGCTCAACAAGAAGGTATTGATTTTGGTGAAACCTTTGCACCTGTTGCTAGATTAAAATCTATCAAAATATTCTTGGCTTATTATATTTATAAAGACTTTACTTTTTATCAAATGGATGTCAAAACTGCTTTTTTAAATGGCTATTTAGATGAAGAGGTCTATGTTGAACAGCCTAAAGGATTTATTTGCAAAGATAAGCCTAATCATGTTTACAAATTGAAAAAGGCCCTCTATGGCTTAAAACAAGCACCTAGAGCTTGGTACTTTAGGCTAGACAGTCATTTGCTTTCAAATGGTTTTGTTAGAGGAGGTGTAGACAACAATCTTTATGTTAAAACTAAAGATTTTGATATTTTGGTTGTTGAAATTTACGTTGATGACACTATCTTTGGCTGCAATAATGTTACTTTGAGTAAAAAAATCTCTCAGCTAATGGAATCTAAATTTGAAATGTCAATGTTGGGAGAGTTAAATTTCTTCTTGGGTCTTCAAATCTCTTAACATGAAAATGGAATATTTCTTTCTCAAACCAAGTATGCTAGAGAGATGCTTAAGAAATTTTAGATGGATGAATGCCATCCAGTTAGCACTCCATTGGTTACTAGATGCAAACTTACTAAGGTTGATGATTCTCTTATACAAATCAAACTGAATATAGACCAATGATTGGAAGTTTGTTATATTTAATTGCTTCTCGACCTAACATCATGCAGGAAATTTGCATGGTTGCACGGTTTCAGGCATCACCTAAAGAATCCCATGTCACTCTTGTTAAAAGGATTTTTAAATACATTAAGGGCACTCTTGATTATGGTCTTTGGTATCCTAGACATAATGATTTTTCATTAATTGCATATACTGATGCTAATTGGATTGGTTGTTTGGATGATAGGAAAAGCACCGATGGTGTTGCATTCTTTCTTGGTGATCGTTTAGTGGCATGGCACAACAAGAAACAAGAATCTGTTTCTCTTTCTATTGCTGAAGTAGAATACATTGCTGCCACTTCATGTTGTACTCAAGTTCTTTGGATGAGTCAAACTCTATCTGATATGGGTATTGAAGTTCCTAAACCTATTTCTATTCTTTGTGATAACACAAGTGCAATAAATATCTCCAAAAATCCTGTTATGCACTCTTGAACTAAACATAATGCTATCAAGTTTCATTTTCTGCGAGAAAAGGTACTGGCAAATGAAGTATGTTTATTTCTTGTTGGATCACAAGATCAGGTGGTTGATATTTTTACTAAGCCCTTAGCAAAAGAGTTATTTGAAAGGTTGAGACTTCGATTGGGAGTTTTCTCTCAATTGTTACTTCTCTAATTCACCAAGCTTCAGCTTAGGGGGAGCATGTTATATATTTTGATTCATTTACAGCTCTCCTACAATCTTGGTTGTTGCACTGTTACTCTTTTTGCAGCTGTTTCTCATGATATTTTTGGTTGGCTTCTCAGTTGTGTTATGACAATGCACTTTTTTTTTTCTTCTATTCTTTGTCATTGAAGCAAAAATGGGGAGAGTCATTTGTGTTTTTCCATCAAGGACAAAGGGGGAGTTTGTTGGTTCTCAGTTGTGTTCAGATTGGTTTGTCCTTGATGACAAAATTCCTTTCAGTTGATTCTACTTGTTGACAGTTTTCATATTGGTTTCTCATGCTCTATCTTGTCTCAGGTTATTTTATTTGTACATTGTTTCGGCGACAGAAAAGGATCATATTGGCATGAGTTATACTGTCAGAATGATGTCTTACTGATTACATTATGTCTCACCGACCGAAGGAAAATGATACACATTTCGGCAAGAGTTATACCGTCAGAATGATGTCTTACTGATTACATTATGTCTCACCGACCGGAGGAAATGGATACACATTTCAGCAGGAGTTTGGTCTTTGGCATGTTGTTTCTTCGAGCGCTTTGTGTCTCATCGATTGGCACAAGAAAGAACTTTTCGGTGAGAAAATTTTTCATCGAAGTGAGGTCATGGTGAGGTTGTTGTGTCTTGTCGACTGCTGATAATGAAATACATTTCAGTAAGACTCATGAGTTTTGATGTAGAGTCTCAGCAAACCCATCAAGTCTTGTTGACAAAGTCTAATGAATGGATTTCGGTGAGAGATTGGTAATGTCTTGGCGATCAAGTATGTATCGTGTGGTGTTTCGGTATGACTCAATGAATTCTTTGGGACCTCTCCTCGATTATGAATTATCTCAGCGACACCAGATGAAAGGATGACTTTCGGTAAAACAAAGCATTATCTTCAAAATGTCTCCCCGATAGCAAAATGTCATAGCGACAAACAGAGGGATGACTGATGGCGATAAAGTTGCCTTTGGTATAACATTACATCGATGGACAAATGGATACTTCTTGGTGAGACATTTAACTTTGATAGGACTATAGGGATGTCTCACCGACCGTTCTAGTGATGATTAACAAAAACTCAAATACTGCTGACCAACATTCTCAGGTTATCTTATTTGTACTTGTACTTGGTTCTTGAGAATGGTCTCCTCTCTTCTGTGAATCTAATCTGAGCCTTCTCTATCACTCTTTATAACTAAAATTTGCTCTAAAGATTTGATTGGCTCTTGGTTTACCGTTACACTTTGGCTAGAAGATCGACAGAAGTTAAAAGAATTCGTGGGAGCTGCATTACTAGCTGGTATTTATGTCTTTGAGTGTTGCACATACAAGTATCTTTATTTGGTGTTTTCTTTTTGCAAATGGTAGTCCTTGGGCGTTATTTTATTGGAAATCTCTTAATGGCTAGAGACGTTTTTCTTTGCATGATTAGATTTTTTTTTTTGCAAAAAACATCAATGATTATTGTGTTCATTATCTGAAATGAAATGGTTACAAGGCAGAATATTCTTTGAGCATTGAGAGTTTATGATTTTCTGTTTTGGGCAATCGTGGTTTTGATGAAAATGTTTTAGATGCAAATTTGAAATCTCTTCTTCATCGTAGAATTTAATGCTTTCAGCATTTGGGTATTCAGAAATATATGATTGATCATTTGGGTATTCCAAAAATTGTTTCTATTGATGATTACTGCATCTGTTTAGGGTTTAGTAATTATAAGTGCAGATTTGAAGAAGCTTTGTGACTTATTCTTATCAAATCTTTTATAAACCAGTCAAAGTTTATTTATAGCCTATTGTTCAAGGCATTACACTGACAGACATACTGAAAGTATTGTATAAAAACTAGTGTTATAAACACTGTGAAATCTTTGGTTGTAGTTCTGGAATATTGTTCTTTGGTTGTATCAAAAATGTATTGAAATACTTTGTATTAAAAAATATGAAAAACAAAGATGCGGAGATATATTGTAATATTATTTTCTATGTAATATTTTAAGGATTCAATTATTGAATCCTTAGGGTATTCTGTAGACGAGAAAACAGAGAAATATGTGCTTAACTAAAAACAGAGAAATCCTCTAAGTTATTATTATTGTTCAAAACATAATTTGAGGGCTTGGTACTCCTTGAGATGGATGTCTCAAAACAAGGGGTTGGTGCTCCTTGAGTGGGTGCTCTAAAATTGGCCTATAAGGCATTGTGAACAGTTGATTAAAAGATTAAGCCTGCAAGGCATTTCGGGAGTGGTTTTTATACCCTAGGAGGGTTTTCCACTCAGCAAAATCTTGTGTCTCTTTGTTCTTCTGAGTTCTCACTGCTTTACTATGTTGTTGTTGTTTCAGTTCACTATTGGGTTATTACTTTTCTCAATTATGTTTATGAATGATTACATTCAACTCATGAATGCATTAATTAGAGTAATATTAAGATCAAATCTGAGCTATGTTTTTGAATTTTTGAAAATTGGTCAAATTTGTTAAGACACTTATTCACCCCCCCCCTCTCAGTGTCATTTTAACTCCATCAAACCCATCTATGCCAAGGGATTTAAAAGCACCAAAGGAAAACACAACCTTTTTAACTTCTTCCATAGAGACAACATTAGTCATCATCTTTAAATCAAGATCAAAAATAACTTTAGGGATCACCTCAAGAAAGTCATCATGTACCTAATTTACATTGTCTGGTGTCATATGGTGAGAGGAGAAGAAGTTTACAACTTCCCGAGCAATCTCTTTTTCAGTAGATACCATGGAACCATCCTCTTTCACAAGCGATCTGATCTTGTTTTTGATTCTGTGTTTCAAAGTAGATTGGAGGAAGAATTTAGTATTCCTATCCCCCTCAATTAGCCATTGAACATAATAATTTTGTTTCTAAAATATTTCCTCCTATTTTTTTATCCCAAACCATTGAGATCTGAGGTCTCTTTCCTTAGCACAAATCTCATCATCCACCTGACTAGTGTCCATAATATCCTGAACTTCCTTTAAGTTGTTTCCCAGTGTATTCTTTATCTCAAAGATATTTCCAAAGGTCACCTTATTCCACCCTTTCACTCTTTGCTTAATTCTACTAATCTTTTCCACCATACAATACAGAGGGGTTCCATTTATAGGTTCCTCCCACCAGCATTTAACAAGAGCAGCAAATTTTGGGTGAAGACTCCACATAATTTCAAACCTGAACAGGAAAGGACCCCTATTGTAATCCACATTTCTTTTTAGCACCAAGGCATTATGATCATATCCAGACCTTGGGAGAGTAGAAAGATATAGAAATTGGGAGATATTCCAATTGGTTGAGATCAGGAACCTATCTAGCTTGACTTGGATCAGATGGTATCCATTCCTTCTATTGGACCAAGTGTACTTAGAGCCTTGGAGAGGGATTTCAATAAGACTAGTTGAGTTTAGGAATTTATCCAGCTCCATCATGCTATTTGAATAGTCATCCTGCCCCCCCCCCTCGACTTATATGAAGAAAGGAGAGGGGAATTGAAATCCCCTCCCAGCATCCAATGATCATCTTTTTTGTTAGAAATAGCATCACTTAGTTGTTCCCAAAGCAAAAATCTATCCCTGCTCAAGTTTGGGGCATAGATATTTATTAAGTTCCACTTCTCCTGGGAAGCCAAATCTTCTAGGGTAACTGTCAAACTATTCCTACTAGCCGAGCACAGAGTTCCTTTTAGTTTATAAGGATTACAAAGATTAGTATACCTCTAGAAGCCCCTTCAAACTCACTAAAAAAATAATTTGCACCAAGCCAAATGCTCAAAATAGCCTTATCAAAAGTCTCTTTCTTCATCTTAGTTTCTTGGAGGAGGAGAACATCCACTTTATTGTCAAGGATACAAGTTTTAACCAAAAACTATTTATATGGGCTATTAAGGCCCCTTATATTCCAGGAAATATACTTCATAGATAAAACAAGGTACAACACCACCCAAACCCTAGAGAAACAGCCAGGGCTACTTCTTCTTGGGATTTGACCCAAAGATTGAATCCAAAGTTCTTTGTTTTCTAGCAGCCACATACCTAACAATGTTTTTATCTCTGGACTCCTTTTGGGCAGGTCTTCCAACCTTATTCCCCCCCCAACATCTGACTTCTTTTTCTTTTTAGATTTAATTGGTGCTTGAGACCACTCATCCTCATCCTCTTTATCACTAGGCTGAGGAGGAAATCCGTGTAAATCCAAAGAGTCACTCAGATTTCTTGCCTCCTTTTGGGATAAGAAATGCATATCCTCCAATGATAGGTTGGTGTCAAAATGCACAAACTCTCCTTCAAACTCATCTCCCACTCCTGAAACCTAAACCTTCTCCTGGGGAGCTTACAATTTTTCCACCATTAGGGGGCCCACCTTAGGTTTTTCCTTAATATTAACTTCTTCTCCTCGATCTAGCATCACCATTTTTGAAGAACCAGGGGTTGGTAAGCTAGAAACAGGGGCAGAAACCTCAATGTTTAGAAAAACTGAGTTGTTAGCAATAGCAAGAGGTTAAGAGAGAACCACCTTGCCTGGGACTAGAGGTTCCTTCTATTGGGGATAAAAAACCACAGTGACAGGATTTGTAGAAGGCTAAGCAACTAAAGCAAGTTCATTAGTAGAGAATTCCTCCATAGGTTTTTTCTCCTTAGCAAAGGTTCCCTCAACAAATTTGTTCCCACAAGATTCAATGAGGTGACCAAACTTCTTGCACAACTGGCAGAAGAGACGGGCATTTTCATATTCTAGGGGTTGGGTCTAGTTACCAAATTTTGACTTAAGGAGGATTGAAGATGGTAAGACCGTAATAACAACCACATTTACACAAATATGGGCATACACTAGTCTAGATCTCTCCTAAGTAATCTTATCAATAGCCAAAAGGCTACCAAAGGAGTTGGCTATACCTTTTAAAATACCCATCTCCCAGAACTCACAAGGTAGGCCCGAAAGATGAACCCACGTTGGAGCCAAGGCACCTAGGTCAATCTACAGATCAAAGCCTAGTTTCCATTTGTAGAGGGAAAGAAAGTTCTTAAAACTAGAGTCAAACACCTAGGGGCCAACAGTTAAAACCTTCAGCATATCTTCATAAACCACAAAGGAGAAAAGGAAGATACCTCTTGGCATGGCATTTATGGTGACGCTACCTTTGGGGTTCCAGGTAGAAGCAGCCCATTGATGAACCAATTCAATATTTGGCCTATGAGCCAAAAACTTACCAACTAACTATTGGAAATAGGATGTCATTTAATTGCAATCCTAAAAATTATTTATTTCATGTATCTCCTAAGTCCTTGGAAAGTGTTCTCAAACACTAGGATTAGAAAGAGATTAATATTGAATGAAATAATCATGTTAATTAAAATTTGTAATTAATTCCAAATGTTAGGAGCATGTGAGGGCATCCAATATGAGTTCCTAAATAATAGGGGCACATGGGGCACCCACATGGAAGGTGGAACCCACCTTAAGTTAAGTTAATTTTTTGGAGAAAAAGATAACACTTGTATAATGCATGCAAAGATCCTAGAAGTTAGGGATTGATGTTTACATGCATGAAGTTCAATTCAATTCAGTTCACTTCAGCTTAGTTATGGTTTAGTTATCCTCAGTTGCATGTAGTTAGTTTCAGTTGAATGCTAGTTGACTTTAGTTGACTTGGAATGCATGACTAATGACTTGAGTTGCATGACAGATAGCAGGTGCTACTTTCAGTTAACAGGGGATGACCATTCTTGCATGAATGGTGGAGAGATACATTTCAGTTAAAAAAGAATGACTTGGACCCACCTTGGGTTCCCAAGTTGGCTTCTTGGAGTTAACACTTTTGCATGCTAAGATATTTTAGAAGGTTGAGTTAAGTGGGCCCATTCTTGGGCGCCAACTTTGAGGATAAGCTTTGAAGATATCTTTGGAATAAAGGTTGAGTTATGACTTTAGTTTGGGACGCCCAAATGGATGAAGGAGTTTGACATTGTTCTTCACAGTTGAACTCTAATTGCAAGAGATGGGCATAGGATTTTGGAGATAATCTTTGAGCTTTGTAATTGTAACTCTTTAGAGTTTAAAAGGCTGATTATTGCCTATTTATCTCAAGAAATTTGAAGAGAGTTTGTATCAGTTTTATTGTAGGTTGTGAAGAAGATTTGTTGAAGGAAGAAGAAGCATATCGAGGAAGGATTGGAATTATTGTAATCTTATTCTAAGATTAAATAATACATTGATTCTTGGTGGAGTTTTTTCCCGAAAGGGTTTCTCAATGGTATATTCTATGTGTCTTCTAATATTCTATCTAATTCTTCTACAACCTTTTGTCTTCATTCTACAAATGATAAAATGAATTCATCAGATAATCACCCATAAAGAATTTGTAACAAAGAATACATATTTAGATCAGCAATCATAAATTTTTACAAAGTATTAAGCTACATAAACACCTCAATTTTCTTCATTTGGTATTAGAGTTGAGGTTGGGTAGAGTATTCAGACGCCTTTCTCTTAAAAGATTGGAGGTTTTTTGGCTGTAGTGGGAACTTTTACTATTTTTTATTATTGTTGATTTTCGAAAATAAGTTTGATACAATGAATTCTCATTTAGATATTGAAAGGTTCAATGGATCTAATTATGAGATGTGGAAATTAAAAATGGAGAATCTCCTTGAAGAGAGAGATTAGTGGTTAGTTTTTGGTAATGAGACAAAGTCACCTAAAACGATGTCAAATGAGGATTGGGATAAGCTTGATAAGAAGGCAAGGGGGACCATAAGATTATGTCTTGTTGATGTTGTTCTCTTGAATGTTTCAGAAGAAACTACTGCATATAAGTTGTGGAAGAGAATAGGAGATATTTATCAAACTAAAAGTCTTACTAATAAGTTGTATCTGAAAAGACAGTTGTATTCTTTAAAGATGAAAGATGGTGATTTTTTTCCAAATCATTTGAATTATTTTAATTTGATTCTAAGTCAGTTAGCATCTGTGGATGTAAAGCTAGAAGATGAAGATAAATGCATTTTGTTACTTTGTTCTTTACTAGAGTCTTGGGAAAATCTAATTGTTGCTATTAGTGGTAGTGGTGTAGATCCGAAGATGGACAGTATAATTCCTACTCTCCTATTAGAGGAGATGAGGAGGAAGTCTAAAATGGAAATCCAAGATGCCTTGTTTGTAAAAGGTAGGCCTAAGAAAAAGGAACCTAAGGGAGACAAGGAAGGGAAGGGTAAGTCAAAAGGATAGAGTAAGGTAAAGTGTTGGAATTGTGGTAAATTGGGACATGTGAAGGATTGTGAGAACAAGAAAGAGAATTTTGTTTCTTCTACAGAGGAATCCTCAGATGACAGTAATGATGCATTGGTTATTTCAGCTAATATTGTTTGTGATAACTCTTTGCTTGATGTTACAGAGTGATCTTCATGGAGAGGATGGTAGTCATGATGCCATGTGTGACTCGGTACCACGGTTCAGTGGGAGTTGTTAGCAGTGACATGGATGCATCATTGGTAAGGTTATCCTCATGTGATTGGGGATATGGTTTTTTCTTGGTTTAGAGTGGTTGCTATTATGTCATGGTTTACTCTTGATTCTAGATTAGAGTTTGGCATATTACATGTTCTCTTGAGACTAGGATGTATGTTATGATGCATGTGATCTCCTAGGAGGAGATGGTTAGATCATGGATGTCATGTTTATGTTCAAACTTGGAGCTTTGACATTGATCTTGTGTAGTTCTCTTAAGTATTGGGTACATTAATCATTTTCTTCATTGCTTCATGATAGTGCTATGTTGCATTTGGAGTTTGGCATGGATTGGTTGGTTATAGGTCCTCATGGATATTTTGAGAAATAGGTGAGGCTTACGTTCTCTTATGGTAAGAGATATATGTTGGAATGGTTACTTGTAAGAAAATTTATTTTCAACAGTAAAGACTGAGAAGCCTACACCTTGGTTGAACGTGAGTCCAACACACTTGGCGGTTTCACATGCCTCCAAAGAGGTAGTTTGGTTACAGATACTTGGGAAAGGTATTGGTTTTAATTGCAAGTAAGTTAAACTTGAATGTGATAGTCAGAGTGCTATGTGTTTAGCCAAAAATCCTATGTATCATGCTCATACTAAGCATGTTGATGTTTAGTATCACTTTGTGTGAGAAATGGTTGAGAGTGGGAAGGTATTAATTGAGAAAGTTAACACTTTAAATTAATGTTGCAGATTATCTTATGAAACCAGTTCCTACAGATAATTTTTCTTAGTTTTAATCATCTGCTTGGAGCTTCATGATTATGCAAGTTGCATTTGAAGTTGGCATGGATTGATTAGTTGGTGTAGGAAGGTCATTGGCCCTAAGTCCTAGACTTGATTTATAATAATTATTCCTTGTTTAGAATAATTGCAATGTATAATGTCAAGTGGGAGAATGTTGGAAATAGGATGTCATTTAATTGCAATCCTAAACATTATTTATTTCATGTATCTCCTAAGTCCTTGGAAAGTGTTCTTAAACACTAGGATTGGAAAGAGATTAATATTGAATGAAATAATCATGTTAATTGACATTTGTAATTAATTCTAAATGTTAGGAGCATGTGAGGGTGTCCAATATGAGTTCCTATATAATAGGGGCACATGGGGCGCCCACGTGGAAAGTGGAACCCACCTTGAGTTAAGTTAATTGTTTGGAGAAAAAGATAACACTTATGTAATACATGTAAAGATCCTAGAAGTTAGGGATTGATGTTTACATGCATGAAGTTCAGTCCAGTTCAGTTATGGTTCAGTTATCTTTAGTTGCATGTAGTTAGTTTTAGTTGAATGCTAGTTGACTTCAGTTGAATTGGAATGCATGACTAATGACTTGAGTTGCAAAACAGATAACAGGTGACTACTTTCAGTTAATAGGGGATGACCATTATTGCATGAATGGTGGAGAGATACATTTCAGCTAATAGAGAATGACTTGGACCCACCTTGTGTGCCCAAGTTGGCTTCTTGGAGTTAACACTTTTGCATGCTAAGATATTTCAAAAGGATGAGTTAAGTGGGCCCATTCTTGGGCGTCAACTTTGAGGATAAGCTTTGAAGATATCTTCAGAATAAAGGTTGAGTTGTGACTTTAGTTTGGGATGCCCAAATGGATGAAGGAGTTTATTTGACATTGTTCTTCATAGTTGAACTCTACTTGCAAGAGATAGGCATAGGTTTTTGGTGATAAGCTTTGAGCTTTATAATTGTAACTCTTTGGAGTTTACAAGGTTGATTATTGTCTATTTATCTCAAGCAAGTTGAAGAGATTTTGTATCAGTTTTATTGTAGGTTGTGAAGAAGATTTGTTGAAGGAAGAAGAAGCATCTCAAGGAAGGATTCAAATTATTGTAATCTTATTCTAAGATTAAATAATACATTGATTCTTGGTGGATTTTTTTGGAAAGTGGAACCCACCTTGAGTTAAGTTAATTGTTTGGAGAAAAAGATAACACTTATGTAATGCATGTAAAGATCCTAGAAGTTAGGGATTGATGTTTACATGCATGAAGTTCAGTTTAGTTCAGTTATGGTTCAGTTATCTTTAGTTGCATGTAGTTAGTTTTAGTTGAATGCTAGTTGACTTTAGTTGACTTGGAATGCATGACTAATGACTTGAGTTGCATGACAGATAACAAGTGACTACTTTCAGTTAATAGGGGATGACCATTATTGCATGAATGGTGGAGAGATACGTTTCAGTTAATAGAGAATGACTTGGACCCACCTTGTGTGCCCAAGTTGGCTTCTTGGAGTTAACACTTTTGCATGCTAAGATATTTTAGAAGGATGAGTTAAGTGGGCCCCTTCTTGGGCGTCAACTTTGAGGATAAGCTTTGAAGATATCTTCAGAATAAAGGTTGAGTTGTGACTTTAGTTTGGGATGCCCAAATGGATGAAGGAGTTGATTTGACATTGTTCTTCACAGTTGAACTCTACTTGCAAGAGATAGGCATAGGTTTTTGGTGATAAGCTTTGAGCTTTGTAATTGTAACTCTTTGGAGTTTACAAGGTTGATTATTGCCTATTTATCTCAAGCAAGTTGAAGAGAGTTTGTATCAGTTTTATTGTAGGTTGTGAAGAAGATTTGTTGAAGGAAGAAGAAGCATCTCAAGGAAGGATTCAAATTATTGTAATCTTATTCTAAGATTAAATAATACGTTGATTCTTGGTGGATTTATTTTTTAAAGGGTTTCTCCACGGTATATGTTGTGTATCTTCTAATATTTTATCTAATTCTTCTACAACCTTTTGTCTTCATTCTACAAATGATAAAATGAATTAATCAGATAATCACCCACAAAGAATCTGTAACAAAGAATACATATTTAGATCAACAATCATAAATTTTTAAAAAGTATTAAGCTACATAAACACCTCAATTTTCAACACTAACGCCAATTTGAGATTTTCCATCACCTTGAGCATCAAAACTTCCAAGACATCTATTTCCCAACCAGTCATAGAGTAGGAAGCATATTCCAACAACCTTTTACCTGAAGCTGGCGAGTCAAAACCCACCAGTTTGTCCACATAGGAAACCAGTTCTTCCACAGAGAAGAAAGAATCAAGCCCAAAAGTTGGAGATATGGGAAACTTTCCAAAATACCCTTAGTCTTTTCCCCAAGGGAAAGGACAGAAGTACAAGGAGGGGACGTCATATGGGAACATCAAGACTAGTCACTGCCATCATAGGCACAACGCCAAACAAAAAGGTAGCATTCTTGGAATGGGGAGCCTTCCCGAGCCCCCTTCTGACCATCCCATGAAACAGTCAGATTTTTAAAAAATAGCCAAAGCGGGAAAGTTGCAGAGTAGAGCCGAACTATGCACACTCATATATCTTGTTTATTAGAGCTTCATACATTGATTTTATATATTGACATGTATCTTACTCCCTATAGTTATGTGTTACATTTATATTACCATATTATGCTTTTAGATCTTAAAGTTTGACCTTGCATTTATATATTCTACTTTTACCTACACATTAGAGGGGCATCATATCTCCTAGTACTTTATATATTTATGTGGATGTTACTAGGCCATTGAGTATTACACCATCATTTTCCATGTCAGAGCTAATATTCTTATTCACTAACATTATCTCTAGCCTATTATATTCTCAAATTACATTCTTCACACTTATTTCTATATGATTCAATGTTTATATTCTTATATTATTCTATGCCTACATGCTTAAGCATTTGCTTCTCATGTACTAATTTTCCCTTTTTGTACAATTCCTTATACCTATGGATAACTAATTGTTCAGGGAGGGGGACATATCTTGTCACTAATGATCCTATGTTTAGATTTGTTGATAGATACATGTGTTTATAGAGACTCGTCTTATGGAAAAATACATACACAAAATAAAAATACATATTACTATATCTTCATAGGGTTCATTACTTTATATATAGACCCATAGTGGGTATCATTTGAGTGTTTGAATTTTTATCATGGATGTTTGTGAGTAATACACACTTTGACATACATATTCATTTAGGATTCATGTGCATCTCAAAGTGAGAAAAAATTAATTGTGAAATTTGAATATCCATGTCAATTCTCATTTAGTTTTGTATCTATTTTGAGGTATTGCTTTAATACACATACATAATGACAAATATCATGATATTTTATGAAGTTGGGCTCATTCCCCTATCATCTTTTTCCATTTACACACATACTCTATATATTTAAAGGAATTTAATGCTTTCGTTCCAATCAACCTAGAATCTTCAACCATTTGAAAGATCAATCCTTCTAAAGATCAATTAATAGCAACACACTTTGATTTGGTGCAATAAAAAGAGTAAAGAACTTCCATCTTAAATACTTGCTTCTTGTTTTTAATATTTTTCAAATTCCAAGGGGTTGATGAAGGCATAATGCTATCATGGCTTAATCATACAATAACATAATAATGTATTTGTTAATATCATCAATCCCCAAATGCTCAAAAAATATAATGAATAATCCTCTGCATTGGCGAAGTTGTGGAACAAAACCTTACATATTGCTAGATGGATCTAGAGCATGGATATAAATTCATAATTCCAAATCTATTTCCCAAACCTACAAAATTCTCCTCTAACAAGACAAAGATATATCACACAATCACAAATAGTTACATTAACATAGACGCACAATTTTCAAAATTTTATTTTGGAATACAAATCCAAAATCTTATCCATTAATATCACCTCTCAATTATCAAACTAACCAACACCCTTCATCTAGTTCAAATTTAAAAGTATATGTCTAATATACTATTCTCAACTATCAATCATACTTATTATTACTTAATCTAGACTAATTGTATTTGTTTGATTGCATTACTTAATTAACCTAAATTTATCTATCCAAACTCATTATCTTCAGTTTTAAATATTTGAGCAATATTATTCTACTTAATTATTACTTGTTTAGAAATAGATTATCGTCCAATTGACTAAAAATTTCAGCTATTAAGAATGATTAAATTAGTAATGCTCCATTGATTAGAAAATCACAAAATAAAATAAATTTAATTCTCTTTCTTTGGACTGCACACTCACATTTTGAAGATAATTCTGAGATTCTCACAGAAAGCTTTGGAAAGAATTTGTTCAAAGAAATTTAAATGATCTCACTATTATCCATGTTGAGTGAATAAGATATGATGCGTTTAAACACCATCTATGAGATAATAAAGAAAAGGAAGGTTGAGTAACCCTTTAAGCAGAGATATTCTTAATAGGAATGAGAAGGCATTCCACAGATTTGAAATGATAGAAATTTCAATATAAAATATTAAGTATTAAGTATGTCGTGGTAATAATAAATTCTTTGTGAAAATGTGATAGAATGATTAGAATATTAAAAACAACAAATGTTATGTGTCATTACAATAATTTAATGAATTATTACAATTTGAGTTAATAATGATCACATTGAATTATTTATAAAATATTTCAGATTATTTGTGAATACAAGTTAGCATTACAGATCCATCAAAATCAAATAAAATTAAACTATTTTTTGGTCATTACAATAACTTAATTAATGATTACAAGTAGAACTAACAATGATCGAACCATATTGTTTACACATCTTTCTATACTCAATCAGCTTCCCCAGACCATTAAAAGCAAAAGCATATAATAAAAACACAAGTTTCTTTAACCCAATTCAATTTTTTCAAAACCTTTCCAAAGAGTGTATACACAATTGATTGGTCTCTTTTTTTTTTGACAAAGAATTCCAAACATTCAATGACAAGTGATTAATATGTCTCACAACTTTATCTTCCATGTAAATGCACAATAAGTTTCCTAATCTTTCCTTTAAGAGAATATGCTATATCTAAATATTCTAGAAGATTAGACCAGAAATTTTTTCTTTTGAGAGTTCATTTTGAATTAAATTTTATGAATCAACTTATACTAGAGTTTCTTAATTACTCTCTTTCTTCTAAGGTCTAGTTTCTAGTATGGATTCCCAAGAACAAAAAATATGTAAGAATATTTGCTAAGGCTGATAACATTTCAAAGCAGCCCTTCCACATCTAGTTAAGATAGTTTGTTAGGAAAATAAATAAACAGAGAACAAACATGAAGTAGAACATCACAAATTGGCAGGATGAGTAGGCTTTCAAAATTATACCATAGACATTTTTTTTTGTATTTCCTATAACACCATCACCATGTTAACATTTCAATAAAATAATAACTTCTAAGATCAACGATGTCAAATGTAGAGGAAATAGGCCAAAAAGATGAGAGTCCCTTGTTAGAAGCATGAATTATAACTTTGATGAAGGCCTAAGATAAGCAAATGATAATATGGTGTATGAATGCATAACAAAGACCATTAAAGGATTTGGTAAATATAAATGGAAACCTTAGAGATGAGAAAGCATTAAAATGATGATAATGATCACAACTGCAAGGTGAGGGAATTGACAAAGGCTATATGTAAATGGTAATCTTGTGACTAAACTATCACAAAAATAACATCTAGGTAAACGGGCCACAATACTGGTTTATAATTTCATTGAGAAAGGAAAATTTCCAAAATGCTCCCATGAAAAAAAAGGGTTTTTAGGGGGGGTTTGAGAACCCAAAAAAGGGTTTGCTCGAACTCCCCTTTGAGCAAACCCCTTTGGTTATGCCATCCCTTTGCGCCTTTTTTAATGAAAAAAGGAATTATTAAAAAGGGGTTCGAACTTTGCTCGAGGTCAAATTTTCGAACCCCCCTTTTTTGCCCTTCTCCCCTTCTACCAAATTTATGCAAAAATTTTCCTTTCAAAACTCAAGTTGAGGATGAAAATGGAGGAAACTTCATAGACCCAACTGGATGATGGTAGTCCTCAAAACAAGCTATCCATCAAAAATAATTTTAATATATTTTGGTTTTATTAGGTATTTTTTTTAGTTTAATTAAACATAGGTTTTTCATCATAAATCAAGCTTTGTGTTCTGCACATGTGGAAAAATAGCAAATTATCAAAAAAATATCTAAAAAATATCTATGCACTAGATATTGATGTTCTTGATCCAACAAAAAAATGAATTTCGATCTATACAAAAATGTTGTGTTAACAATTAAACATATGTCTGAATTCTAACTAGTCTAACTTCAAAACTTAATTAAGAAAAAAATATTCAATAAAATATTATGAAACCAATTGCATGCACTAGATATCGTAGTTATGAATCTAAATTTGAAAAAAATAGAATTTTATCCTTCATAGAAAAAAAGTTGTGTTAGCAAGTACACATCACTCTTTAAAAATGGTGTTTACTGTTAAAAACTAGTTTTCAAAGGAGATGGAAAAAGAAATGTAATTTGATTCCAAAAAAATTAAAAAAACATATTTAGAATCTACAAACAAAATTTCACAAATCACTAGTTTGCATCATCTTCAAATTCCTCACGTTTCAGTAACTATAGGTGCCTGAAAGTGAAGATTTAGTTAAAAAAAAATCAGTTCAATGTCCAGTTTGACCAAAAATTGTAAACCAATATTGTGGGATCACCCATCTATAACTATAAAGCAAGAGGACCCTAAAAGAGAGAATATAACACACCAAAGAAACTTATTAATTTTTATTAAGTTTTAAAAAGGTTCTTATATAGATTTAATCACAAGAGCTTTAGCTCTATTTAGAGATAAACAAAGAAAACTCTTTTTTTCAAAAAAAAAAAAAAAATCCTGCATAAACTTTTCATGAGAGCTTCAACTCTAGTTCTTTTTCTTTTTACAAAGATAGGTATTCTTTTAATCTTTAACAAATTCATTCTATTATATAACAAATTAAGTAGTTTCTTCCTTCCATATGAAGAGAGCCTTCTAATAGTAAAATTGCACAAAATTATGTAGAAAAGGACAACAAAATCAATCTAAACCCATTTGGTGGAGAAGTTGGACCATACTCATAGAATAGGGACCTTTCAATAAGAAAACAAAATGGAACAAAATATCATAAGCTTGTGAGATGAATATGGTCCAACTTCTTCATTGAGATGAATATGTCATTGAGACCCAAATTAGTTATCTCAAATTCCTTCTTCATGGCTCCTTTAAACAAGTCAATTGATAAATCACCTGTGAATATCAATTCATCAACATACAAACATATAATTAAAATTTGACCTTGTTCATTCATCTTTGTGTACAATGTGGACTTGTTGCTCCTCTTAAACTTATTATGTAAAAGTTAAAATTCAAGCCTATTGTACCATTCTCTAGGTGCTTTCTTGAGTCCATAGAGGGCTTTCTTATTGTGTTTAATTGGGCTATGAGAGAAAATATTTCATTGTATTCAACTCTAAGATGATATGAAAAAACCTTTGCTACTGTCCTTGCTTTATGCTTTTGCACATCTCCTTCTACATTAAATTTGGTCTTGTAGACCCACTTTACTCTTATCACACATTTTCCTTCTAGAATATCCACTAATTCTCATATATGATTCTTCTTTGTAGCATCGATCTCTTCACCCATGACTTGAGCCCAATTTTCATCTTTAATTGTATTTCAAAGTGAACAGGATCATCTATTTATAAAAATAAGGCAAAAAGAGAAAGCAAAATAGCATTGTCTTCACCTTAATTTTGATCATAAATCTCCCTCAAACTTTTTTTCTACTTAGACTTTCCAATTGTGGATTTAATATATTACTTTCAAAGCATATCTTAAATAATTTGGACTTAATGGTCCTACACCTAGAATTCCTATTGTAGGAGGTGTCACATTAGCTACACCTTGCGATATTTGTGGTCATTCATTTTATAGGATTTTTGTTATAATGTGTGAGTATGTCCTTCTTGATGGAGGCGTCACTCGTGGACTATGTTTTTGAGATTGAGAGGGAATGTAAGGAGGTATACCAAGGAGGTGATAACAATTGGATTCAATACTTCTCTATCATCTTACTGTAAATTTTTTGTAATACTCACTATTTTTTTCCAAACTTCCATCCCATGCTTCTTCTTTTTTTAATTGCACATCTTTAATGATTATCACTTTTTTAGTTAGTAGATTATACAATTTATAATATTTTTATTTCTAACTATATCATACACGGATATATTTTTCTTCCTTGTTAACCAATTTATTTATGAATTCATCTGGGGCATGTGCATATGCCACACATCCAAGCACTCTCATATGAGAAACACTATGCTTTCTTTCACTCCATGCTTCTTTTGGAATTGTATGCTTTCTTTCACTCTATGATTCTTTTGGAATCATATTCTTAACACTCCCCGTTGGGCATCTATTTATTATGTAGACCACACATACTATAGCCTTTTCCCAATACTCATTTGTACACTTTTATTCTTCAATTTACTCCTATCCATGTCCATGGTTGTTCTATTATTTATTTTTCATGGAATTCTATTGTGGAGTGTACCTAATCATAGATTTCTTGTGTATTTCATGATTCTTCCAAAAATTTAAGAATACATTTGAGATATATTTACCACCTCTATCTATTCTTAGAACTTTGGTAGAGTGCCAAATTTGCTTCTTAAATAGAGCTTTGAATTGATAAAAAAATCTTGGACATATCATTCTTAGGTTTTAGAAAATAAATTCATTTTTGTATTGTAGTTATCAATGAATGTCAAAAACTAAACATGTCCACCAATTGAATGGGTTTGCATTGGTCCACACAAATAAAAATAAACAATATCCAATGGTGCATTTACTTTAAATGACATATCAATTGAGAATTTTTTTTATGTTTCTTTTCAAAAACATCTACTTCACATACTTTATCTAGTTTTTCTATGAATGGCAAGCCTTTTACCAATTTTTATTGTCTTGCAAATTAAAACTCCAATATTCAAGTGTCAAAATTGTAAGTGTCAAAGCCAATTCTCATGTTTTATTCTTTATTGAAAATTTTATTGAGTGATATCTTGTTGGGTTGAATGTGTGACATCTAAAGGTATCTCTAAAAGAGGTTCATTCACTAAAAAATGTCAATTTTTATCTTGATCCACTTGTGGAATTACTAAGGGGTGAGCTTGAGCAAATTCAACCCTCAAATCTAGTGTTAATTTCAAGGGAAACATTCTTTTGTTGTTCATTTAGAATTTTTCCACTAGCTAATTTCTTATAAATTTATCCAAAATTACACATTCTTTATTTTTATAAGATACTCTATACCCTTTTTTAACTAGTTTCCCAATGCTCATCAAATTATACTTTAAACCAAGAACAAAATAAACATATGAAATCATATTTTTCTCCCCCTATTTAGTTATAATATTAGCATTTCCCTTTCCCATGATTAGAAAATCTATTATCATAGCCCAAAGTGACATTTTATTTTGTAAACTTATCCAAACTAGATGAACAAAGAAGAAAATAGGTGTGTGGAAATGCCCACCTCTATTCTCTTTCGACCATTCAATAATGTCCTAGGAACCCTAATTGGATTGACTATCAACCTCAAAGGTGAGCCAATTCTCAACAAGGAAGACCTAGGAGGGGGTTCTTTAAGCTTTAAAGGGTTCACCACCAAGCAAAAGCTTGGAAAAGACACTTTAACATTCAACTCATAAAGCCTAGAAATGCAAGCTAAATGAAGGATGCAAATGATGAAATTAAGGAACATGAAGTTATGATGTATGTACCTGGGAAGTCTGGAAATGTGATGAGGATTCTGGAAATACAAAAATGTTTTCAAAATGTGTTATGGAGAACTAAGATTCCCTTACTGTTGTCTTAGTCTCGCTACTATTTTTCGGGGCAAATACAAAATCTTCGGATGCTAGAACTAAATCTAGAAGAATCTTTGAAAAATAACCTCGGGAGGACTAAGATTCCCTAGGTGGCAACTTAGTCCCATCCTAAATTTTTGGAATCTTCGAATGTGGTCCTGAGGCTCGAGGTCTGCACTTTCTTCTTCTCTAATCTTAGGTTTTGAAACTTCCAGATTTGGCCTGTAGGTGAGTTTCTGTGAAGATGACAACTTTGCAATACAACGTTGCAACTTTCCACTTCAAATGATCTTCAAGTATTCAACCTAAATTTGCAAACACAAACATGCAAGAGAGGAAAAACTTGTTGATTGCTAGTAAATGGGGGTTTTCCTTGCTCAAACCCCTTGTTGGTAATTAAACCTTGGAATAAAATTAAATGAAGGAGGGAAATGATGACTGAACAAAGTGTTATGTTGCAACTCATCAAACCCTTGTTGTGAAATCTACAAACTTGTGTGAGATGGAAAGCTTGAATGTAGATCTTGAATCAAAGGAATGCTTGATAGATCTTGACTTGAAATGCTTGCTTGAATCAAAACCCTACATCACAAATGTTAGCTTAAAAACACACATGATGGAAGAAGATCTTTGACATGATGCTTGAATCTTGATGATGGCTCCAAATGCTTCATGAAACACTCTTGAATGCTCTTGTGAACTCAATTATGCTATTAGGAATGCTCTCACAAAAGTATTATTGTGAAAATGAATGAAAGAACCTTGTATTTATACTTATCCATACTTAATATCCTAAAATTACACCACAAGCTGACATATGAGATTATTAATTAAAGGAGGCTAAATCCCGCCAAGATTTGAAATTAAATCCTGAAAATACCTTAAGGGGGACTAAGACGCCCTAGGTGGTGTCTTAGTCCCGAGGCATGAAACTCAAGGCACAGACTCCAAAAAGGGGCCACCTTAAGGCACACTTGAAATAAGGGTCCCAAGACCTTTGGGGGACAAAGACACCCTAGGTGGTATCTTAGTCCCAACCCAAAAATCAAGGACACACAACCAAAATCATTAAATTATCATTTATCCATTGATGTTTGTCGGGATTATCTAGAAAAAGATATAGTTTAATAGGCATGTGGATGCAAAATAGGACCAATTAAGACATAAATAATGATAAACAAAGTAAGGCGGACCCAAACAAGTGTGAAAATGCAAGGGTATGCATTTTCCTACACTACACTAGAAAACATTTATTAATTCCTTGTCATGTGATTACTACATCCTAAATATAGAAACCAAACATCTTTTGGACTCTCCTAAGAAACATTGCATGCTAGAAGCATACTACCTTGATTCGTATTTTCTTTAGAAAAAAATACTTTGTTTGTTGAAATCAAATTATCTTTTTCTACTTCTATTTTTATGGCCATAATTTTTATAATAATGACATTGAACTTGAGATTTGTCATACTTTTGTCCATAATATTGATTCTAACTTGGGTTTTAGTTGCTACCCCTTCCATTTGAATTTATAGGACTAGTTCTTCCACCTCTTGGTGAATTTAGTCCTCTTCCTTTGAATTTGGATCTCCCTCCACCTCTACCATGACTAAATAAAACTTATGACTTAAAGGCATGCTCTATAGAAGATCTAGAAGAAAGAATTATCCTATGCTCAAGATAGATTAGAAAGTCCTAAAGCTCGTCTATAGAAAACTATGAAAGTTATTTTGTCTCTTATATAGCTACAAGTGACTCAAAAATTATGGGTACAAGATCCTTAGAATATTTTCTACTATTTTATTATCTTCAAGAGTCTCACTATGAGATCTAATTTGATTAACCAAGCCAAAACTTTGTGTGAGAGATCAATCTACATATTTAGATTCCTTCATTGATATAATTTCAAAATCTCTTCTCAACATTTGTAGCTTTGCAGCTTTTACCTTAGCCATTCCTTTATATATTTTTTGAAGGATATCACATGCTTTTTAAAAAAAAAAAATTCTATTTCAATTGTCAAAAAAATACTTTCATGCATTGTCTAAAAGATGTAGAAGCTAGATTTGAAATCCTTTGTTCTATTATCTTTGAGTGAATCCTTCTCTACCTAAGAAAATGTATTGTATGTTGATGCATTTGTAGGTTCAAGAAACCCATTCTCCATAAGGTTACTTATATCTTGAGAGTTGAACAAATCCCTTATTGTGACTAACCAATACTCATAATGTCTTAGTGAACTAAATGATTTGAGGATTTGTAAGACAAGTGTGCCAGAAGAAGATGCCATTATTTAGCTCCAATACCAAATAAAAAAGAGGTAGAGAGAATAAAACAAATGGTAGATGTTAGGTCCCAAAACCACTCTCCCAAATCCTTGAACTTTTTCCCACCTTCAAGACTAAGGGTTTGTTTTCAAGGTGGTGAATAAAGGTTCATCACTAGATTTGGGATGGTTAAATTTTAATATGTGAGAGTGGGTAATATATATTACTATTTGAGCTTAGCTTAAACCCAAAAGGGTATTCCTAGATGTATAACTTAACAAGTATTTTTATCAAATAGGACAAGAAATAAAAATGATAGTAGCCAAACCCAATTGCATACTTAACCCCAAAAGTTATCATTAGGTCAAATACTTGACTAGTTGCAAATAACCTCTATATGATCAACACACCTTACACATGCACCCATATTTATCAACCTCATTAATCCCTTAAAATATATTCATTTATATTATATACATAATGGAAAGGTGCAAGCATACTCGACATGATCCTTTGAAGGTATGTTTTTTAATATTGCTTGAAGCTATTCCTTGGTTTTTTAATGAATCGATAAACAACATGCATATCTACACTACTCCCACTTTCTATGCTAATGGTGAATGATTTTAATAATTTTAATGGATGTGGAAGGTCAAGATTCCTCTTGACCAATGCCTTATTGGGTAACAAAGTTATATATAATCATGAAAATCAAAGAACTATAAATAACAACAAAGCTATGATATAAAATAAACATTTTTTTTTAATAATCCTTCTCTATACTCATTGATACTCATTTACAATAAGTAAAATACCATTACATATACTTATGAAATAGATTTATGTGATACAACATTTTCAAATTCCCATTATAGCTACACCAACAAATGTGGTAGAAGAAATTTTACAAGAAGAGGACCTGTCAAACCTCTTAGTCCAAAAAACAATCCAAATATCAACAACTATTCAAGGAGATAATTTTTTACATACATTTTTCATAATAGATACCTCTCTACAACTTATATATAAACTCTAATAGATACCTCTCTACATGTAGATTTGATTTTTCCATGATCACCCATGATTTAGTTATCATTGTGATTAATTCTTTATATCAAATTTTCATCCCCAATATCTATAAACATCTGGAATAGTGATAAAATCATCTTTATATCCATTCAACGTACCTCTAAATATTAATGGTTTGTGGATTCATGTGTATGGACAAGGAAATCACCCAAAAAAATTAAATAGTAGCTTGGGATGGCATATCAATCATCATGTGTTTCAATCTCAACCAATGTAATAAATTAGGGTATGGGAAAAGTGTATCCTTTAGATCCATTTCACCTACATAGAGAATGATTTATTTGTGCCATCAAATTTAATCTAGTAGTTTTAGGGCCAAATTAGGTCATTAGTGAAGTGTTGGGTCCTCTAGGAGGGTAGTTAGGGTTCATAATTGAAAATAACAAGAATTTTAAATTGTTGGTGGTTAAAAGATTTCATTTGCATGCTAAGTATTAAAGTGTTAAGGAATCAAAGGATCGAGGAAGAAAGAGAATTCATACCAAAAGGTATGAGGAAAGGGGGAAGGTTGCCAAGGGAACCCTAACAAAGAAAAGGCTTTTGGGATGTCAATATATGGGAATCAAGAATACATTTAAATAGATAATGAGATAAGGGATGGCCCAAATTTTGACTATGACTAATGTTAACCAAGGAGTGGTGGAGTTTTAATATTTCAAGGAAGGAAGGAAATGGATACTTGGGGATAGAAAAATATGACTTTGATAGACAGAAAAAAATTAATATAAGGTATCATAGATCAAGGAGTGAAGATGCATGGGAATTAATACTAAGGGATGGAATGTCCATAAAGAATTCTAAAATTTTAATCCCAATATAAAGGAATTAGAATTTTCACAAGATTTTAGGCTTCAAATATTGACAAGAACGCATATTGTATGCCATTGGAGTGATATTAGGGTATGGGAAAATCCAATACTTTGTAACTTGTAAAAAGACTTAAAATGAAAGTGTAAACTTTCAAGAACTTGGCACACCAAGGATGACAATTCTAATAGGGATGAATAGATGTAAAACTCTAAACTCTAAAAAAACATTTAGACGAATTTTGCAAGGGTATGAGTAGGTTGTTGAGATTGATAGTGAAGGTATATAATATGGACTTCCTTGAAAATATGAAAGGTTGAAAAACATAGAAAACTCAAGGGAAGAGACTAGAAACAACCCAAAATTAGGCTCTTCATGGTTTTTTTTCATAATTTGACTCTAATAGGACCCATAAATTTGTATAGCTTCTGGATTCGATTGTGTATAAAGTTTTTAGCATCAATGTTTTGGATCACACTCTGTGATCCATCATTAGGATGAAAGAGAGCAAGAGGAGAAGTGACACTAATAGGACCCATTTAGGATATCTCAAATCACTTATCAACAATGGTTCAAATGTGAAATAGACACATAAAATAGAAGGGACTCAAAAAATGACACTACATATTTGAGTGCTAACAAGATTCGATTGGGGATGTGTCTCTTGCAAGCATGGTGAGAATTTAGACCTACAAGAGTAGACAAAAAATGAGGAACAATAGTGATCAGGACTAAATTACACTTGATCATGAAAAAAGGGTCATGGTTGCACAAAGAAACCACAATACATACAAGAAAAGACACAATGTATACAAAGAAGAAGAACAACGTGTAGCCACTGACCTAGAGGCACATAGACATTAAAGATATGCCTACACATAAAAAAATTCATTATTTTGTATGTCAAACCCTACATAAATACCCATGGCACATGGTCTTGAACAAACTATTGCATCCACTTACCTTTGTCAAAGATAATCTTGCTAAAGGAATTGAACTCCTTAAACCCAAAAATATCTTCATTGCCCAATTGCGTTAGATGTGGGCTTCTTCTCACATACATCAATTTATGATTTCATCAAAAAGAGTGAATGCTACCTTGACAATTAACCTTTCCAATGTAAGGAAACCGCAAAAAATAAGCCTATGAACCATGCCATGATATATCATTGAAGTCCAAACAATTAGGGGAACAATATGAAGAACAAGGTTAGCCTCAATAGATACAAAAATTCCATCATGCCTATTGAACTCATCAACTAGATTGAATAAAAAATAAAATTCTTCCAACTCACATTTTGATGAGATATATTCCACGCTAACCTATTGACCTACACAAGGAAACTCCTCTTCATGCACATCAAATGGAAAAAAATTAAAACTTTGGAATATAGAAAACTTGAGCAACAGGCATACAATCTACCTAGTACATTTGTTTTTTTTATTCATAATTTTTTTTGTATTGATTATCAGATAAAAAGATTTACATTTAGCATAGAAACTATCCATAAGTCTACAAACCCATACCACCTAGAGCAAACCCAATCCTTCAAAACACCAAACTAGACAAACTAGTCATTCATTCAAACCCTACACTATCCCTACCACCCATGAACCTGAAATATTTTTAGAAAGATAAATAGAAAACTACATTTTAATCTACCCACAAAACTCCATCCGTAATCAGAAAGTCTTGGAAGAGACCACGCCAGTCCACCTCGCCCGACGGTTCCAAATACAGGAAATGTTTTAGAAAGATAAGACTGCACCTCGCTCACTCTCGGTGGCACCAAAGCTCTTCACCAACAATATCCATGATGAAAGGATATATCTCCACCCTCTCCCCAAGAACTAGAGCACATTGTAAGTCCCTAGGATGCAACACCCCCACCCCCAGCACTGCAACAATTATGACATCCATGGTGCCCTCCAGGAGATTCTCCCACACCATCTTCTTCACGATAAGTAGTGCCATGGATCGTGGTACTTCCAGGTCCAAGAGTGAAGCAATAAATCATGCAACAATGTTTGCATTAGTCCTCCACCATTCTGATGAGCTCATAAACTCATCTCCCAACAAAATTTTTGCCGCCTCGAGAACCAGCTCATCCCATACCTTAAACACTAATTTCAAACATCCATGTTGAATCCACCCATAGAACGCCCATAATTTCCTACCAGATGACAAACTGATAGGAGAATCCATTAATTCCATCAAAGAGAATGGCAAGCATTCACCACCAAATGACCATTTAATCTCGAACATCCCATCAACACCATTTCCCACAACATCTATCCTTGAGCAGTTAGTCACCATTAAGAGGTCGAATGGACAACCAATATAGTCCTTTGGCCACCCTTCTATAATAAATAAATGTTGTCACCCAATACTCCCACCCTCACACCATCCAAGGCTATGTTGTCCAGCTTCTGACGACACCAAATCCGGCCCCTCCCACTTGGCAGTTGTGGAACTACCTAGTACATTTGTTACTACTAAACTTCATTGAAAATTATATGTCAGACCCAAGTGAAACACTCAAACTTAGGCACACCATCATCCCCAACATCAAAATTTGTATTTTTATTATGAAGAAAAACCTTTTACTCAACTATGTCCATTTCAAAGACAACATATGACTAGCATACCTCACAATTTGTATGTATTGGTGTATATTTTTTCAACACAAATATCAGAACCATGAGACACTTTAGGTGAAGAACTAATTCTTTAAATTTTCTTTCTATTTTATTTTTTTCTTGGCAACTTGTATTATTGGTATACTCAAATTAGACCTGTGGCACATTTCTTCTTCCATGTTCACTATCACAACAACATCTTCATATGACCCTTTCAAAGTGCATTGTGCATGAGGAAGACATGTCTTGCACCAAATAGACAGGTTCTCATATTCATTTACATGATCACCATCTTCACATTCTTCAAGGGTAATCATTGATTTTTAATTTGAAGACCTCCCTAAGTTCCCTTTGGAATTTTGGGATGAATATATTTTTTAGGGTATTGTTGATTCTTTTGGTCAATTGATTACCATTGATAATGCTACAATAAATAGAACAATTTTTTGTATGCTAGATTTAGGGTTTGTGTTGAGATTGGTAAGAAGTTACCCAACACTATCAATCTGAGCTCCAAGCTTTGGGTTTGGAATTAAACTCTACATTACGATTTTTTTCATAGTAGTACCACCTCCACAGTGATGGACCCTTCTCCTTGTTGTGCCATGTTGTTCATGATAAGATGCATTCCAATGTGTATGCCTTGTTTGAAGGCTCCTCTTTTGTTGAGAGGAAGACGATGGATCTTGAGCTTGGTCCCTTTGCTAATGAAGGTGTTTTGGATAAGTGCAACCTTGATGTTGAGATTGGTATCCCTTCGGATAAGACTCCCTTCAATGGTGGGTTTTCATGTGTAGCCTCTCCTTTGAAGGATTTGTTGAAGTTTGGTTTTAAACCACCTTGATGGCCTTATTTTGGGTGTTTTCCATCTCAAGTGTGTTATGGGTTGGTCCTTTGTTGCTGCAATTTATTTTCTCTACAGTTGGTTTGTAACTAGTTCCATGCTTTAGTCAAAAGCTTGGGTTGTTAGTGGTCCTTTCCTGCCTCACTTCTCATGAGTCTTACTTTTTGTGGTCTCACTTTTGTGAGCTACCTCAATGGTTGTTTTTGTAATGGGTATTGGCCCTTCCAATCTTAATCTAATCAAAACTAGAACCTAGAGTAATATCATAAGCTCCAAGAAACATCTCAATATAGGCATGTGTGTTAGGTATAAAAAAAATTGGTATCATGGAAAGGGAAATCATGAACCTATGACTAAACACCATACTATAATCTCCTTCTTGCCACTTGATTTTTTCTAAGTCCTCGACAAGGAAAGTATGGCCTAAATGCAAAGAAACATCTTCTTCAAACATAATCACAAGGTCATTCCAAGAAGCAAAGGAATTCTATGGAAAACCTTCATACCATTCAATGTCTTTCCATGCAAGGACCTAACATATAATCCACATGTCCTCATCTTTAAATTGAAAATTTTCCATGAAATATGGAAAATACCTCAACTCTTCTTCACTAATATCACACCCATCAAATCTAAGCATTTGGTTGTAAACCTTGACTATCGTGATTTTTTATTTCATAATCAACCCAATATATGTCTAGCTATTTATAAAGAGTGTCCAAGGGATTGATAGGGAACTAAGAAACTTGACCTTTTGTTGCACCAAGATAGACATTGGATTGCAATACCTTGATTTTTTCTTTCCATTCCTTTTCAATCCTAGAAAGCTCATTAATTTCTTGCTTTTTCTTTTGTATGGATGCTTGTAGATCTAAATCTTAAATTTTATCTTATGTTGGGTTGTACGAAACAACATGGATATTCATCCTCATCATGAAGATCTTCCTCTCTACTCATTGGAAGGGCATTTGAATTCATGGGAGTGATAAGTTGAACCTTCTACAGTTTGAGCTATACATATGTTGTTAGTTTTATGCTTAAGGTGAGGCCACACCTCATCATGTTCAACATCTTCTCTATATGACATCCTAGGAGGAAGAGGATATTGACCAATATCATATGTTTCAACATCTTGATGTCTCATACCAAAATTTTGCATATTATAAGGTCTATCCCAACCTCTTCCAATAGCATCTATATCATCCATTTGTATCCATTCACCCCTATCATTAGGATTCTTCTTATAATCATCATAAGGGAACTCATTCTTTCTTCTCATTAGGAGACCATCAACATGCTCAAATTTTGTCTTTGAAGTGGGGTATTCGATAAAAATTTCATGATTCTTAGTGTGAAAATATTGCATACACACATAAATAATTTTATCCATATTCCTTCTACCAATAACCATATCATAACCTTGATAAAATAATTATGGTATTCAACTACTATTAGAAGCTCCAACACTTCCTCTTTGAGAAATCATATCAAGTTCTCTTGTTCAAGTTCATGTTTATATGCTACACTAGGAGAAAGAGAACAACGACCATCAAAATATATTATTAATTGTTGACATTGTATGCCATGACTTTGTAAATATTCATCAATAATTTCATGCATATTTCTTCTCCCAACAAGCATGTCTTCTCTTTTTGTTTCATAACTAGACCAATGTACTTTTCTATTTTTTCTAATTATATTGTTAATTGAGTTTTTAGAAGTAAAAAGGCATTGATCTTTTGAATCAGAATTTATAACATTTTTACTTACAAAATTGACTTCTAATAAATGACACATAGGTCTGATTGAATTACTATGATCCTTAGCTTCCCATTATGGATGTCTTTGTGCACTAGTTGAAGCTATATTTTCTCCTTGTTCTTTTTGGTACTTGGGTTGCATTCTTGTCTCCATAACAAAGTCTTTAATCTAATTATTATTTCTTGGTTGACTAAAACAGAATAACACTCTTCACTTGGAAGAGATAAAATAAAATAAATTCTAATAGTTAAAAATTCAAATTACCAAACAAGGATTTTTCCTTATTATGAGTTACAAAGTTAATTAAGGTGAGAACCAAAATATCTTATCCCCAAAAACGGTACCATTTCTTAGGCATAAGTTGACGACTTATCAAATCATCCAAATTAATAACTTCTTCAATGATTTTCCTTCAAAATAAGAACCAAAATATCATATCCCTAGAATTAATGTCATTGGTCAGGTTCAGAAATCACTCTCCCAAATCCTAGATATTTTTTCCACCTTCGAGGCCTAAGGTTTATCTTCAAGAAGGTGAATAAAGGCTCATTGAGAGACTTGAGATGGTTAAATGTTAATATATGAGAGTGGATAATATATCCTAATCTTTGGGATCAACTTAAACCTAGGAGGGTAATCCTAGAGGTATACCTTAATAGGTGTTTTTATCAAATAGGATGAGCATATAAAATGACAACAATCAAACCCAATTACATACTTGACCCCAAAATTTGTCACTAGATCAAATAAGACTGATTGCAAATAGCCTCTATATATAGCTAATCAACACACTTTACACATGTACCCACAATTATCAACCTCATTAATCCCTTAAAATTTGTTCATTTATATTACATACATAGTGGCAACTCCCAAGCATATTAGACATGATCCTCTAAAGGTTTATCCATTAAGATTGCTTGAATGTATTCCTTTGTTGTTTTACTAGATCGATGAGGATCATGCATATCTACACTACTACTTCCTATACAACTGGTGAATGATTTTAATGGATGTGGAAGGTCAATATTCCTACTAATTGGTGTCTTATTGGGTAATAGAATTATATCCAACCATGACAAGCAAAGAACTATAAATAACAACAAAGGTGTGATATAAAATAAATGTTGTTGCTTAGTAATCCTTCTCTAAACTCATTGATATTCATCTACAATAGGTAAAATACCATTACATATATTATGTATGAGATATATTTAAATGTTGCAACATTTTCAAATATACATAATAGCTACACCAAAAAATTTGGTGGAAGAAATTTTACAAGATGGTATGTCACACCTCTCACTCCAAAAAAAATCTAAAATATCAATAACGATTCAAGGAGATAATTGTTTACATAATTCTACCACAATAGCTAGCTCTTTGCAACTTAGAGAGAAGCTCTAATGGTGGATAAAATATCAAACAGTGGAACCCTAGAGTACATATTATGGCTAGCAAAAACCCAAAGAACCAACCACTTGAATGAATGAAGAGCTTGCATATATAGATTTTCCACCTAGGAAACCAAGTAGTGAAAGAGAATGTGTGCAAATTTTATTATGCCATGATTTCCCACACTTTAGCTATCATCATGATAAATGGTTTGTATTAGATTTACCTCCTTGAGATCCATAAATATCTGGCATAGCAATAAAACTATCCTTTTTCCCATTTGCCATATCTTTGAACGTCAATGGTGTGTGGATTCATGTGCATGGATAAGGAAATTCTTAAAAATTCTATTGAAACAACATGGGATGGAATATCAATCATCGGGCACTGCAATCTCAACCATTTCAATAAATTAGGTTATAAATAAAGTGTCATTTTCTCCTTTGGATCAACACCAACTACATAGAGAATTAGTTGTGGGTGTCATCATATTTAATCTAGTAGTTTCATGGCAAAATCATGTCATTAATGAAGCTCTAGGTCATCTAGGAGGGTAGGTAGGGTTCATAGTGGAAAATGGTATGAATTTGGACTATCAGAGGTCAAAGAGAACTCATATTGTGTTGCTAAGGATTGGGGCATTGGGGATGACTAGGAAGCCATGCTAAACAAATAAGGAAAGGAAGAAGGATAACAAGGGAAACCTAACAAAGCAAAGGATTTTAGGATGTTACAATCAGGGAATCAGGAATACCTCTAAATAGATACCAAGCTAAGGGATGGCCAAAAGTTTGAATTTGACTAAAGTTAACCAAGGAGAAATGGAGTTTCAAGATTTTAGAAAGGAAGGAAATGGGTACTTGGGGATGGAAAAATCCAAATCCTAACACTAATAAACATAATAATTTTGAAATGCAAGGTATCAAGGATCGGGGAGGATCAAATAGTAAGGGATGGAATGGATGAAGAAGTCCAACCCTGATACAAGGGACTTAGAATTTTTATATGCTTTTGGACTTCAAAGATTGAGAAAAACTCATATAGTATGTCATTGGAATGGCATTGGGGTACAAAAAAATTGATACTTTGTAACTTTCAAAGAAATTAGAAGGAAAGTGTGGATTTTTATGAAAGGCATACCAATGATGACAATTCCAATAGAGATTACTAGATGTGGATCTTTGAAACTCTAGAAAACAACACTTAGACAAATTTTACAAGGGCATGAATGGGATATTAGGATAGGTAGGGAAGGTATATAGGCATGGACTTCTTTGAAAATATGAAAGGTCAAAAAATATACAAAACTAAAGGGAACACAACACATTAGAAATGGCCCAAACTTAGGCCCTTTGTGGATTTTTTCACCCTTTGGCACTAGGAGGAACCATTTAGAATGTTTCAAATTGACTATCAACAATGGCTCCAATATGACTAAGACACACAAAGTGGAAGGGACTCAAGAAAAATGACACTACAAATTTGAGTCCCAACAATAGAAACTTACTATATTGTATTAATTTAAAAAAAGGTACTTAGATTTGATCATAAGATCTTCAAGTTTGTTAGATGGAAAAATAGAGATACTTCTCTCTTTCACAAAAAACTTGTGGTATTAGGCTAGAATAGAATCCCATTAAAGGATTTGGAAGATATATAAATGGAAATATTGTAGATGAGAAATCATCAAAATTATGATAATAATCATGACTACAAGGTGAGGGAATTGGCAAAGGCTACATGTAAATGGTAATCTTGTGAATAAACTATCACAATAATTACATCTATAACCATAAGGAAAGAGAACCCTAAAATCATATTTTTTAGGCACCTTTAAGGAGATAATGTGATGTGTAAATGCATAGAGAATACTAAAGGATATTAGTAGTCTTAAGCTAGAATAGAATCCCATTAAAGGATTTAGAAAATATAAATGGAAAGATTGTAGATGAGAAAGCATCAAAATGATGATAATGATCACAACTACAAGGCAAGGGAACTAACAAAAGCTACATATAAATGATAATCTTATGAATAAATTCACACCAATAACATCTATAATTATAAGGCGAGAGGACCCTACAAGAATGTTTTTTAGGTACCTATAATGAATCTTAGTGCTAAAGAAAAGGATGAGCCTCACATAACCTTGTGATTTGCAACTCTCCTTAGGAAACTATTTTTAAACAAAAAATGTTTCATACTAATTCCAAGCACAACCACATGATATAATCAAGCAAGAAAAAAATATTTGTTGTGTGAGACAAGGACCCTAAGACAACTATCATTTAAGAAACAACCTTCTTTCTAGATTCCACTAGTATAAACCATTACACTTTAGGCTATGTTGTTGACTTACAAAAGGATTAAACAACTTGATTTTGAACAAGAAATAATTCACCATTGTAGCCTTCAAGCTTCTAAATTTAAAAATCAACTAGAGAATCTATAGACCTAATCTCCTTTTTTTTAACACGAAATAGTACCTTTCTATTTAATGCTTCCATGGTGTAATATTATTTTACTTTGGTGGGAATTTTCACTATGTAGAATATTTGATACTCAAGCCTCTTCTTCCATAGAAGAAATGTCTATTGACAATTAGTAATGTACATGAGTGAAAGGTCATTGAAGAAATAACTACTTCAAACAATGGCTATAACCTATAGCTATTATAAAATCATAAAGGAAATGTCAATTTGTCAATGAATTGGCTATTAGATACTTCACTTAATAAAAAACCTCAAACAAATAAAATATATAAACATCTATTTAGTCTATCAATATTGATAGCCAAGCTTTAGCTCAATAACCTTAAATTCAATATTGGAAAATGAGTTTTTTTATAAAACAAATAACCTAGTTTACATTAAGATATCATGCCTCCATAATTAACAATATTGAGAAAAAGGCTTTGAAAATAACAATATAAATTTTATAGAAACTGATATTTTGGACCATTTAAGTGGTTCGTCGTAAGGAAAGATTATGAAATAAATGGATGCTTGTAAGCCATTCTGTAACAACTCCTTATTTGAAAAAATGTTAATCTTAACTAAAGCTTATAAAATCTCTCACAAATGTTAGCCTCCTTGAGAAAAACATTCAAATAAATTAAAATATTGTTAAAAGTTTAGGAACACTACAAAAATGTGAATTTTTTTACATATTGAAAGTAGGAATGATCATTAGAAATATATTAAAGCAATAGACATTCTATTACGGGATAGACTATAGTAACAACAATCTAAAATTTTGATGGAATAGTTTTTGTATCAAATAAGTTGTATTGGTGATATTTTCTTGGTATTCAAACATTTAATCTTAACTAGAGTTTTGAGGTTTTCTTGGCAATATGGCATGTTTGTGATAACCAAACTACTTAACTAAATTTTACTTTGATAGTTTATCTCATGTCTTCAATATATTCATAGAGGCCCCAAAAAACTTCTTATGAGGTATTATTATGGATCCAAACAAGGATTAAAAATACCAATGTAAAATTCTATAAGACCCACATTTCATTATTTGTCATTTACCACTTTGAGAATGATGCTTTATGACATGTCATAACATGTGTCATAAGTGGGTCAAGATTCCTAGAAAAATTTGTGACCTCTTATATTATCTCTTACACCACTATCTTTGTCATGTGTGCTCTTCCACATTATTTATGACAAGATATTCTTTTACAAATATATTTAAACACAAATACCAATAATTACATAACATAATGGCCAAGGCATAAAGTACATTTTATTTCATGAGAATATATAAATTAATAAACAATTACATAATCTAAAAATTATTAATTAAATAATAATACTAGTATTTTTAATTCTTATAATCTATTGTAACATTATATTACAATATTATTATATGATAATACTAATAATGTTAATAACTACATGTTTCTAGTTTACTATATTTTAATAATATCCTCCCAATAATTTTATTAATTTATTATAATCTTATTACTAATATTATTATTTAAACAAGTAAATAAAGTGTTTTTTTTTAATCAAAAGTAGACAAACCACTATAATATATTATTTATATTTAATATTTGCATAACCCTGATTCATCACTTTTCCATACATATCATCTTCTATAGGTTGATATAGCTACATTACATATCAACTACAATGCTTTGCTACAACAATATTACATAATTACATTTTACCCATACGTTTCCCATGTTGCACCTTTGTAACACTTGAGTGACATTACATTTGAGCATTTCCATTTTTCATTTCAAAAATACCCAAAAACCTTTAGATTATGTTTCCATTTGTGAAAAAGCTAGCAACCTATCTTTGTTAGCCACCATCTGCTTCCTTAGCCATATAATATTTTTGACAAAATTGCAACAAAATTTAACAATGTATTCTGCCATTATTATTTATCAACCTCCATCATATCAAAATGCTCCTCCTCCATCATATCAAAATGCTCATATACACCATGTTCTCCATGATTATCATCTTTCCAAACAACAAAGTGATCATGGCCTTCCATATCTCCTGAACTATTGAATCCCTCTTGTATAAAAGTTGAACTATTCTCACCTCTGTCTGGCTCCAGTAAAGGTACTTCATTTAAATTCAAATTATTTGCAATTTTCACTCCAAACAAGTGAAAATGTGCAAGCCCAGTTTGTGCATTTACCTCTGTAACTTCTCGTGCAACACTATTTTCTACTTCATATTCGTTTCCAACTGCAACCTAATTGAAATTATTTATATCCGGCTACATTTGACCTTGGCAAGATACAGGCACATGGAAATCATGATCATGCGTTAGTAACACAAGAATCACATGAACCTTAACTTTCACCTTTTCAATAAATTCCGACGCAAACCCAAAAACAAAATTTATGAGCACATTGAGCATAAAGCTTGAATTTTGATATGATAGAGTCTTATTCATAGCAATGTATAACTTTTGAAACTCTGCCTTATGAAGAAGGAAACCTCTTGGAAACAAACCTCCTACATACCCATGCCCTTTCTAGAAATCATACCTTTGACAAGCTTGTTGGAGATTATCATTTTGCAAATAAATTTCATTCACAACTTTACCAGCAATGAATTCCACCATATTGAAATTTTGTAACAAATCCATAAGATTTGATAGAAAATTTGATAACAATTGAGAAGGATATATTAACCTTTTTTCTTTTGGCTCCATAATTTCCTTTCCTATGACCCTTTTGATATGCTTCATGATAATTCTGTTGTGATCTTTAAAAACCAAATGCATCTCTACATCACCAAATTGCTCAAAAATTGGCCATTCCTAGCTATTAACTAGCATGAAAATTCTATAATTCCTTGGATGAAACTCCATTTTCCTTCTTGCACTCACCAAATAGGAAAAGTTAGTAGTATTAATATCCTCACTTCAAGAACTTGACGCAAACATTTGATTTGTTATTTTGAGACCATCCTTTGTGACCTCTGTTGCATTTATTAATTTTTTTGAAGTAATCATGATTAATTTATGCTTCATACCTTTTCAGAAAAATCTCAAAAAATCCTACACATCTTGTACTTCTATACCGTTAGCATATTTGTGAAAAGTGACTTTAAAAAATTGCACTAAATTTTTCAGAATTTCTTTCTATAAACATAAAATCTTTGGATAAATACTTTATCTAAATTTAGCAAAAAGCCATATTGCTTTTAATGATCATTTGATTTTAGTTTGTACCATCATGAGAATTCAATCACTACTCTCACATAGTTTGAATTATTGTGCTACAACATCTTGTTAACACCTGTACACCTACACAAATCCAAAAAACTTAATGCATACTTATACCGTGCATTCCTTACAAGGAATTCATCATTATAATTCGATTCCCTTTGAGTATTTAAAAAAATAAACTTTCCATCCTTAGTTTCAAAAGCTTAAAGACACATTCATCAATAAAACTTGCACGCAATACTAAAGCTCATCATGTTGCAAACAGATCACATAACCTTGAAGTAGCTTCAATGAAACCACATTGTACCACAATCTGCACGAATAACATGTCCTTGCTACCCACCCACCCACCACCTTATACCTTTACTGTTGCAATTCCTTATAACAATATGAATATAGTCATGGAACTTTTATTTTGATTTCAAAAGTCTTGGGCATAACACACATGAAATTGCCATTTACACACATGTTAAATATTCAATTTTTATAGATCTGCTAAAAAAAACCACATATGTAATTTGCAATTACACAAGCATTTCAAAACCATAAAAATAGATTCGTATCCATATGCTTTTAGTGGTAATTTCCATATACATATGTGTAACCAAATCTCCAGATTTCCATAACTGAAGCCATTAACAAACACACTTGTAACTGTCAATTGCAGATGTGTTCCCAGAACATCTCATGCTTATAGATAGTATTCGCCACATAATATGCATATTATTATAAGAAATGGCAAATAGATTCCTCATACTTTAATGATAGATAAGGTATTACTAACATTCCACATTGGTTATTAAAGCTTCTAGCACGGGATGCATTTTTCCCATTTCAACCACATGAGTAACTATTTCAACTTCTTGATCACACCCATAATTTGCTAGAAAATCAGCCACCCTATTTCCTTCTTTGTAGGTGTGCAAAATTTGATAATTACCTATTTTATCAAGCAAAGACCAAATCTGCTTAACAATATAGTCCAATTTCCAATTTTGAACCTTATGATCTCTACATGCATTGAGAAAAATTAAGGAATCTCCCTCTAGCTGAATCAAAGGAAGTTTAAAATTGAGTACTAACTTCAAGCCTTGCAAGAGAGCTTGAGCCTCAACAACATTATTAGTTCCATGTAGTAATTTGAAAGATTTGGCACATAAAACTATAACTTTATGATCTCTTATAATCACCCCTACTGCAAAGATACCTGGATTTCCCCTAGAAGCTCCATCTATATTCAACTTGAAAATTCCAGATGGAGGGGGTAGCCAAACAATGGAATCTATGTCCACTTTATGAACATGTTGATGAAGACTACCTTTGAAAGGAAAAGACAAAGATGTCCAAGTGACCAACATGCTTGAATCCCATTCAGTAAAGAGTGAGCCAACTTTCTTTACCTTATTAACATATGCATTTACTGTCTCAGAAATAGACCTTTCCAGTAATAACAACATTTGATCAATAATCAACTTCTCTTTTTTGAAGATGCATCTATTTGTTGCCCACCAAAGAGCCCATAACATAGAGGATGGAATAATACACCAAATACTTGAAAAAAAAGATTTATACAAGTGTGGCCAACTTGTAAAAAGCTTCCAAATAGTGTTTGGTAAAACAATCACCCATTTCATTTTACCAATCACATACATCCAACAAATTTGTGCTACTGGACACAAAAGGAAAAGGTGATTAATGTCTTCCAATTTCTCCTCACAAAGCACACATTTAAAAGGAGCATCTATTCTTAATTTAGCTAGTTTATCACTAGTAAGAATTTTATTTTGAATTGCTAACCAAGAGAAATAGCCTGCTTAGGGCAAGACTTGTGGATTCCAACAAAACTTATATGCTCTTTGATTTGTAATTTGAAGGGCTTGAGAAATCAATTTATAGCCCTCTTTAACTGTGTAACAACCTGCTGTTGCTTTAGACCAAATTAATTTGTCTGGTTTGGATGATAAATAAACCGTTCTTTCTTGCAAAATAGATGAGATTTAAAGTTTATGATTAACATCTATTGGCTCATTAGAAAAATATTTCCACTGGACTTTACCCATCAATACATCCATATGTTGGACATAATCTTTTACTTTTGTTCCCCATATTTGGGACATTATTAAAACAAAATTTTCAAAATTAAAATCCACAGCTAAATTTTGATAACCATTCCAAGAATCCTTCCAAAATAAGGCTTGATTACCATCATTAACTTCCCAAGTTAAATATGGCAAAATAACCTTTTTGCAAGAAACTAAAAAAATCCACATTGCAGACCCCACAGGTGGATTTGCTATAGTCAAAATTCTAGATGGACACTGATTATCCAAATATTTACTTTGCATGAGATGGCACCATTTTGTAAAAGTTTTTGCATACATTCGGCAAACCATTTTGGCTCCTAGTGCTTGATTTCTATGTAGCAAATTATGAAGTTTTTCTCCTCCTTTCATCTTCTCTAAACACATTGTTTCCAAAGATATCAAAGGTATTTTCTTTTTGCTATCCAAATTACCAGACCACATAAAATTTCTAATCAATTTTTGGATTTGAAATATGATAGATTTAGGAGCTTTTAAAACTGACATGAAGTAATTCGGGATTGATGAGAGTACAAATTTTACCAATAAGATTCTACTTGCTAAAGATAACCATCTCCCTTTCCATGCCAAAATTCGAGATTGAATACTTTGGATGATTTTATGCCAATAAGTAGTTTTATTCTACCTTGTAAAAAATGGAATCCCAAGATATTTACATGGTGAGAGAGCTTGTTGAAAACCAAACAAACTCACTAATCGGTTCTCAATGGTAGTTGTTGTATTAAATACATAGATTTTGGATTTTCCTTCATTCACTTTTTACCTTGAAGCTCTTGTATACTTATCCAATAAATACTTAATATGCAAGGCTTTAGTCATTATTGCTTTTCCAAAAAGCAAGGTATCATCAACAAAAAGGGAGTGGGTTACTGATATGCTAGTGTTTGGAATTAAAACACATTGAACAAGCCCTTGCTTATGAGCTTTATGAAAAGATCTACTCAACGCTTCAGCTAAAATGATAAATAAAAAAGGAGATAGAGGATCCCCTTGACAGACCCCTTGGGAAGATCCAAAAAACCCAACTGTTGATCCATTTAGTAACACATAAAACTTAGCTCCTGATAAGCATGTCATTACCCACTTACACCACTTATGAGAAAAACCAAACTTCAATAGCATCTGCTTCAAAAAAGACCAATCAACTCTGTCATAAGCCTTTTGCATATCAAGTTTAATAACCATGGAAGATATTTTATTTACAACAATAGAATGCAATGTTTCATGAGCAACAATTGCTCCTTCTGGTGTTTCTCTACCAGGAACAAACCCCCTTGTTCCTAAAAAATGATTGATGACACTAGAGGATAAAGGAGAAGATAGATGGCCTTTGTAAAGATTTTATATATTGTATTACAAAGGGAAATAGGTCAAAAATTAGAAAAAGTATTTGGTGAACTAATTTTTGGGATAATTGCAATATTAGTCACATTGAATTTTTTTAACATACCACCTGATTTCCTTGATTCCTCCAATGCATTTAAGATGTCTACTCCAATGAACTCCCAACACTTTTGATAAAAAATGGTTGTGAAACCATCAGGTCCTGGAGCTTTATCAGGAGCCATCGAAAATATCACATTTTTTACTTCATTAAGGGAAAAAGGAGACATCAATCTTACATTATCTTCAAGAGATATCAACTTTGGAATGTCCTAAAGGATATCTTCTCTCTCCCTTATTAAATTAAAATGAGCATTGTTATTTGCAGTTAATAAAGAAGAAAAAAAATTGACTCCTTCATTCTTAATTTCTTCCTCATTAGTAAGAAAAACCCTTGACTCACTATCATGAATGGAGAAAATTGAGCATTTAGCTTTTTTAATTTGGGCTGATATGTAGAAAAAAATTGTATTCCTATCACCATCTTTCAACCATAACTCTCTTGATTTTTGTCTCCAATACACCTCCTCTCTCAATAATAACTCTTTCCATTCCTCTTGCAGCTTACTCTGTTCCTCAAACAACACATTGTCAAGACCATTAGTAATAATTTTATCATTTACCTCTGATAACCTTTTATAGACCAAATCTTTCTGCTCAAAAACATTCTTAAAAACATGTTGATTCCAACTTTTTAACTGTTGTTTAACATAATCCAATTTCTTGCTCAACTGATACATCCTAGAGCCTTGGAAAAAAGGTGCACCCAACCACCATTGATTTATCAAAGAAACAAAATCAGGATGCCTAAACCACATTGCCTCAAATTTGAAAGAAGATTGAAATTTAGGCTTTATCTTTTTTGCTGCCAAATTTAAAGAAATAGCAAAATGATCTAAGGCAGCAAAAGGTAATATTTCAGATGTTAAATCAGAATCACTTAACACCCAATTTGGAGAAATTAAAAACCTGTCCAATCTTTTTGCAATTTGAAGGAAATCTTTCCTTCTATTTGTTTAAGTAAATCCTCCATTTTGTGGAATTACATCCACTAAAGCATTATCTTGGATAAAAGCAACAAAATCCTTCATATCTTTCTTTGGAGGACATATTCCACCTTTTTTCTATAGTAAATTTGTAATTGCAATGAAATCTCTTGCAAGAACAAATTTTTCTTGCCCCACCCCATCAATCTTCAGTTTCAAAGTTTCCCATAACAATTTTTTACCAGCTGTACTAGTAGGACCATAAACATTGAGCAACCAAAAGGTTAAATCAAAATGAGTAACCTTCATTAGCTACCAATTAGGATCGAAAGAAACATTACTAATGCATATTGTTTTCCATTCCATAATGTAATCAATCCTCCTGAGGCTTCCTGAGATGGTGAATGAGAAGCTTTCCATTTGTTCAACTTCTTAGAAATAGCTTGAAAAGACTCATCTAAAGTTTTAGTTTCTTGAAGAATAACAACATCAACCCCACAAGCATCTAATTGCTGCTTGATTTGGACTCTTTTGTCAGAGGCATTTAAGCCTCTGACATTCCAAGAAATTATCATCATTGCAACTTGGGAGAGCAACAAGCTCTCCTTGGTCATTTTTGTTTCAAACCTACTCCCATTTTACCATCTAAAGTTGACTGCAACCTGCTGCTATTTCTTCTTGTAACTTAAAATCTAAAGATTTCCTACCTCTTTTGGTAGGCGACTTTTTACTTGAGGGAGGAGACAAAGGAGACTGAGATATTGATAAGGAACCTATCTCATTAGATACCTCCCCTTCCCAAAAAACCTCAGAAGCAATATCATCAATCATTTGTTCTCTTGCAAATACTAAAGCTTCATCAACAAACTTCTCAAATTCCATCTCAGAAGACATACTAGAGGAAGTATTACAAGGTTCAAGTAAGGCCAACTGAGATTGAAAAATTCCATTATCAACCTCATATTGATCATCAAATATATTTAACCTTTTTTCACTATGATCAAAGATACCAAGTGTTAACATTGAAGCACACTGGTTCAATTGTTGGAACCTATCAAATGTAATTAGGGGGCTGAAAAGATTGAGAGAGTGAAGAAAGCTTTGTATAGGAGACAACAAAATATTCTCCAATCCAAAAACAAAAGAAACCACCAAATACTTTTTAAAAAAGCCAGAAGCCTTGACAATTAAATATCCACTATTATAATGAAGAAATTCTTTTTTGGGTTGTAATTGATCTATATCATGAACAAAATCTAATTCATTAGAATAATCACCTTGATCTTCATGAACTGCCTCCAAAGAAGTAAAGCTACCACAAGAAGTCCCAATTGAACTCAATACAAAGCCATCTTGTGATCTAAAATTAGTAAGGAATTGACACCACTTTAAACAAATATCAAATACCTTTGAAACAAAAGACAGTTCATATGTTTGCGAAAAACCCTTATCTAAAGTTGTGAAGGGCACAATTGACAAATCATTCAAAGATTTGTCCAGACTAAATTCCATCGACTCCTCACACTTTTGTGATAGATGAGTGGGATAATGACAAAGAAAACATGTATTTTTAAGATCTTCGAAAAACAACTTCTGGTTCCACAAACCATAAATAGACTTGATCTTTACAAATATTGGTAAGCTTTTAGAAACATCAATAAGAACACAAAGCCTAACTGGTAATGATGGATTAGCAAAAAAATGCAAATCTTGATTCAAAAAAATCCCCAGCGGATTACCCAAAACCTCAATAATGTTGGATTCCCTAAATTCCAGAGGTAACCCTTGCAACTGAATCCAAAATGGAATAAATTTAACCCTTACTTGAGAAGGGCAAAAATTTGGAGACCATAATGTTGTAAACAAACCATTACCCTCACAAATCCAAGCTTTTTTCCTATAAACCGCATTCCTATAATCTTTATTAGAAAAAATTACTACAAAGAAACCTCCCCCCTAGTCTAAAAAAAAATTGGTGAGACCCTTTCTAGGTTTGAAAAACCCAACATTTCAAAAAATCAATATCTGGCGTAAAATTCCAAAACTTACAAATGAGAGCCACATTTTTTAGATCATCAATCTGCGGCTGAAGCATAGCATGAGGTAAAGTAACACTTACTTGATCCCTTCTAAAATTCTGCTTTGGAATCCACTACTTGCCTCTAAACCCCAAGTCTTTATAAGATTTTGACGGAACCCTTCCTTCGACACCATGAGAAACATTACCAATTGGGCCCTTACGACCCTTACTAGAAACATTAATGTTATTTGGAAAAGTGAGAGGAGATCTCACTGGACCAAAAACTTTAGGACGAGAAATAGGGATGGCATTTGGCAAAGTGGTCAGATAAGAAGTGTATGATTTTGGAATGAAGGGAGCCCCAAAAATAGAGTGGCTAGAAACTACATTCGCCATGAGCGAGAACTTGAAGAATCAGCCAAGGTTCTCCCTTTAGAAGCACAAATATCAAAAGACGGTTTTTTTCTCTAATAAGAGATTTAGGAACACGCTTTATGCTTTGAATACTCTTATTGGCAAATTTAGACACATGCGAACCAAAAATCCAAGCCCCATTATGGAAAATAGCATCTAGAAAACCTTTGGCATTGTTAACCCTTGGGGAAAATGCATTTTTCAATCTTGAAGAAACATTTCCAGAGTAACCAAGAGTTGATCTATCCATTTCAACAGCACAATCCTTCGAAAAACTAGACTTTGATAGCCCTCACACTCCATGAAAACCCTCATCCTTCACAAAACAGACAGAATAATTTGAATAGTTACCATTAACAACAAAGTTCGAGCTCTATTTCGTGCGGTGCTCCATTTCACCTTTTTTTAGAATATTCTAATATTAATGCATATGTTCAAGTAAATAAATTGTTAATAAAAATAAAATATAAAAAATGTGCTTACATTTGGTAGGTTTTAATGGTGTAACCAAGTTCTTGCAAATGTAAAAAATTCTAATATAATGTTTACAGTTGAGAGACTCTACAATGGCACCAAGGTTCGTCATGTAATGATTGAATTAAAACACATTATATAGAGTCCACATTATTTTCTAAAAACTAAAAGATGTATTTAAAATATTTATATTAATAGATTTTATTTAATAATTATTTTCTTTTGAAGAGTTGTTTTTGTTCCTTGAGAGTTATTTTATAGCTTTATATTTTAACAATGATATCTATCAACCTAGTAAAATCATGATGCATTTATCTTGTAAGAATTTGTTGATCTCAAACTATTATCTAGCCTATCGTTGTCATGTCTCATCTATCAACTACACAACAAATATTTTTATTACAATACTACAAATGTAGGTACTTGTCACTACATGGTTGTGATATATATGACTTGGAAGAATCTATTATCTCAAACTATTATCCATTATGTCATGAATTGACATAGCATAACTTATCTATTGACTAACCAACAAATATCATTATTACAATACTAGAAAGACAAATGTTTTCCACTACGAAACACATATTAATATACATATCATCATGAATAGGTTGAATGTATGACCATTTATTTTAAGAGTTAAAAAGAACTACTATTAACCAACTGCCACTACACCAAAAGCAACATCAGAGAAGTTAAGAGGTACTTACGAGAGTTGAGAGCCCCACGTGACAACGCTCTTGTAACTCTTAATGATGTGTATACTACAAAATCATATCTATAGTTTTTTAAAGGAAAAAATAAATAAAAAAAGCAATTACAATTCCATTATTTCAACTTTTAGTAAAATTATAATAAACGATAGCTAACCCACCCCCTCTTGGTAGATATGGTCGACAATTTAGATAACCGTATGAAAGAAGATAGATTTTGGACATATTTGGAGGATAGCTGGCTCTCTCCAACAAATGCCCCACTTGGTGGGACCCGCAATGCCATACGTAGAAAAAACATTTCCGTATTTTGTTTATATTGAAAAAACATTTCTTTAATCGGTTTTCAGACATCTGATTTGTTGTTGACAATGATTAGGAAGTATGGAAATAATTTGAAGATTTAAGATATTTACACAAGTAGAAATTATGAAGGAGAAAAACAACCCCGTGACATGCGTTGTCGGGCACGTTTTACCAATGGGACCCACGTAACGTTCAATCCAACGGTGCAATGATTTTATTTTATTTATAACACGGATGGAACGTGTGCAAGAAAAAGACAGAAATCACATGCCATGATAATTTTCATTAGGTACTTTCAGGTTATTTTGATGGTACATATTTTTTTGAAGTTAAGGGTTTTTTTTCCCATATATGTATGTACCTAGATACATGTGGCTCTATTTTAGTTATATGTATAGATATTGTATGTATATGATATTTATAATATTAGTTGATGGGTTATATTATGTGGGAGTTTTCAATCAGTGAAGTGTTCATGATAAAAAAAACATTCAATCATGGCTCACATCAAATCTTACAATATAAAAATCATATCTAATCTACTTGTGTGCATTGTGATGGATGCTCAATATGAGTTGTGGATTTTTGTTGTGAGTGAATTTGTATTCATGTGCTTCTATCTCGTGTTAACTTGATTGAGGGAGGATAAATCAACTCTTCCACTTCCCCCTAGGTCATGATCAATTCCAATACTTGGAAATTTGTATATGTTGAGAGTAAAGGCTACAAAGAGGCTAGAAACACTTTCTTTACAATATGGGCCTCTCGTGACATCATAATTGAGCATGAAAATAGTTGTGTGGCCTCCTCTCTTGTCATGGCACAAAATGTGGGAGTTTCAATCGGTGAAGTGTTTCATGTTAAAAAAACATTCAATCATGGCGTCACATCAAATCTTACAATATAAAAATCATATCTAATCTACTTGTGTGCATTGTGATGGATGCTCAATATGAGTTGTGGATTTTTGTTGTGAGTGAATTTGTATTCATGTGCTTCTATCTCGTGTTAACTTGATTGAGGGAGGATAAATCAACTCTTCCACTTCCCCCTAGGTCATGATCAATTCCAATACTTGGAAATTTGTATATGTTGAGAGTAAAGGCTACAAAGAGGCTAGAAACACTTTCTTTACAATATGGGCCTCTTGTGACATCATAATTGAGCATGAAAATAGTTGTGTGGCCTCCTCTCTTGTCATGGCACAAAATGTGGGAGTTTTCAATCGGTGAAGTGTTTCATGTTAAAAAAAACATTCAATCATGGCCTCACATCAAATCTTACAATATAAAAATCATATCTAATCTACTTGTGTGCATTGTGATGGATGCTCAATATGAGTTGTGGATTTTTGTTGTGAGTGAATTTGTATTTGTGTGCTTCTATCTCGTGTTAACTTGATTGAGGGAGGATAAATCAACTCTTCCACTTCCCCCTAGGTCATGATCAATTCCAATACTTGGAAATTTGTATATGTTGAGAGTAAAGGCTACAAAGAGGCTAGAAACACTTTCTTTACAATATGGGCCTCTTGTGACATCATAATTGAGCATGAAAATAGTTGTGTGGCCTCCTCTCTTGTCATGGCACAAAAAATCTCCATAACTCATGATCATGTCCTTTCAAGGTAGACAATGGTACAAGCAACCTAAGACCCTTTCCCACAACATGTCTTCCATTATTGGGTTGATTATGGACCTTGCTAGAAGAATCTTAGACACATTTCCTTTACTAAACTCATGACTACCAAAAAGAATGGAGGCCTTGTAATATCTAGAAGAAATGAAGTGTTGTGGATGGTCTAATTAATTTTGAAGGAAAGAAGAAAGAGTATGAATCTATTATGTAGCATGCTCTTCAACACAAGCATGTTTGACCCCAACAATTTGAATGGGTATGCATCATGTTAACTAGTTATACAAGATGTTTTCTTCATCAAGTAATGACAAACCATCAAGTATAGAGAGAATTTTGCCTCTTAAATTATTGGATGATAAATCCATACTTTCTAGTTAGCTTAGATGGCCTATTGAATCTAGCATTTCACCACTCAATATATTGTTGCCAAGATTCAACAACTTTGGCTTGGACAATTTCCCCGGTTGTTTAGGAATAGTATTGCTAAACTCATTCATGGAGGGATCTATAAAGCTTAGGGTTTTGCAAATCCCAAGGCTCAATAGTATTGTTCTTTTCAATTTATTGCCCTTCATTTCCAAGTGGTCAATATTAGGATTGTAAACTATGAAATCAAAGGGAATGAAGTTAGATATTTACTATTGTGGCTCAAAATCAATAGCCCCAAGCTTGAACATTTCTCAATCTCTTGAGGGACATGGCTTTCCAACTAATTGCCTCTTACAAGTAGAAGCTCTAATTCTCCTAAGGAGTGAAGTGTTGGAGGTATTATCTCATGAGACGATTCCTTGTAAAATCAATTCCAATGAGATTGCTCTAAGCACCCAATGTGAGAGGTATTGAGCCAAATTTTTGGTTACCAAATAGAAATACATATTTGAGACTCTTGAGATTGGTAATATCTAGTGGTATGATTCTTATGAGATGATTATTGTATAAATACAATTCTTGCAAGATTTTGGCCTCCCAAAGTTATGGAGGGATTTGGCTTTTTAGTGAATTATTGGCTAGGAACAAAACTTATAAAATCTACAAGCTACCCAATACTAGACTCGAGATGAACCCCTCTAACATGTTTATATGTAACCTTAGGTCCTTTAGCAAGCTTCAATTTCCAAGCTTTGCAAGATATTGCCAAATAGGAAATTTTTGTTCAAATAAAGTTGAGTCAAGTAGTGTAGCAATCAAAGAGAGGATGTCATGGGCCCTGTGAGCTAATTTTGGGTGGGTGACAAATATTATGGTGATATTTTTACACTTGCCCAACTCCATTGGTATTTATCTACTTTTGTTAATTAGGTTTCAATCTTTGGAACACTATTTGGCCATTATTCAATCTCTCATTGTGTTGACGACTTGGTTGACGTCATCATGGCTTCCACTACAATCATCATTTCAAATAATCACTTCAACCACCATTACAAGGCCACCTTATTTTTTGAATCGAAGTTTTTTTGGTATGGGTACAACTTTATAGTGGATTCAACTGTTACACCCCATTGTGTTAGTACCTATTTACTGTTACTTTGTTGAGTTAAAATGCTTTAATACATGATTGTCTTTTGTATATTTGAATAGAAAATGTAAAGGACAAATGTGTAATTAAATATGATGTTTTCAATGCTTTGATAATGCAATGATATATGATGCATGTAAATGTAATGTTATCAACTAACTACTGTTGTGATGTACTAAGCTGGATGTAGGAACAAAATCGAGCCTTCAGAAGAGAGGGGAGCATCACTCAAGAGAAGAAATTGGTTTGGTAACCCTTAATGTGCCTATTGAGCTAACACACACTCACATCCTAGTTTGGTCAAGCTGAGTCAAGTGAGTTTGGGAAATGGTCAGTAACCATCAGTCATGGTTTGGGAATGCTTTATATTGGTTTATGGTTTTAGACTTTGAGTGTTCTTGATTGGGAACATGTGATTAAGATTTTGTGTTAAGTGTAAGTTCTTCATGTGTTCATATTTATATATTAACTAATGAGTATATATGCATAGAATGTATATATGTGCATGTTTACGATAACTCATACATGTGAGTATAAACATGCATGTGTATATGTAAGTAGATGTATCTATGCACACTCATGTATGGATACACCATATGCATGTGATAACATTGATTGGGCATATGTAGCATATGTATATACCTATACATACATATTAATATATATATGCAAAAAGCACAACCCTATGTCACACTTTATAAAGGAATCAACCAACAACAAAAAAAATTCTAAACTCTGACCACATAAAACTAGTCTTTATGTTTTGAATTTCAAAATGATGTAAACTAATTAAGGGGTAGAAATATCGATGAAGCTTAATCCTGTAATTTTTAGATTTTTTAAAAATTGTTTTGATTAATTTTTTATCAATTTAAGAATAGATTTTGAAATGTTGAAAATTTCAGGAAAAAGTGACGTTCACTTGACATCAAGAAATAAATAGAAAAAAGCTTCATTTTCCCCTAATTTTTTTATGTCCAAATAGGTGACTTCATATCTAGTGCACGGAAAAAATTGAAATTTTGGTGTATATTTTTCTCGTAATAACATTTTAAAGTAAACTTTTCAGAATTTGACAATTTTTATTGGATGTCAACTATTGTCTATTTTTTTAATCATTTTCAAAAAAATAAATTATACCCTTTTGAAGAGGACTCTCTCCTCTAGTGCATCATATATTTTTAATTTTTTTTTAATATATTTTACTTCTTTTTTTTTAATTTCTAATCAGCATCTTTTTTAATTTTAACAACCTACTTGCATTATTTTAAAAATAAAATATATTAAATCTAATCAAAATAAAAAAAATTACATATTTGGATTCACCACTTTGAGCTCTACAAAAGGGTATTTTTCTCTTTTAAAAAAAAAACACATCATTCTGACTAAAGAAATACTTAGTTGAAGTTGAAAGTTTCAGAAAATTCTGAAAAAGTTGAGTTGGTTGCCAACTAGGATGCCACATAGATAGTTTCGGTAGAAAGGGTTTCAACTGGAACCCTTTCTACTGAAACCATGCATATAAAATAAGCCAATTTCAAAGCAGCAAAGGGAAAAACTTATTTTTTTTGGATTTGATCGAAACATATTTGGCCGGAACTCTGTGTGCCACTATAGGCCATGTGGTTTCGGCCAAAAATATTTCACTAAGAACTATTTAGTTGGTTGAATGTGTGACACAAATTTGCGCTTTTACCCATATATATATTAAATGCATTTTGAAATGTTTACAAAGTAAACATAGCACATATGTAGTGTGAGCCTTTTAAAGGTAATTGACTTAAATATAATCCAACATTATATTATCATTGAGCAACACCTATAAAGCACATGAATGAGTTTAAAACCAACACATAAGATAAGAGTAAGTCAACACATAAGTTAATAGTGTATGCTATATGCAAAGTGAATAATAGTTTTTGAAGTTTATAAAGTGCATGAGGAACGCTATGCTAAAACGTTTCAATATGTTTAAGTTGTTGATAAGACAAACCCACACACTAGCATGTTGATGTGTAAATAGGAAATGCCATGATAAAATAAGCATGTAGACTTTGTCAAAGCCAAAGTTGGTTGAAGCTCATGAAGGTAGTTGACTTGCATAACAATTAGGAAACCTGTAGATATGCATTGTTGTGTTTTGACTCAGTAAAAGAGCCATTGTTGTCACATGAAAAGGGGCAACTAATCTATTTTAAGAAGCTAGAAATATTTGGATTTTTTATGTGTTGCATATTATGAGTTTAAATCAACCACATTTCATTCTAAATAGTTGATTTGATGCATTGTTAGTTTTTCGTTGTAGTGGTGGCAGAAAAGAGAAAAAAGGTAGTGAATTTTGTAGCTTGTTTATAGCATTGTGTTGCTTAGATTTAAGTATAAATAGAGGCAACTTCTCTACCTTTTGTTATACTCATTCATTTTGCTTTCAACTTCATTCATCATTTTGTTGTAGTTTTTTGTGCAAGTGTGTTTTTGAGAAGCTTAGTGAGAAAGAGAGTTTTTTTCAAAAATTTGCATTTGAGAGTTTTGTGAGAGACTAGAATTGAAGATAGGTTGAGCTTAGAAGGAGCAACAAGTGTGATTGTGGAAGTTGAGCTTGGGAAGCAACATTTTCATTTGAAGCCATAATTCTAGGCAAGCTAATTTTTATTACTCTATTATTTTATGTTGAAATGTTATTGTCTATGAATGCCATTGTTTATGGGAAGTATAATTTAAATGCATGATAAGCTTGCTTGTATGAACTTAGTTTATTTATTAGTTTGAATAAGCTTGCATGATCCTTGGTAGAATCTTGTTTTGGTGAAACCCTTTTGTTTGGCATATACATATATACTCTATATTGAAATTTGTGTGGTTATTGGAACTATACTTAGTTTGTCAAGACTATATGTATGTAGTATGAATTGTGAAGTATGAGTTGTGTTATTGTCTTGAAGTGCTTTAATGGAAATGTCAGTTTGAACATGGGTGGTTAACTTGGTTTTTCCTGGGGTTAGGATAATCCATGGAAAAGGGAGTAACCTAGTTAGTCACTTAGTATGTGTGCATGTATGGTTATCATGGTTATTCTTGGGGTTAGAATAATCCATGGGAAAGGGAGTAACCCAATTAGTAAGTTGAGTTGGGTGGCAAAATTAGTTGTTCATATAGTCTATATTATGGGCTCCATGCTCAGAGTCATTTTACCAAGGGTTTTTGATGTAGGACCATCCTTAAGCTAGCACAATATTGTCACCAAAAACTAGAAGTTTAGCTTCCTGCATGTGAAATTATCTTGTACACCTTGTGTTGTGGTAGTTTAACATGCAATTGCTTAATTGCACATCATGTTGTGTTGGGAAACTTTGGTGTCCTATGCATTTTATTTCCTATTGGTGCATTTGTGTGCATCTCTACCATGTGTAAGCTATCTTTCACTAAAGACTTGTCATTAATCCTTTGTGCAACATGTTTCATGTGCATAATTTGTGATCATCATCTGATGCTAGAATTTAGGGAGTTGGTCATTTTATTAAAATTATTATGTTAAATGACATGATTAGATCTTTTGATAGGGCATCAATTCTAGATTTGAAAGAATGCCAGTTTAGATTTATTAAGATATATAGATTATTCTTTGTTCGATGACACCTTAGTGGTTGAGCTACTTTTTTGATTGTATATCTATTTCAATGACCAACTTCTATCCACAATGCAAGTGGCATATAGTACATAATGATAATTTTTGGTCATTTAAATGGTTTGGTTGGTTGGTTGGTTATTAACCATATAAGAAAATAGATTGGGTTTTTGGGTAGAGCTTAGAGCTTGATTGTAGTTGCAAAGAGTCTCTACATGTATGTATTCAATACTCTGTAGAATAGTGTGATTGGGTTTTATATATTGGTGACCCTTTATATTCTTTCCATCATTTTCTATAACTTTATTTGGTTTCTATTGTCCCCCATTATTTTTTCTTTGTTTTACTTCTATTGATATGCTCTATGTGCTTATTTAATGGTTGTTCATTTGCTCCTCAAATTATTGCTACACCACATTGTGTCTTTGTTTCCATTAATTGCCTTTATAATCAATGCTTTAAAAGTATGCACACCACATACTAAATCATCATGGAACAAAAAAAAATCAACCACATCATGTGAAGTAGATGATGCATAACAATCATCACTAAGCCCCTTGCTAAGTAAATCATTAATATAACTTAAACATAAACATTTAGAAGGATGACTATCGTGGATAATATGGGAGACCTAATGACCTCATATGAAGGTGAATAAGGCACACCACTAGTGGTAAAAATATAAGCATAATAAATCTTACCACTGGGATACGCATCATATATAAGTACTTAACAAAAAGATATCACTAGAAGGTTGATCAAGTTGAAACCCATCATCAACACATCACTAGTCATGGGAGAATGAACACCAACATGATCTATAAGTGAAGGTGAAACACACAGATTAATATCCCTAGGCTCAAAATGAAATATCAAAATTACATAAACCTATATATATGGAATAATCATGAGATGTACGAAGAACAACCATCCCTTTAAATAAAAATATCATGAGTACAGTTAGTGGATCTAGATAAATCATGTAGAGTAGGATCCCTAGCACAATAAGTTAGGAAGCTAATATGATAAGAAGTATAGAAAATATATCCATAATGAAAGATCTAGTAAAGTAAGTGTATAAGGTTGTATCCAAACTCTAATAAATGTAAATCAATTTTGAAATGAAAGATGAAATCAATCATAATAGTAAATTAGAAGCAACAAGATAGAAAACAAACCCTAGGGGTGTAGGATCAATTGGGTTCAGTAAAATAAAGAGCATAAAACATACCTCTTCAAAATATTTAGGCTAATAAATCAAGTAAAACAATTAATTCAACAATTAACTTACATGTACATGAGTTGAGTCTAAATCCATATATATGAGTGAGTCTAAATCTGTAACTTGATATAAAATTGAAACATAAATAAAATGACTAAAATAATGTGTACCTTGCTGTCCAAGGGAAGGGGATTGATTTGACTATGACAGATGATGAATAATTAGAATTTGAGACTATATCTAGAAATGGATGACCATGAGATGAACATGCATTGTGAAATATAGAACTGTGCGAAGGCAAGTGCAACCTTGAACCTCATGAATGTGATCTTGAACCTTTTGGGCGACCTTGACCCTAACAAATTTAACTGCCTACTATTTTGATTAAACCATAGCTTAGAATCACTAATGCGACTGTGAGCTCAAGATTTGTGGCACTGAATCTCTATGTGAACTTGATTTATAAATGATAGCTTTGACCTTATTGGTACCTATAATAAATGTTCACCTATTTCTATCTTGAAGTAAGGAAAAAGGGTGGTCTTAGGAAGCATTATGGAGCTTCCTAAACTAAGGTATAGAAGTGTCCTAACTTGTCCCTTGTGCCTTTATCAAGCCATGTGACAATTAAGCTAATCATAAATATAAAATAAACTATAAACCAATTTAATATAATTTAAAAGATTCCCACAAACTTACAAAATATTAAAAACATATATATTGATAGTAGTATCTTCTCTTAGTCAAATAATCCAAAATAACTCCTCTAAATATTCACCTAAAAACTTAATGCCTTTTAAAACTCCTATAAAAACATAAAACAGAGACAAATTAATTAATTTTAAAAGAACCCATTTAACATAAACATTGTCCAAATTAACTAATTTTAAAAGGCCTTAAAACAAAACGTGGGATGCAGCTTGTGACTTGTTCAATCATAAACTGACAGGTGTTAACCTAATCCCCACCATATTGGATTCTGTGTACCAACTATATCTCTTCCCCACCACAGACCATCTCCCACTAAATAGGCATATTTTACCTTACATTACATTACATCCACGACTGGCTTGGAATCATTGCTATAAATAAAACCGTGGGCCGTTGCCGTCATCAAACTTACTGTATTAAATATCCAAATATGCACTTGGAAACAACCAATAAAAACATACCACTGCATTAAAATATTCAATCTGATCGAAGAGATAAGGCATGTGAAGATAAACACCTTAGACCGTTTCAAATGCAAACCAATGGGTAAGTGACTTGGAGTAATCATCCGTTGGCGGGTTAGATGGAAGAAAAGTGTTTTTGAATTTTAATTAATTATTATTTCAGGTCAAATCTGCATCCAGCACAGTAGGCTATAGACCTGAACAGACAACTGATTGACGCGTTTCGTTTAACATTTTACCCATGGAATGTTTAATACTATGGGAAAGTGAGCGGCTTGTATTAATTACTGTTAGTATTAGCAGAGATATCAGCTTTGATTAAAAATGGCCACTTGATCTCTTATCCTTCTGACATCAGCTTCTTCAAAGCACCGCTCCTTTTTCTTTTGGTTAAACAAGATAGAACCCCTTCTCTAATCCCTCTTAATCTGTTTAACAAATCCTCAAACCCAAATTTAGTTTGCTATAAATGTTTGTTCATTTGAGGTATTTTCCTTCTGTCAGGCACTCTTGCATTGCTCTATTTTCTTTTTTTTTGCATCGTGGGTGTTGGTGAGGTCATTTTTTTGTTGTGGGTGTTGTTGGTGAAATCATTTTTGTTTTGGGTGCTGACCAGATTTGCTTCTTGTTTCCCTTGGAGATGGTTTGGTGAGAGGCATATTCACTGCAAGGAATTCAGAGGTATGTGATCTGTGATATCCTGGTACATTAATCAATCTCAGACACCCATATCCTTTGATTTATATGTTTTTTGTTTTCTTCATTTCATTTGCATTCTTACAGTGTAGGCATAGAGATGAATATGTTACGTTACTACCCCATTTTCAGAAACTTGTTATGAAGCCTTAGCTCTCCACCAATGATTTTCTTTGGCATCTGTACTTTTTTCAAATTAGCGAGATCATGAGGTTCTGGCTTGCTGCTGTATTTTTGTTTGGGTGTTCAATAGGCTGTAGGTGTTCTCTGGAGAGATCCAGAAGTATTAGAGTTACTACTGTTTGCATTTTCATTGTAGCATAGGGGATGGATCTCAAAAAGCTTTTATATATTGGAAAAATGCTGATCTTACCCAGTGGTTTTGGCAACTGTGACAAGCTATTAGCTCTGGTGCAATGCCGGTCTATGAATCTCTGATTTACGAGATAATCTGTGCCTTTATTTGGGGGTATGATATCAGTGCAACTCTGTTGCCCGGTCCCCTCTCAGTGCTATTTGAGTTTTTCAGATTTTGAATTAAGGTCCCACAGCACCCCAATCCCAATTTGGTTTAGTATTGCTTCAGTGTTTGGTATCTCTACATATTGAAGGACTTTATTTAGCCGGGAAATGCTTTTGAACAGATGATTTCTGATTGCCATGGTATATCAAAATGCATAAGTTTATCTGTAGGATGTTTCATGCCTTAGCAGCGGATGGACTAGTATCCCTTACAGCAGGGGCCGTAAGTTTCCCCGTTTGAAAGCAGAACTCTGAATTCTGATGGAAAGCAGAAGTCTGAATTCAGATGGCTTTTGCAGTTAATCTTATTTCATTTTCTCTATCAAAATGAAGGAAGCCTATTATTAACCTTTTTTCAAAAGGGCCACATTATAAGTCAACTGTGGCATTTACTTTATGAGATATGAATAATTGTATTGTGGTAATTAGATTGCTTTTTTTCTGGCGATGATACTTATAACTATCAAATAAATATATATATCATTGCTTTGTGATATAGTGCAGATCTTTGGTTTTTGACAGCTGTGATTCTCTGGCTTCATGACTTTCATTGCTTGTCCATTGACACTAAAGTCTGATCGTTATTTGATGATGTTATTTCTGGGACAAACTGAAAATGTTGTCTTGCTGAGATAATTGATTGAAGCATGCATAAAAACTACTATGTATGGTTTTGATTTTTTTTTGTTTTGCTGCAGTCATACTGGATGCATTTGTAAGATGGCTGGCAAAGGAGGCTAAGTTTGACAAAATTTCCATGGCTACAAGCGGTAATTTTCTGATTTCAGATGTGAATACCCTGTATTTTTGCTGCTTTATGCATGTTAAAATATATCGGATATGGTAGAGTCTTGGTTGCTTTGTATGAGATTGAGAAGCAGTTGCTGTAATGCTTTTGCAGGTAAGGACGTGTTTGCCCCCACCAAACTTTCATGGTATTGTGAACCTGAGTCAAATAACTCGATATTCACAAGGATATGCTTCAGGTCCACTTATGGAATAGTAATAGTATTGACTCTTCTTCTCTTTGAGATAAAAAGCTCTTTAGCAATACAAAGGGGATCTGCTTATTTTTTAGCATCCTCTAAACCTTGTTCCTGTAAAATTGCAACTTGTATCTCCAATGCTTGTGAAGCAGCTTATAGTGGATTATAACATTCATTATATTTGTATTAATTATAAGAGGGGCAGCTGATGCATAGTTAGGTAACAGTTCAAATGAAAATCCCTATCCTGTATCTCTTTGCCCATGGGAAAGGTTCATGATGCTAGAGTTAAAGCATTAATGACCTGTATTAACAAATTAACCCTGTTGAATCTTTGTTGCACACGTGAAACCATTATCTCACCACAGGATGTACACATGAATTATTGATAAATGGAGTGCCTTTAGAAAACTGGTTTCCTTGTGATAAGTGACATTTCAGAAAGCTTGCAAATGACTACAATCTGTAAAGTGTTGAGGAAAAACACTATAATGTCTGATCCTGAGATCTCCATCAACTTTTGCATTCAGCATGAATTTGTATCAACAGATGCTGCATGTGTATTTGAAACCGAATCTTCCCTTTTACCAGGGCTTCCTGATGATGTTGCTAAGCATTGTCTTGCACTTGTTCCGCGTGGTGATTTTCAGTCGTTGAGAGCTGTTTGTAAGCGATGGAGGAAATTCATTCAGAGCAAAGAATTCTATGCATCCAGAAAATTGGCAGGTACATTAGAAGAGTGGCTTTATGTACTGACAAAGGATGAAGAAGCAGGAAGAATCTACTGGCAAGTCCTTAATTCTGTTAAGGCTGAATGGCAGTCCCTTCCACCTATGCCTGGTCCTGCCAAGACAGAATTTGGTATTGTTGTGATGGGCGGGAAACTTCTCGTTATGGCTGGCTTGTTTGAAGATGATGCTGGTATTGCAACCCCTTCAGCAGATGTTTACAAATATGATTGTGCACTAAACATGTATGTTACTCCTCCGATTAGCAATTTGTATCTGATACAAGTTATTGTCATGAAAACTCAGACAACAAATTTTTTGTGATTAATGTTAGCTATTTGTCTTCGATCTTTGGTTTGTTTTATGAAACATTTATGGAGATATTTCCATGTTGGTTAGTGCAGGTGGAGTAAGCTTCCAAACATGAACGTTGCTCGCTATGACTTTGGTTGTGCTGAGGTTAATGGTCTCGTTTATGTCGTTGGTGGTCACGGAATGGGAGGTGAAACTCTCTCTAGTGTTGAGGTGTTTGATCCAGAAGAAAATCAGTGGACATTGACTGAGAGTTTAAGGCGTCCCAGGTGGGGTTGCTTTGCTTGTAGCCTTGAAGGAAGGTTATATGTCATGGGTGGCCGGTCGAGCTTAATGATAGGATATTCAAGGTGCATTGATATCTACAACCCTGCAAATCATAGATGGGAAGAAATGAAAAATGGATGTGCTATGGTTATTGCCAATGCTGTTTTGGACAATAGACTCTTCTGTATAGAGTGGAAAAATGATAGGAAGCTGGCAATTTTCAACGCCCCAGACAGCTCATGGGAAAGGATTCCTGTGCCACTTGTGGGAAGCATGAGTGTAAACTTTTGTTTTGGCATCCTGGGGGGGAATCTGTTGCTCTTTTCCACCAAAAATGACCCCTATTATAAGACACTTGCATATGACCCACAGGCGGTGCCAGGGTCAGAGTGGCAAACTACAGATATTAGGCCTTTGGGTAGTTGTTTATGCAGTGTGACAATTACTGCATAAACCAAAAGTGGATTAGAAATTGAAAAGATAGCTCCAGATTGGAATTCTTTGCTTTTATAAAATTTCCAAGAATAAGTTGTTTTAGATCAAATGGTATCTTACCAAATGCTTATTTGCTAGATGGGCCAACTGCAATAATATTTAGTTTATTGATACATTTTTAGCAATGGAATAATTTTCAATTATTGCATTTATGTCGTTTGTAAAGTGCTTGGCTGTTGACATTGGATTATTGGTTTGATTTACAGTTTAGCTCTATGTAGGGAAATTCTGTTAGAATAATGGCAAATCTGGGTTGAACTTCGATTTATACATTTATACTTGAAGTTGTAAAATGCTCATAGAACATCTAGACAGATCTGAGAAGATCTTATGATTTTTGTACAGGAAAACGGAATTGTCATTAAATTTTTGCCCAGACAAACCCTTACCCATAGGTTTTTTTTAACCTACTGTGAGTAGTAGGTCTTGTCCTGCTCTTTGTCAGTCACCTTATCTTCTATTGACAGTTATAACAGGATTTATCCACTTGCTTCTTGTCTTACCATCCGACACTTAATTCTTTGGCTTATGGAATTGATGCCATTAACACCCTTTGAAGCAAGTAGATTAATGACAGTGTCCGTAGTTTAGCAAGTAAAATGGGCATGAATTGCCTAGACATATTCATCTTCTATGCTTCTAGGAGATGCTACATGGATGGCTTGTGCATTCAGATGTTTTTGGAGCTCTGTCATGACTTGAACCTGATTTTATTCAACCAAGGACCTGTAGCAGACCATAATAGTAGTGTAATTTATTTGTTAAGTTCGGAAGAGTCTAAGTTCTGTAGCAGACCTGTAGCAGTTCATAATAGTAGTATAATTTATTTGATTATTTTTACAATGGTGACTTAATTTTGCAATTGTTTGAAGTTGCCAAGTAATATAACATTCTGAATTGACTTGAATTTTCTGTAAATAGAATGGTGCATTCTGCCTGGGCCAGACTATACTAAGAGTTGATGTCTTAATTTTTCTATAGAAATCCTGGCAAATTCATTGCAAAAAAGCATAATATTTGAGGTTATTTTTTCTTATTTGAAATCAAACTTTAGATTGGATGGCAGTTTCTTTTTGTTCTTTATATAACTTTCATGGTAATTCAATGCTTAAATTTTCTATGGAAATATCTTTACAGGTTGAAATGGGTGAGCATAGAAAATAAATAATTGATCCGCAACAAATTATTATTATTATTTTTTGAAACTTTGAAATAAGTTCGTTTTAAAACTGAAGAAAATTTATTAAATATAAATAACTTGATTTTTTTCTTAAGAACTTATATATAATCAAATCTGGAGAAAGAAGTTTCAAAAAATTGATGTATATGGTCACAATTTTTTTTTAGCTCAAAGTTTATTGATGACTCCATGTTCAGAATAATTGTAGTTGTTTGGGGTGGAGAAGTTAACATGCTGTTGTGTTATGAAAATTTATTTTTGATGGTCTAGTTACTTTGGGTATGGATAAAAAAAAATTGCAAATGGTCATTCGGGGGGTGTCTGATGTCTTCTGTAACTTGATAAGAAGCCACAAAGATTACATGCGTGCTCTTAGTGGACACCAAGGGATGAGTCTTAACCAATTCAAGAATCAATTTAAAGTAGTGATAGTTATGGTTGCTGCAACTTTTCTTCTTGTTGAGATTTGATTAATTGAGAAATTGGGTGGCATAGTAGAGCTTGGTGTTTGGGATACTTTGGAGATTCCTTGTGTGATTAAAAGCCCACAGAGAGGTATAGCTGGTATTTCAAATGATGGTAGGTTTCCAAGGTAGGTTCATATCAAACAAGGAAACAAGTGTATATGTCTTATAAAAATAAGTCAAATGTTTACTACTTGCATATAGATTTGTTTGAGATGCTCGGAAGATATGCAAAAATTTCAAAGAAAAGGGATTTAGATTGACAATGTATGTCTATGTCTATATGATTGGGATAGGTGGATTGGGTGTTGGTTGGTCATTTGGGAACACGTAAACATCTAGAGAACACTATTTCATTGAAGTACTAATTAAGGAAAGACGTGTATATGTCTTATAAAAAGAAGTCAAATTCTGATTTTCTACTTGGAGATTTGTTTGAGAAGGTAGGAAGATATGCAAAAACTTCAAAACAAAGGGATTTAGCTTGACAATGAATGTCTGTCTATATGATTGGGATAGGTGGATTGGGTGTTGGTTGGTCAATTGGGAACACATGAGCATCTAAAGAACACTATTTCATTGAAGTACTAATTACATTAGACTATTTTATAGTCACTTTTATAAATAAACTCAAGTATATTATAAGAATAAAGTCATTTCATTTTGAAGGGATCTTTCTATTTTCAAATATATTTAAGTAAAAGTCCAACTAACTAAAAGTTGGTTATTTCTCTATTTATTGCTTTTTAAAAAAAATTTAATTTACTTATTTTCTTTTATGTTGATAAAAGTGGGATTGAAAGAGCACAAATCCTTGTACAAAAGAACAACCAACTGGCAAACAAAACAAGTACCATGAGGTACAAGACAAACCAAACAACCCAACAAGGCAAATCAAAGTGAGATACAACTATAGCTAAGTTGTCACACACAATATTAATTAAAAAAGAAACATGGACCCCTAGGCTCCTCTTAGACAATGCCAAACCCAACTTTGTTTAGTTGCGCAACCTTTACTCTAGAATGAGATTGGGAGATAGATTAAGGAAGACCTTTCTTTCACCTTCATATAATAGTTTATGAAATCTTATCATCCAAGTCCTCTAAACAAGAAGTTGGGGGGAGGGAGGAAATCCTACACAAAAGGACCCATCTTTGTACACATAAGAAATAACAGAATAACTAGGCGTAGTAGCCCAATGATGAACTGCCACCACATGAGCAAGTTGAAGTTGAACTGAAGCGAAAGGCATAGCAAGCTGAGTGATTGGAGTGATGGAGCAATAGGGGCAGGACATGTCAGAGACACACTAGGCACATGAGAATCAATACCTTGAGAGGATTTGTCATCCTGAGAGGAGCCGTTAGCTTGTGAGCCACGTGCATGAATAAGTGATATTCATAGGTATTCTTTTGCCACGTCGCTACACCCTTGTGCTAGGAGGTGGACATCAATAGTTAGATGACTGATGGTAAAGTATTATTTGCATTTGAAGGGGAGACGATCATAGTTAAGTGGTTTAGTCCAAGACCTATCCCCCACCATCAAAACAACATCTAACTAACTAATAGTTGTTTACTTCTCTATTTATTGGGTTGCTTTGTTATGGTAGAAGACTTTTGGCATTTTTATGAAGATTGTACGAGGGAGAGATAATAGAGACTCTATGGTCTAAATTTTTGGAGACATAACAAAAATCAATTGACTGAACTTTGGTGATATCAATTTGTTCTCTTGAGTTTTGTGGCATTCTTAAGTTTGGTATAATTCTCATTTTTAATATTTGAGAATGTTTAATGGTCAAATATAACATTTGTTAGATGTTACCAATGCAGGTTGACCTTTGCTTTAATTCAACCTAATACACATTCTTTCCCTCTCAAGTTTTACCTATTTTATCTTTTAATGCATATAACTTATAAATTTTTTTAGATAGTGTTGGTTTTAGATTTCAATAAAGGGAGCTTCCCCTTCAAATAGAGGAGGGTTGTGTCCCAAAATTATTGTTAATTGTTAAAATGTCAATTTTCACACCAACATTTTTTTTTTGGCAACTTTATTGGGGATGATCTTGTAATATTGTGTTACCAATAAAATTTTGAAAGTTCTTTGTAGGGTGTATAGCTATCCAACATAACCCATTTTGTGCAATTAAATCTTAATTGGTTACCAGTTATCCAAAAAGACATCCTTTAAAATTTTAGAAATATGGACTGGGATAACCATTCAAGTGTTACGAAATTGTAAAGAGTTACCATTGTGTTAGATAAAATAAAAGAGAGTTTCTCTTGGAAGAATAACCCAACTTATTATCTAAAGAAATAATCTTAGATAAATTATAATAAATAAAGATTACAACCTAGAGTTCTAGCACTTACACCATCTCAGTGAAAAAAGATATAAAAATAGACATATTGGAAGGAAATATATTATTTCTTTAATCTACAACAAAAATTCAAACTTCAAGCTTAGCTTGGAAAAGACACAAAAAAATAATTTTGCTAGTGCCCCTTCAAGCCTAATAAGAAGAATTAAAAAGAAAGAAACAAGAAATAGGTGTAAGTTTGAGTAAGGCTTTGGTCTTGTTAGAAACAATATTGCCTCATACTGCAAACTTTTCAAGAATGGCTGTTGTATCATGGAGAGCAACAGAAGGCCCTCCAGTCCAGTGCTCAACTCAATGATTTACCCACAGGATCCCAATTTTTTTCCCAAAATTCAACAGAGATGAGAAACAACACCTAACGAACAGAACTGCTTTCACTGCTGTATGTGAAATCTTGGGTGTGCAACATAAGGACATAGGTAGCAGTTAGATTCTATTAAAACCCAGTACAATGTTGTCATTGACTGGTTTTACCACCACCTGCAGGTCTCCATTATTAACTGGGCTAACATGAAGAGGACTAGACAAATGATTGGCTCACCTACCTAGATGATAAAGAAGTGCATGGACCCATTTGGTGAACAAAATCTTGTGGCTGTGAGGCCAACTGGGGATAACCAAAATTGCTTATTTATTAATGCCCAACTACCAGGGGTCAGTTTCTTTTGAGAAGAGCCTGGGTCAATTCTCGGAGATGCCCATGCGCAAGCAATAGATATTGAGGATAACCATACAACTAGTCAATGGAAAAAGGGGTTTCTTCCATTCCTACGGACCCACTTCTCCAGAAAATGGTAAACAAAGTGATTGCTATTAAGAAATAACTTCCACAAATAAATTAGTCATCGCCATATCAAGGAACTATGTGCCTTATAATAATCACATCTACTTGTCAGTACCAAATGAAGGGTCACCTTTGAAGCACCATGTGTGGTTGTCCTGACAACAAATTTGGTGGATGAGCATTGTTGGAAATGAATCAAATGATGTAGATGTGTTCTCACAGTATGGGACAAGAGGGTATGGACATCCTTGAAATTGAAGTTCTCAGAATTCGATGGAAACTCAATGGTGGGGCTCCTTGAGTATGCCCAGGAGAGTTAAATAGTCACTGTTCCGTCGTTTTCACAAAGCCTCAAAATTCAAAAGTTAACAAAGAAAAAGGAATGGAAGCGAAAGGAATAAAGGGATTGAGAAGCCAAAGGAGACTCAAAAGGTGAAAGAGAAAGTACCTATGGGCATCCAACAACCAAGGTCTGTCTTTATTAGAAAGGCTTTATCTACTTAGATAAATAATTCATTACTAACAACACATGTAGTAGCAAGGTCAATCAAAGTAGGTTAGATTAAGATTGTCAAGAATCCTTTACCAATTTCCAATAATCAAAGAATTAATTTAAATTATCTTTAATAAATTTGACCAGCTTATAAGTTGGTCAAGATTGAACTTCAATTATTCAGTTTGAAATATCTGAATAAAAATTCAGATATTTCAAACTGAATAATTGAAGTTCAATCTTGACCATACTAATTTGACCATACTAATTTGACCAGCTTATAAGTTGGTCAAGATTGAACTTCAATTATTCAGTTTGAAATATCTGAATAAAAATTCAGATATTTCAAACTGAATAATTGAAGTTCAATCTTGACCATACTAATTTGATAAGCTGGTCAAATTTATTAAAGATAATTTAAATTAATTCTTTGATTATTGGAAATTGGTAAAGGATTCTTGACAATCTTAATCTAACCTACTTTGATTGACCTTGCTACTACATGTGTTGTTCGTAATGAAAAATCAAAACATTTTGTCTTTTTATTGTGGGTTTCTAATTGAATAACTTCATCATTTATTATGGAGCCTCAAATAATGTCATCCCCATAAAGGTCACACATACATTGAGTGTATCTTATACTTGTTAAGAAATGTATCTCAATCTTGCTTCTAATGTTAAGAAAATGAAAAAACATAATTTTTAGGTTGTAGATTTTATTTTTTTCAAAATTTAGGCTATAGAGGTCGTTTTAGGCCCCAAAAATAATCCTATGATATTCGACATTTGTTTCCAGATGCTTGATATGTAGATCTCTTTGAGCTCTACAATTAAAAAAAGGGCCCAATTGGCCTCTTGAATCAAAATAAATGACTTTCAGAAGTTGGGTCCGCCACACAAAAAGTAAAATATTTATTACATAAAAAAATTGTAGGAGGGAGTTATACTTGTTGACCAAATTATGATGTGAGTTATGACATGCCATAAGACATACTTGAATGGAGATAATGAAGCTAAAATAGAGCACCCAAGTTAGGGAGTGGATTATGACAAACTTATAGTAGGTGAAAAGAATGTGTTGTTTTTACCTTGTGGACTCATCTTGGAATTTGGGCATTGGATTTTTAACTAGGAATTTGGGTTCCACATTTTTGGGTGCTTTTGGCTTATACTTTCCTAGTTACCATTTGATGGTTTTATGTATTATTTTTCCCATTTATTAAGTACTTGTGATGGATGTTTTGATCATGAATATTTGTAGGTACTATTATGCTACCAAAATTACTCCAGATCTCTCATTGGTGATACTCATGTATAGGCTTAGAATCTACAGGTGTATTATAACCTTTTATTACTAAAGAATACATTGAAATGCTTTGAAGTGTGCGGTTCTTTTATTGAAAGGAAGTTTTCCCTATATAAGTCACTCTATTATGGTATGTTGCTTTTGTGCTTTTTCCTTGTAAGTTCAAAGATTTCATTTATTTACACATACCTCCTCTCATAGATTAGTGCATGGAGTGTATTCTGCACCCCTACTTTCTTCCATTTAGTATCATAGCTCAACCACCTTTGGTGCTTGTTATAAAAAAGGTGTCTCAACCTTGTATTCTTGATGTTCAGTATTTAATACTATGTATGTGCTTACTATTTCATCTTTAGTGTTGTTTGTCCTCACATGGGAAAGTTGGCATCCCATTTTGAGGTGGAAATATTTTCATCTTTAGTGAATTTGTCCTCTGATAAGCAAGTAGGTGTTGGTAGTGGCAGTGTTTGTCATTTATGTCAAAGATGTCAGTGTTGGTGCTTGATGCAAGTGTTCTTGGTGCTTCAAAGGTTCTTACTCATGTCAAAGGTGGATGGATTTGTCATTGATGTTAGAGATACTAGGTTTGGTGTCTTACTGTTGTTTCGATGGTCTCAATGTATTCATGTCATCTTCATGTCAAAGTGTTGATATCAAAAGTTGGAGTTTGTTCATGGTTTACAACATTGGTCATCTTATGGTTTATGTATCACAAAGCTATTTCAAGATAAAGATCATTTAGTGAGTTGCTTCAGGTCAAAGATTATTTAGAAAGTTTCTTGCTTGTTCATTCATTTCATGATGATTGATGCATTCAAAGAGTTTTCCAAAGACAAGAGGTATTTTTTATTTTGTCAGAGGTTTTGAGGTCAAAGGACCTTACATCCCATGGTGTATACAAAGGTACATAGTGGTGCAAAAGTGGCATTGATAAGTATTAGTCAAAGGTGCTTGTTTGGTGATCTTCAATGTTGTTGCTTCTTGTAAAAGACAAAGGTGTGTTGAGTTGGTGTATAATGGAAGGGGTTTGCATATTGATGTTCTCATAAGGTTTCAAACCCTCATGTTTGTCAAAGTCAATGGTATAATGCTCAACATCAGTAGCATTTGGTGAATGACATAAGTTTTAGAATAGTCACATGGCTTCATTTGTTCTTTCTTCATTGGTTGATGTTTTCATCATTCAATCTCAACTTTCAAAATTTTCAAAAATCCTAAAGGCACATAGGGTTTATGTTTCTTTAAGGTCTTTAATGAGATGTTAACTTTTTGTTATATTCGTTAAGTGATCGGGTATAGAAGGTTGAAAGTCACTTAAGTGACAATCTAAGGGGTTGAAGCACGTATGAGAACTGACCCTTCATCACAAGTTAACCTGCTAGACAAGTTAAGGGTTTGTCTTATACTACTCATTATGAGATCAATGGTTACTATTCAATTGTGAACTTGGCAGTTGATGAAAATCTAAGGTTTGTGTTTAAACTTCAAAACAGTTATTTCCCGAAGTCTTTCTTTAAATGGGAAGCCTGATAGTCAGGTGTTATGTGGATGTTTGTAAAGGAAAGATGAATTTTTTTCTTGAGTGCACCAAATATGAAGAATAACATTCTAGACAAAAAAGTTTTTTGAATTCCAATGATTAGTGGTTGTATATTGGAATTTGTCATGTATTTGGTAATTTAATGGATGTTATTGAGGGTTTTTTTAGTTATGCAGAGTTTCCTAACTGTCTGCACACAATAATGAATTGAGGAACAATGTTGTATTAGATGAGAATGGTGTTGAGTATTCTAGGAAGTAAAAAACAATGTCTTTGTCAAGATAGAGCAAATTTAGGAAGTTTTGAATAAGTCATTGTATTATTGTGTTCATGATGTGTTTTATGCATTGAAGATATTGATGCCTTGTTTTTGTGAAAATAAACCAAGAGAGGAAGGATTTAAATTACAGTGTCACATGTTTCTTGCTTGATAGTATTATATATTGTTTCAAGATATGAGCTCAATTAAAGTTTATTGAAAAGTGATAATACCTTGATTCTTTTCAATTAAACACTGCCAGGGAGTATTGGATGATAGTTAATACAAAGATAGTTTGCACAACAAATATTCTTGAGATGTATTAACCTCTACACAATATTGTGTGATTTGAATGTGATTACAGGTGGGTTGTATTTAAATTGAAGAGAGAACAGTGTGTGTATGTGCTATGGTAAGTGTGGACAAGTTTTTGACAGAGCAGTGATTTTTATGGAAATAAAGTAACCCTCTAGTTTTTTGATTAATCCTCTTGAAGTGATGTGTGTTTGCCAGTGAGGCATGGTGATTTTCCAATAAGTCATATTGGGTTGCTAGTTAGGCAGATTGAGAAGCCAGTGAGGCAGGTTGAGTAGCTAGTGAGGCTTTGCCAGTGAGGCATAGAGTGTAGCTAGTGGGGCTTGTATTACTAGTGAGGCATGCAATATGTAATCATCAAGTTTTTAGGTAGTAAGGCTTAATAAAGGAAATGTTTAGATTGGTTTTTTTTTCACCCTTTTACAATTTTTTCTGTTAGGAAATCTATGAGGGCATCTCAGAGAAACCTCCATAACAGTAGTGCCTTTGGTAACTTTCATGTCCATTAGGTTGCCTCAAAGACACGTACAACTATGTCCTAAAGCGGAAATAGACACAATTTATTTCCCACATTGATCCTTCTGAGAGAAGCACATGTAAATTCAACAACATGCATTAACAAATTCTACAACAAGAACTAATAGACATGAAAGATGAGACATAAACCAAAACAAACAGATTTATGTGGGGAAAATCCTTTCGGATAAAAAACCCCACACTCCAAAGATCGAGCCATTGTATTATTTAGCAAGAAACAGTTACAATACAATTTCAGGCTCATAGCCTTTTCAGAGATTACATCTTGTTCATTCTGGATACAACTGGTAGCAAACTCTTCATGAGAGATGAACCATGGCATTCATGATCAGAAGAGATTCCAGTAGCAAAACCCTGCCTCTCTCTTCCTCTGCTTCGGCCTCATGGCCTCGACCTTTTTTCCAACCACTCAACTCTCTCTCTTCTTCTCTTTGGCTCTCTTCTCAACCCCCTTCTGCAGAACGTCCAATGCATACATATATACATTCATTCTCTACAGCCTCTGTGAAACAATTTGATTCCAACTATCGGATCACAATGATTGAATCATCCAGCTTAGCATCGTAGATGTTTCCACTTCCTTGCATGGAAGATAATATGTCCAGGTCACACCAAGTAGGACAGTCATCCAAACGGTCAAGGGCGTTCAACCTGTGTTGGCATGTTGGTGAGACACTAACCATGTCTACCCGATGCCAACACAGCCAGCATTCGATATCGCCAAGAGTTGTCCCCATCGGCAAGAGGTTACACCGAGCCCACAACATTCACATCTACGAGACTATCGCTATCGCCAGGAGATCATACCGAGGTTCCAAAGTTATACCGAAACCACTGACGTCCATTGCATTCCTATCGATAAGAGTTTCCTCATCGGAAAGACTCATACCGATGCTCACAAGTCACATCGATCTCAAAATTACCATCGGAAAGACTACCACAGTTTGCCAAGACTTCATACCGAAGTCTTCAAGTCATGCCGACATGAGTATTCCATTTGGTGAGACAATCGTCTTTCGCCAAGACATTACACCGAGCCCTTCATCTTATTCCGAAGTGTATACTGTCGGCGAGACTCTCCATCAGTCACTAGGACTTTCCATTAGTCGCTGGGACTTCATACCAAGTGTTCAAGTCATACCGACATCAGGATTCCCATCGGCAAGACAAACACTCTTTGCCAAGACATCATACCGATGCCTTCAAGTCACACCAAAGTGCTTGATATTCGGCAAGACATTCGTCTTTCGCCAAGACATCACACCGAGCACACTAGGTCATACCGAGTCGACAAGACATTCTTCTTTCGCTAAGACTTCACATCGAGCATCACATGTCATCCCGAAGACTATCGGCGTGACTTTCCAAGTCGCTAAGACTTCACACTGAAGTCTTTTGTCACCACGAAAGCACCAAGGTATACCCATCGGCAATACTTACCGCTATCGATGAGACATCACACCGAAGCAAGCCTTTCAACCAAGGGTCTCCCCGAAAACATTAGTTGGAAAGACTTTCCACATTCGCTAAGACTTCATACTGAAACATAACCCTTTTGGCCAAGTCTCCCTGATATCTGATAGACACCAACTGTCGGCCAAACATCTCCTAGTCGCCAAGACTTCCAACTGATAGGAGTGATTCATACTGATTATCACATTGGCCAAACAAACCAAAGGTCACGCCGATATCGGCAAGACTTCCTATCATCGTTGAGACATCATTCTGATAGTCCAAGTTACGTCGAAGGTTTCAAATGTCGATCGCCAAGACATTCAGGAGGTCACAGCGATAGTTCAGGAAACTAGCAGATCGGCAAGACAACATGAATGTCACAACGACCATGCTTTCTTAGAAGTTTCAGCCTGTGAAATTGAGGCATCAATCCCAACATTTTCCACTCATAAATCTTGTGTTTTGTTTCTTCTTGATGGTGTATCTGTTGAAAACGAAGGTGAAATTGTAGCTTTAAAACTTGTAAACCTATGAGACTGTAGATTTAATTAAGTGTTCTTTGTTACAATTTTTTGTGTATGATTAATCTACTTAGATCAATTTTACCAATTACAGAAAGAGACAAAAGATTGTAGAAGAATGAGATAAGAAGATACAAATGACACATCATATATGTGGAGAAACCCTTTCAAGAAGAAACTTCACGAGAATCAATAGTGCTTGTATTATTTAACCTTAGAACAAGATTACAATAATATTGTATCAATCGTTGATTGATATGTTTCCTTTCCTTCAACAATCCTTCTTCACAACCTTCATAAAACTCTCATACACTTTCTGCAACATAAGCTATCCATGCATTCCATGTGATCAAGCATGAATCCACACATCCCATGCCATACTTCAAACCCTCACACATGCACAAGCTCAACCTGCTAACCTGTAATCAAACTGCTTACAAAATTTGATGCAATTGTTGTGATAAATAGAAAATTAATGAGCATTGTAAACTCCTAAGAGTTGTACAAAACAATATCTTGAAGCTCCTCACAAAAATCTATGCCTAGATTTGACAAGTAGAGTTCCATAATGTAATATATGATCAAACCAAAGTCTTCCTCAATTTAGGTACCCCAAATTGAACACTTAACTAAATATGGTCAAGAAAATATCTTGCAAGCATCACCTCAAATTTGGCACCCAAGAATGGGCCCACTTAATTGAGGTTTGTAAATATCTTCTCTTGTAAAAGGTGTTAACTCAAAGATGCCAACTTGGGCGCACAAGGTGGGTCCAAGTCATTCTGAGTTAACTGAAACGTATCTCTCCACCAATTCATGTAAACATTATGCATGATTGATTATTCCCACTTAACTGAAAGTACCTATTATCTGTCATGCAACTAAAGTCATTAGTCATGCAACTCAAGTCAAGTGAAGTCAACTAGCATTTAACTCAAACTAACTACATGCAACTGAAGATAACTGAACCTTAACTGAATTGAACTAAACTCCACTCATGTAAATATCAATCCCTAACTTGTAGGATCTTAAACATGCATTATTGAAGTGTTATGAATCCTCCAAACAATTAACTGAAGCAAGGTGGATTCCACCTTCCATGTGGGTGCCCCATGTGCTCCTATCTTGTAGGAGCTCTTCTTGGATGCCCCCACATGTTCCTATCATTTAGGAATAATCACAAATGTCAATTTACATGTTCATTTCATTCAAATTTAATCTCTTTCTAATCCTAGTATTGGGGAACACTTTCTAAGGACTTAGGAGATACATGAAATATGTTTAGGATTTCAATTAAATGGCATCCTATTCCCAACACTCTCCCACTTGACATTATACATTGCAATTATTCTAAACAAGGAGTCATTATTATAAATCAAGTACATGACTCAAGGCCAATGGTCTTCCTGCACCAAGAGAACTTATCTGTAGGAATTGGTTTCGTAAGATAATTTGCAACATTGATCAAAGTATCAAATTTCTCAATCGATACCTTTCCACTCTCACCAATACCTTTCCTAAGTCTCTATAACCAAACTATCATAGGTAGAACTTCATGCTATCAACATAACAACCTAAATTTGCAAACAAGTCCCTATATATCCACCATCTTGCAAAATAAGATTTCAAGGTAATCACACACATAGACATGTGATAAAAAACTTCTGAAGTAACTCACTGTAGTAAAGTGTAACCAGTCCAAGAGAAGTGCCCCTCTCATACATAACACATATACCTTCTGGAACTCCCACTGCATAGGTAATGTAAAATCTGAAAACAAGATCACAACATTAACAAGTCCTCCTATAGAACTTCACAGAGGAAGTGGCTAACTCCTCTATCATAGTGTCAAAGAAGCATACAATGATATGCAAAATACATCTCTCATAACATAAGAACCTTCAAGAAGAAAACAATATTCTCACAAAGAGAGAACCTGTAAATCAAACCATGTTCTTATACCACACTAACATGTGCCAAACCGTGTAAAGTAAGATCTCCTTCAATACTCCCAAACTGAAAGGATATCAACATCTAACCATTCAACTTAAAAAATGACAAAGCTTAGATGTAAAAATCTCACATAAAGTAGATTAACCTTAGCCAAACATTCCCACAACAAAAGGGAATATGCCCAAAGCCACTAACTATCTCCCGTACCTGTCCTAGCCAAATCGTCAGAACTAACTCAAGTTCAAGATTGCAAGGAGAACAATGTAAATACATAAAACCATGCATCTACTTCTCAACAATCCCTCAGAACTCAACTTTCAAGACTAATGCATAAGAGAAGACAAGATACATATAAATAATGCATCTAATAATAAGGGGTAAACACCTCTTAGATAATTTTACCTACTAAGTAGACCAAGAGTGGAATACAAGATTGTACTATGCATACAACACCAAGCAATACAGGCTTTCAACAAAGACAACCTTCTCATTAGGTTTATAATGGACTCACATCCATTTCCAGGTGTAGGCTCCTCAGTATTTACTGTTGAAAAATGTTTATAACAAGAAATCATTCCAACACATATCTCTTAACATATGAAATATATGGCCTAACCCAAGTCTCTCTAGTATCCATGATCACCCACCAATCAATCCATGCCAACTTCAAATGAAGCCTGCATAATCATGAAGCTCCAAGCAAATGATTAATACTCAAAACCAAAAAAACTACATCCTCTCCAAAGGAAGAACAATAACACCTTTACCAAAGAATCTAAGGGTTCTCCATGAAACAAGATGTTAAAAAATCTTCAAATCACATGAAGATAACCATATCCTACCAAAGCTTCCACTAAACTATGATACCGAGCTATACATGGCAACAAGATAAACATCAAACCATCACTGTCAAAATCTCCCACTGGAACATGTAACCAAGCTATCCATGAGATCATGATAACCATGTCCTAAATGAAAATCATCCATGGCCTCAACACAATCAAAGAATTTGCTGTAAACAACACAACTCCCAAAAGGTCAAGAAAACCATAATCTCTAAACCAAGAAGATTAAAACACACTTATTTTACAAATCAGAAATAACACAATAGTAAAAGCTCCCACTACAACCAAAAAACCTTCAAACTTTTAAGAGAAAGGTTTCCCAAACTCTACCCAACCACTAGCTTTGATACCAAATGTTGAAAATGAAGGTGAAATTGTAGCTTTAAAACTTGTAAACCTATGAGACTGTAGATTTAATGAAGTGTTCTTTGTTACAATTCTTTGTGTATGATTAATCTATTTAGATGAATTTTACCAATTATAGAAAGAAATAGAAGATTGTAGAAGAATGAGACAAGAAGATATAAGTGACACAACATATATGTGGAGAAACCCTTTTGGGAAAAAACTCCACTAGAATCAGTAGTGCTTGTATTATTTAACCTTAGAACAAGATTACAATAATACTGTATCAATCCTTGATTAATATATGCTTCCTTTCCTTCAAAAATCCTTCTTCACAACCTACAAAAAACTCTCATACACTCTATGCAACACAAACTATCCATGCATTCCATGTGATCAAGCATTCAAATCCATACATCCCATGCCATGCTTCAAACCCTCACACATGCACAAGCTCAACCTGCTAACCTGTAATCAAACTACTTACAAACTCTAATGCAATTGCTGCAATAAATAGGCAATTAATGAGCATTGCGAACTCCTAAGAGTTGTACAAAACAAGAGATTGAAGCTCCTCACAAAAATCTATGCCTAGATTTGACAAGTAGAGTTCCACAATATAATCTATGATCAAACCAAAGTCTTCCTCAATTTAGGCACCCCAAATTGAACACTTAACTAAACTCTGGTCAAGAAAATATCTTGCAAGCATCACCTCAAAGTTGGTGCCCAAGAATAGGCCCACTTAATTGAGCCTTGTAAATATATTCTCATGCAAAATGTGTTAAATCAAAGATGCCAACTTGGGCGCCCAAGGTGGGTCCAAGCCAATCTTAGTTAATTGAAACATATATCTCCACCAATTCATGCAAATATTATGCATGATTGATCATCCCCACTTAACTGAAAGTATCCACATGTTACCTGTCATGCAACTGAAGTCATTAGTCATGCAACTCAAGTCAACTGAATTCAACTAGCATTTAATTGAAACTAACTACATGCAATTGAAGATAACTGAACCATAAGTGAACTAAACTGAAATGAACTGAACAAAACAAAACAAAACAGAACTGAACTCCACTCATGTAAATATCAATCCCTAACTTGTAGGATCTAAAACATGCATTATTGAAGTGTTATGAATCCTCTAAATAGTTAAATAAAGCAAGGCGGGTTCCACCTTCCATGTGGGTGCCCCATGTGCTCCTATCTTGTAGGAGCTCTTCTTGGATGCCCCCACATGTTCCTATCATTTAGGAATAATCACAAATGTTAATTTACATGTCCATTTCATTCGAATTTAATCTCTTTCTAATCCTAGTGTTGGGGAACACTTTCCAAGGACTTAGGAGATACATGTAATATGTTTAGGATTGCAATTAAATGGTATCCTATTCCTAACAGTATCACAACGTGCTTGGTTGATTATTCTTGATTCAAATGTTCTGTTATTATTTGCACATCTTGGTGATTTTCATAACATACAATATCTAGAGTCTTTGAATCATCAAGTGTGTTAAGTTTTGAAATTGGTTTTATTTGACCATTGATTCACCCCCCCTCTAGTGGTTTTGTACTCCAATAGTGGGTGTCCCACATTGAGGGGGCATTTTTGGCCATGTGTCAACATCTTGGAACGTAAGTAAGAGCATCTTGATTTATCATAATAATAGTTCCTTATGACATATTCTTAGGATGTGTAAGCGCATGTAAGAGGGGAATTGCATTGGAATTTTGACTACTAATTATGATAGGTTTGAACACTTTTCATGAAGCATATTTGAGTGGGAGAATAAAGAAAAATTGGGGCATCCAAGTTTGGTTGGTCAAATATTCTTGTTTATGATATATGATAACATGTGAGAAATATATTGAAATAGTCTAAAAGACCAATACCAAGGGGGGAATTAGAATTTGTGCCTTGACCATTCCATACCTCTCTTGGCATTGGTCATGGTTTTCAAAAAATCATGTGATGGTTTCTTGTTTGTTAATCTCCTATATATTGGTGCTAGGGATGGATTAGTGTATATGAGTTTTTTGAGCCTACTAGTAGGTATTGTTATACTATCAAAATTTCTCCAAAATTATATGTTACTAAAACTCCTATAAGAGGCATAACCTATTGATTTTATTGTAACCATGATTTTTACTAATTAATAAAAGTGGTTTTTGATTTTGGAGTGGGTGTTTTCTCCCAAAAGGATTTTCCTTACATAAACCTTTCTAATATGGTATACTATTTATATGTTTTATATATTTTTATCTTTCTTGTAATTATAAAAATCATTATATGCATATGTTAGGAGAATGTCATTGATGATGTTGTTTGGAAACATGAGCATGGAAGGTACATAACAATGTGTTGCAATGTTGTCATTGATGTCAACATTGTAACTTATTTGATGATTTTAGCTGCCAATATTTTTTATCAATTCTAACAAGTTTTTGAGTTGTTGAGAAATACATTTTTTCATAATGGTTTGATACGGTAAAGATAATTATATGGGAAATTAATTAAGTGTCAATTATGTGCATACATTGTTACAATGCATCAATTTTTGGGTTTGCACCACTCCATAAATAAATATTTCACTCTATGCTTCTAACATAATTTTGGTGGATGTTAGATGTATCTGATTTCAAGTTTTCATCATATTTTGGCAAGTGCTTTGAGAGATATGAGTAACAGAGTTTGTCTTGACAAATTATAGTGATTTTCTATACAGTGCAATTGTGTGGGAGATTTCGTGCTTCTTCGTGGATGAGTTTTCGACATTTCTCTTTTGAGGATAAGTTTCCAAATGATAATAGAGCATGTATTCTAGTTGGCATTGAGTTTTGAGGTCCATGTGTCAAGATATGGATACACAATTGAAGGTTTTTGCTTTTAGGTCTTGTGTAGAGTCAACCTAATATGTTTGAAGGTATGCGAAGGTTAAGTAAGTATTACGGTGTTATGTGGGATCTATTATAGGTCCATGCTGACCTATAAAAAGTTGTTTTGAGATTTGAATTGTGGCACATTGTATGTATGAATTTTTTGAACCAACAAGTTATATTTTGGGTGTTACATCTAATTAGGCTGACCTAATTGATGTTATGTTTGATGCCAATATATAAGTTGGATTGTTTTCAATGTTTTGAGTGTGACATGTGATGATATGATGCTAATTTGATCAGAGCACTGGTGCAAAGTTAAGTTGTGAATGTTAAGTTGAAGATCAAAATTGTGCGAATGAAGAGCGAGGCAAAGTGTTGAATCAGAATTAGATAAAGTTTGTTTACTGTAATTCAATGGAACTGTATTTCATGCATATGTTAGATGCAACTGTAATAGTTCAAAATAGGCTATGAGCCACCATCTCTCTTCCATCTTTTTCTCTGTGGAAAGTGAGTCCACCTGCAATGAGAACTTATGAAAATATACTATAATCAGTTATAATATATTGTGAGCTAATCCTCACCATGGTTTTTCCCATTTTGGGTTTTCCATGTAAAAATTCTAGTGTTCATGTGTTGTGTGATGGTGTGAATGTTTCATGCTTTCTTTCCTTATTACAGTTGATTATGCTTTGGTAATTGGATGTTTAATGTTTGAATGGTTTGAGAGAATACTGATTCACCCCCCCTCTAATTATTTTGGGTGTTCAACAACATAATACCCTCCTTGAAGATTAATTCAAAAATTATTTATGTGTGCCTTGTTTCCTTTCAATTCTAGTTGTTGAGAACAAGGGTAGGTTTGTACTAATATTAGATCAAGTGGGAGCTTGTGTAGAAGAAGATCTTGTTGCAAGAAAAATGACAAGTACATCAAGGATAAAAATGGAGAAGCTCTCAGACACAAAATCTGAGCTTTAGAAACTCAAGATGGTGGATATGCTCTTAGACATAGATCTATGAGTTGTAGTATCCAAATCCAAACCTATTGCTATGTCACAAGAATATTGAGACAAAATAGTAAAAAAAGTGAAGGGTCTCATTAAGTTGCATTTGACATACTTTGTATTGTTTAATGTGCATGAAGAAGCTAATGTTATACCCTTAAAATGGGGATGACAGTTATATGGCTAAGCACTTTCAACTATTTCAACATGATTGTTAACCAACTTCACTCTATTGGAGTGATGATTAAGTTATATAACCATAAGATGGATATGATGGTTGTATGGATAAGCACTTGAATTATTTCAACATGATTGTTAATCAAATTCATTCCATTGGAGTGATGATGGAGTAGTAGGATTGTTGCATGAATTTTTATGCTCTTTTTCAAACTCATGGGATCACTTGGTGATTGCAATTGGGAGTATTACCTCTTAATTCAAAATTGATGAGGTTGTTGCATTATTAATTTAAGAGAGGTGAAAAGATTTGAAATTAGATTTAAGGAGGCCCTAACCATTCAATGAAGATCAAGGGTAAGTGCAAGAAGTTGGGTCCATGAAGAGGGGAAGTTTTGGCCAAAACAAAAATGTCGACAAGAATGGGAACTTGATCCTTAGATCGATATCCCATTCATAAACGGGTACCCATTCTAAAAATAGAATGGGTACCCTCTTTAAAATGAGTATCCATTCTAAAAATAGAATGAGTTGTTGCATCTAGATAAGATTGGTTGTCATTGATGTCAAAAGTATGTTGAAGATTATATATGCTCTAGAGATAGCCAATATGCAGAGAGATTAGCTGGTGCAAGTGCGCATTGCAGTATGTCGATTAGTTTTTTGTCTAAGCATGATGAAAAGGTGGGTATGCATGTACTAATATATTTTCTCTATGAACACATTGATACCTTGCCAGTTTGGTGTACTGCACTTAGTATAAAGCTGTAGAATTTTTGTCTTTCATAGTACATATCCTAAGGTAGAGACACAATGTTTTGGTCTACATCCTTCCACAAAGCAATATTTAGTATTGCAGTTCAAAAGATAAGTAAATAGAGATGTGAAGGTGTTATATCCAAGATCTCAAGTCATTAATCCTTCTATAGTGAAAGTTACAAGTGACAGAGTTCCAACTTGTGTTATGGCAATGCAAAGTGGAGATGAAGGCTTGTTGAAATGTTCCACATTCCTTTGGATGTGATGTTTTGGCCATGCAGTTTTATGGACATGTTAAGTCATGTCAAATGCATGCTATATTGGAGATTTAAGTGTTTTGGTGCTTTGCAAGTTCAATTATTCAATGACAAAGTGTCATAATCCAAATTTATGACATTTTTAATTATAATATGATAAATTGAATTATTGAGAAAATTCAATATGTTGAATGTAAATTTTGATATTTTTGAAAAGATTGAAAGAAGTTTACATCGTTGACTATGTGATCTTTTGAATTATCTTATATTTTATCCCGAACTAAACATTACTGATGAATTTTACAAGTGAAAGTATGTGCAATTGCATGCTGATAGGTTGAATGACAAGAGCATGGTTGAAGTAGGATCGTTTAGGTGGATCGAATGGTAAGCTAGATGGAATTTGGGTGCACACACCACAAATGGAATGATGATTTGCATTTGAAATTTGTATATAAAAGAACTTAATTACCTTATTCAAATTGTTCCAATGATTGAAAATAAATGGATTTTGGATAGTTAAACCCATGATTTCATGTTTAAATTGTTTATCTTAATTTTGTGTTTTGAGAATTTGGAAGAAAACAATAGTATGTATTCAAAAGTATGATTGAAAAGGATAAGAATTTCATAAAAGTCCATTCTTATTTAAATATTGACAAATGCACATATAAACATTCATATATATATATATACATATATATAAGAACATACAAATGAGTTTAAATGTAAATATATGATATATATATATATATATATATACCATATGAAAATCAAATATCGATTGAGTTTATTAACATTTATACTACAGATTTAAATAAAATCGAAAATGAATGTAATGAACAAAGTGATTGAATCCACATTATGACTAAGTAATTGAATTCAAATAAGAGGGGGGGTGGAAAATTAATGCCATTTTGAGAGAAACGACCCTAAAGATCATGCACACAAGTAAGAAATAATCTTTCTACCATTTTGGAAAATGAAGAAAATAACGGAGATAATGACAGTGGTGATAGGTTTTCCAGGCAGAGCGAGCAAGTGAATCAGGTGTGTGAGGAAACAATAGAGAAAGCTTAAGAAAAGCTCAATTTTGAGGTAACTTGATTTATGTTGGAGAATATGTTCGATTTCCCAGTATTTTCTTTCCAAAACTTGCAGTCTTGTTCTCATTTTTTAAAATTCTATTAGCAATAATGATAAGAATGTATTTTATACAAATGAATATGACTTCGAGCTGGGTTGTATATGTAAGATTGCCCAATTTTCTTTAGGTAGTAGGGCCTATTGACCACCTTAGCATGGTCGATTCCTATGCCTTATCGCCATATCAGCTAGCTAGCTGAGCTAGGCCGAGGCATGGAAGCTGTTAATATTATCGGTTGTCATCATAGTTCTTCCATGTGAGTGCTCCACCAATCTTTCACTATTAGATTATAACCAATTAACAGAGTATAAGTTATATGATAACAATGTAGAAAGCCGACTATCGTTCCTATAGGGAATGCCTTAATATCTCTATATCTTTATTATTTTTTTGATGCTCATATCAGCCAAGCCAAGTATAAGAATAGAATTAAAATTTAAGCCACATGAATTTATTGTTGTTGCATATATGAGTTGCCATTGTTAATTTCAAATGGTGGAGGAACAAAGTTAGCATTCCATATAACCTTTGTATGATTTGATCTATAAGATTGCCGAGCTGCATTTTAATGACTATAGGTTCAATCTTGCATGTTGAAGTATATGATTTTATATTTACATGCCATTAATGGGCATTCTTTGAATTCGGCCTTGGAGTATTTAAGGTAAAACTATAATTTTCAGTTAAGGAATAGACGTTCCTTAGAGTGACTAGAGAATGGATCGCTCATAGCTTCTAGATAAACTTTGAAAAACATGGGTTATTTTCTAGAACCTTGGAAACTACTGAAACTTGTCTCATGACTTAATGATTGTTTTGAGTTTCACAGTGACAAGCATGTTATTCTTTGTTTTTTTTTTCTTTATTTGCATAATGGATTTTTAGTATCATTTAAATGATGAAATCCATGAATGATGGATATTTTGTTCTATGAATGAAGCATTAGTTAGCCCGATTTTGATAACAAAATTTTAATGGCACAAAAAATTGTAAAATATTTATAATGGAATTGCCTTATTATTGACAACATGAGATTAGCTGTAGACAGTATCGTTCTGTAATTGTTTTTTTGTAAACAAGTCCATTCTGTTATAAACAATGAATGCTTATTTGTTAACAACATCATTCTATAACTATTTTGTTGTAAACAACATCATTTTGTTATAAACAATGAATGTTTAATTGTAAACAAAACCATTCTGTTATAAACAGTGAATGTTTATTTGTAAACAACATCATTCTGTAACTGTTTTGTTGTAAAAAAACACCGTTCTATTATAAATAGTGAGTGTTTATTTGTAAAAAATATTGTTTGAATATCACAGCTTGGTTTTGATACAAATGACACAATAGCATGTGAGAAATTGATAAAACAAACTTGTTCTAGATTCATTTATTTCTTGAATTTATGACAAACAAAATGTCAAAATGGTACATTATTTAAATGCTAGCAATCTGATTTAATGGTTTTTATTCCAGAATGTATGCAAAAAATTATAACTTAAGTAGGCACATATATGTGTATGCACATAGAACTTCGTCTATGTACATTCACATACTTGTGACATACCTTCTTTTGTTACCTATTATCTTAATTCTTAAATGAATATTGTAATATGATGAATGTAATCATGCAACATATGCTTGAAATGGATGGATAATGTATTGATCAGATCCATTGATTTATTTTTTGAATTTTAAATAGAATAGAACAACACCTAATAGACTACAACACATAAGGGTAGATGTTGCTAGAGGGTAGTTAGTTGCTATGAGATAACTTGATGATGAAAATTACCTTCCAAGACAGGTGCCAAAATGGAGTTCAAAGAGTATAGGTTCTTGCTTTTATAAAAACCTATTGTTTGTTGTTGCAAACTTATTCTTATTCTTGGCCAAGCAATTTAGTTCATTATGTATGCATGGAATTTGTGATAACACTCTTTGCTATTCCTAGTATAGATCTTGCATTTTATTTTCTAACTTGTAGATAGAAATGCATGTTGACGTGTGGGAACACACTAGATTCCACCTTGCAGATTGTTCTCTTGCTAAAATTTTTGTGCAAGGTCGGGTATTCTTCAAGTTGGAAGAATTCCTGGGAAGAGTAAGCTTCGTGGTTGGACGGTAATGTGCTTCAACCATTTTCTCATCCGCCAGTGGAGGCGATTATCAAGAGAAGCCTTGGATATTTACAAGACTATATTGGTCTTTGAAGTAACCATGATGTAACCTTGATGTAAATTTATTACATTGTATTGACTATGTGGCCTATGAGCCAAGCCAAACTTGGATATTGTAATTGACATTCGATTTGAATATAAATATTTGACTCATTTTAATTAGACATGTGTTGCTATGATTGATTATAGCTACTTAGTTATGTCTTTTTAAATTGAATATTCATAATTTCATTGCAATAATATAAAATTAAGTAATAATTTAGGATGGGTTATTACATTTGGTATCAAAGCTTAGGGTTCAACTCTAGGCCTTTTGAGTACTGACTAGGGTATAGCTAACCCTTGAGTAAATTTAGTTGTCCTGAGAATTTATTGAACCTAGATTGAATGTAGGTATGGGAAGGTCAAAGGAAGGAAGAAAGAAGGGGAAAATCGTGAGGACCTCACATAAGAAAGTTGTAATGGAAGAAAATGCTAAGATGGAGGTTCAACTCGAAATTCTCGATGATGAGACTCTAGCTCAAGACTTCACACGACTTAAGCTAGAGAGAGGCAAGAAGATTGAGGAGAAGTGTCAAACACCTAAGATCAAAAATCTTTCCACAATCAGAGATTAGCCTCTAGGGTGTGGACCCAATGCACCCTTGTTAACTAAAGAGGAAAAGGAGAGCCTGCATGCTCAACCGCCCTCTTCTATGAAATTTGATGTAAATTCAAATGAGGACCCAAAAGAATGTCCTATTTATGATAATGATAAAATTGAATAATTTAACAAGAATCCTATGTAAATAAGGGTCTATTGACCCACATTTTAATATAAATTAAACAAGATGATATTTTTGGTGTGTTCAAGCGAATGACTCCAAAATATGATTAATGTGCATGAACCTATATTTCTTCCATGAATAAGGGATATATGCATGTGAATGTAATGTGATGTAGAATAAGAAAATTTATTTGTAGAACCCAATACTAAGTTGGGATAAACATGAAACATGTTGCAGGTCAAGTGTAGGCCAACATGGTGATCACCAGGCAAGAGATGGGTGGTAGTGGGTCAGACAACAAACAAAACAAGAGATTGGAAAAAATTCTAAAGCTCCTAAAATAACAAGAGGCTCGCATGAGCCACATAGAACAAGAGGTACAAGTGGCATGCGAGGACCAGGACTATAGGAACACAAAATTCAATCAAGGGAATGGTGGTCCAGGAGAAGGCCCACAAGGTCAAATTGAGGAAGAACTTGGAAAAGATCTCAAAAGAGTAGCACTGCCTAAGTTTGATGGTAAGGCTATTGGAGTAGGAGAAGAGGCATGAATTATTGAGATGGAAAAATACTTTGGTCTCTATAACCTATCCAGCCAAACTAAAGTGGCGTGGGCTACGCATCAACTCTTAGGTGAAGTAGCTGCTTGGTGGGATCATGAAAAGTTAGAAAGGAATCTTCAACCTATTGAGATTACTTGGGAACTCTTCCTTCAATATTTTAGTAAGAGATGGTTACCATAGCTTTTCTTCGACAAGAAGGTGATAGAATTTAAAAACTTAACTCGGGGGAGCATGACTGTGACTTAGTATTGGGAAAATTTCATCAACCTATTGAAGTATGTGCCCCAGTACCAGGGAGATGAATGTTTTTGTATCCAAAAATCATATTGGGACTAAGACCCCACATTGGAGCAGAAGTGAACATGCATGTGATCCTATCACCATGAATGAAGTCTTCCTAAAGGCCACCAAAAAGGAGCACAAACTGCAACAGTTATCCAATTTCCACAATAATACAAATCCTAAGTCGCGGTTTGGTTAGAAGAAATTTAATAAAGGAGACAAGAACCATTAGATCTGTAATCTCAAGAGCGGAAGTGAGTTGCAGGAGAAGGGTGAAGATGGTAATGGTGGAAAGAACAAGAAGGAAAATAAAAACAAAGGTAAATGCAACCAAAAGCATAAAGGGTTTAGGGAGGACAAGTTAGGAGGTCGCAAAGGGCCTCGTGATGGATGCTATACTTGTGGAGAAGATCATTATGCCTCAAATTATCCATAGCGGTCGAAGTTGAGGAAGGAAGGAAACTATAAATAGACTCAACATCACTAGATCCACGCTACAATGGATAACAAGCAGGTAGAGTATTAGGCCTCACCAATTCAGCTGATGGGTAAGCTTTATGGACAAATTGTCTCTATTTTAATTAATATCAGAGCTATTGAATGTTTCATAGATCCTAGAATAATTTCCAAGATACCTATTAGACATGGATACATGGAAAACTCATGGAAAATCCAGTATGGTAATCAAGTAGAGCGGAGGGTAGATACCTATCTCTTTTGTAGTGAGTTAGAGCTTCCAACCTTTCAAACCTAGGTCAACTTGTATGTGGCACCTTTAGGCTCATATGATTTAATTTTGGGAATAAATTGGTTAACTGAGCATAAGGCTATAATGAATTGTGAGGATAAGGTAGTTAATTATTTGGACGATAATGAGAACCCAGTCGAGATTTGTGGAATGCAAAGACCCTTAGAGCTTAGATAGATTTATGATATGCAGCTCAAAAAGGCTCATTGGAAGGGATGCACAATTTATGCTGTGTATATCAATAACCCTAACAACAAAGAACTATATCTCGATGACTATCCTATTCTCAAGGATTTCCAATATGTATTCCCTAATGAACTCTTGAAGTTATCTCTGAAATGAGAATTCGATTTCTCCATTAACCTTGTACTAGGAGCTGAGCCATAATCCAAAGCACCTTATCAAATGACCACCACCAAACTCTATGATTTGAAGGACAAGTTAATGGAATTACTAAACAAAGGGCTCATAAGACCCAATGTGTCTCCATGGGGAGCACCAGTTATCTTTTTGAAAAAGAAGGATGGAACCTTGCATTTATGTATAGACTATCAAATATTGAACAAGGTGACCATGAAGAACTGATATCCACTCTTGAGAATTGATGGGTTGTTTTTCTAGATGAAGGGAGCAACAATATTCTCTAAAATTAATCTTAGGTCAAGGTATCATTAGTTGAGAATAAAGGAAGAAGATATTATGAAGTCTTCTTTTCAAACTCGATATGGACATTATGAGTTCACCATGGTACCTTTTGGTTTGACTAATGCACCTGCAACTTTCATGAACCTTATAAATAGTGTGTTCAAAGACTGTTTGGATGATTTTGTTTTGATTTTCATTGAAAAAATCCTAGTCTACTCAAAGACCATTGAAGAGCATGATAGGTACCCGAGGATTGTCTTGCAATGGTTGAAATAAAAGAAACTCTTTGGGAAGCTATCCAATTGTTATCAAGATAGGGTGCACTATCTTGGCCATATTATTTCAACTGAGGGAGTCTATGTAGACCCCAAAAAGATAAAAATGATTGTGGAATGGCTAGTGCCTCAGAATGTGTCAAAATTTCATAGCTTCATGGGCCTTGTAGGATAATATAGAAATTTTGTGCAAGGGTTCTCCCAAATTGTATCTCAAATTACATCACTCCAAAGAAAGGGAACATAGTTTGAATGGACCGAGAAATGTGAACATGCATTCCAAATCCTGAAGAAGAGGCTCAAAACAACACCAATGCTAACCATCCCTGATCATAGTGGAAGATTCACAGTAGTCACAGATGCTTCAGGAGAGGGATTGGGAGAAGTACTAATGCAAGATGGATAAGTGGTAGCATATGAATCAATGAAGCTTAAGTAGCACAAGGTGAACTATGCACCACATGATTTAGAATTAGCTGCAATAGTTCATGCCTTGTAGATGTGGAGGCATTACCTCTTAGGGAAGCCATTCAAGCTCAAGACAAACCACTTGGGATTGAGATACATTTTTACTCAACCTAACGTTAATGCATGACAAAGAAGGTGGTTGGAATTCCTTATTGAGTATGACTTCAGAATTGAGTATATAAAAGGAAGAGAGAATAGAGTGGTTGATGCTCTTAGTAGACAAAGACATATGGCAATCATGATCTCGAAAAGGTCAAACTTGAGACAATAGTTGATATAACATCTACCATGGGATGAGCACTATGAGAGAGTGAAAAGAGCCCTAGCAGAGAATCCTATGGATCATTGGTTCGATGTGTATGGGATCGAACTAGATGGAATTTTGAGATACCAAAGAAGAATGTATATTCTAGAATCTAGAGAGCTGAGGAAATTGGTTTTAGAGGAGGTTCATAATGCATCTTATTCGGGACACCCTGAAGTATCCAAGATGATTAGAGTAGTAGCATAATTAAAAAGTCTATACTTTTGGCCTAAACTCAAGAAGGATGTAGTGGAGTACATAGCCAAATGCTTAGAGTGTCAGCGAGTCAATGTTGCACATGCACATCTTGCTGGTCTCTTGTATCCTCATGACATACCTAAGTATAAATGGCAGGTGATCAGTATGGACTTTGTACAAGGGTTGCCTTTGACCAAGAATCAACATGTTATCTTGGTTGTGATTGATAAGTTGACCAAGGTGGCACATTTCAGTCCAGGGAACCTTAAGGATGGATCATTGACCCTGGCCAAGAAAATTTTCAAGGAGATATTTCGTTTGCATGGAGTGCCAGAGATTATCATTTCTGATAGAGAAACTTGGACGACTTCAAGATTTTGGATGACCTTGAATGCTACATTGGGAACTAAATTGAATTTTAGCTTGGCTTATCATCCTCAGACTGATGGGAAGAAAAAGAGGGTGAATCAAGTAGTCAAAGACCTCCTCCAAATGTACTACATGGACCAATAGTATAAGTGGGAATAATATTTACGGTTGGTAGAGTTGTCTTACAATAACTCTTATTTCACATCCCTAGGTACGACACCGTTTGAAGCTCTTTATGGGTGAAAGTGTTGTACACCCATCTGTTGGGATAGACTAGTGGACAAGATAGTAGTAGGATCTAACATTATTAAAGATATGGAAGAACAAATGAGAATCATTAAGAGCAGATTGAAGGAGGCGACAAATTGACAGAAGATTTATGCCAATAAGAATATAACTCTTAGATAGTTTGCGGCAAGGAACACAGTTTTTATAAGAGTTAGACCTCATAGAAGTTCCATTGCTTTTGGAAAGTCTTCCAAGTTGGCCCTGAGATATGTAGGATCATTTAAAGTCTTGGAAGTGATTAACCGAGTTGCTTATAGACTTACTCTACCACCTACTCTACCTCAACTTCATAATGTGTTTCATGTTTCTTTGCTTAAGCCATATCATCTTGATGTAGCTCATGTGCTTGATTGGAAATCCTTGCAGGTATAGGATCCAAGAGTGGTGCTAGTGGAGCCCATTAGAATCCTGGATAGACACAACATTAAGTTGCGGAGCAGAGATATTGCTCAGTTTAACATCCAATGGAACTAGTATTCTGAAGACAGTGCTACGTGGGAGGATGCGGAAGAAATAGAAAACTCCTTTCCACATTTGATTTCTTAAGAAAGAGACTTTGATTATTTTGTTTGAAAATTTTGGATTGAAATATTATGTTTTTTTGGCTTGGAACAATATGATGTGATGTTGAAATAGATATATGCTTTAATTTTGATTAAATAGACATCGGGGCATTGTCTCTTCCAAGAGGGGAAGGATGTCATAACCCAAATTTATTGCATTTTTAATTATAATATGATAAGGTGAATTATTGAGGAAATTAAATATGTTGAATGGAAAATTTGATATTTTTGAAAAGATTGAAAGAAGTTGACTATCATTGACTATGCGATCTTTTGAATTATCTTATATTTTATCCTGAACTGAATGTTACTAATGAATTTTGCAAGTGCAAGTGTGTGCAATTGTAGGGTGATAGGTTGAAGGATGACAACACAATTGAAGTAGGATCATTTAGCCAGATTGAATGGTAAGCTAGATGGAATTTGGGTGCACACACCATAAATGGCATGATGATTTGCATTTGAAATTTGCATATAGAAGAAATTAATTACTTGATTCAAATTGTTCCAATGATTGAAAATAAATGTCTTGTGGAAATTTAAACCCATGTTTTCACGTTTAAATTGTTTATCTTAATTTTGTGTTTTGAGAATTTGGAAGAAAATGATAGTATGTATTCCAAAGTATTAAAAAGGATAAGAATTTCATAAAAGTCTATTCTTATTTAAATATTGACAAATGTGCGTATAAACATTCATATACAAATATATATATACATGTATGTATGCATATATACATATATATGAGAATGTACAAATAAGTTTAAATGTGAATATACGATATATATATTAATAATATATATATACATATATATTTATATATAATTATATTCCATATGAAAATCGAATATGGATCAAGTTTATTAACATGTATACTGCAGATTTAGATAAAATTGAATATGAATGTAATGGACGAAGTGGACTAAATCAACACTATGACTAAGTAATTGAATTTGAATAAGTGGGGGGAGGGGCGAAAAAATTAATGCCATTATGAGACAAATGGCCCCAAAGATCATGCACACAGGTAAGAAAGAATCTTTCTACCATTTTGGAAAAAGAAGAAAATCACAGAGATAATGATAGTGGTGACAGGTTTTCCAAGCAGAGCGAGCAAGTGAATTGGGTGTATGAGGAAACAAGAGAGAAATCTTAGGAAAAAGATTGATTTTGAGGTAACTCGATTTATGTTGGAGAATATGTTCGATTTCCCAGTATTTTCTTTCCAAAACTTGTAGTCTTCTCATTTTTTTTTTATTCTATTAGCAATAATGATAAGAATGTATTGTCTGCAAATGAATATGACTTTGAGTTGGGTTGTATATGTAAGATCACCCAATTTTCTTTAGGTAGCAGGGCCTATCAACCACCTTAGCATGGTTGATTCCTATGCCTTATCACCATATCAGCTAGCTAGTTGAGCTAGACTGAGGTATGTAAGTTGTTAAAATTATCGACTGTCATCATAGTTCTTGCATGCGAGTGCTTCACCAATCTTTGGCTATTGGATTATAACCGATTAGAAGAGTATAAGTTATATGATAACAATGTAAAAAAATGACTATTGTTCATGTAGAGAATGACATAATATCTTTGTATCTTTTCTTTAATATTTTTTTGACACTCATATCGGGTAGGCTGAGTATAAGAATAGAATTAAACTTTAAGCCATATGAATTTATTGCTATTGCATATATGAGTCGCTATCGTTCATTTCAAATGATGGAGGAACAAAGTTAGCATTCCATATAACCTTTGTATGATTCGATCTATAAGATCACCAGGATGCATTTTAATGAATATAGTTTCAATCTTGCACGCCGAAGTATATGATTTTATATTTACATGCCATTAATGGGAATTCTTTGAATTTGGCCTTGGAGTAGTTAAGGTAAAACTATAGCTTTCATTTAAGGAATAGTTGTTCCTTGGAGCGTCTAGAGAACAAATCACTCATAGCTTCTAGATAACCTTTGAAAAACACGGGTTCTTTTGTAGAACCTTGAAAAATACTAAAACTTGTCTCATGACTTAATGATTGTTTTGGGTTTCACAGGCATGTCGTTCTTTGATTCTTTTTTTTTTTTGCATAATGGATTTTCAATATCATTTATATGATGAAATCCCTAAATGATGGACATTATGTTCTATGAATGAAGTATTGGTTAGCCTGATTCTAATAACAAAATTTTAATGGCACAAAAACTTGTAAACTCTTTATAATGGCATTTCCTTGTTATTGACAATATGAGATTAGTTGTAGACAGTATTGTTACATAACTATTTTATTGTACAAAGCCCCGTTCTTTTATAAATAGTGAATGTTTATTTGTAAACAACATTGATCTATAACCTTTTTTTTGTAAACTTCACCGTTCTATCATAAACAATGAATGTTTAATTGTAAACAACATTGTTTTGTAACTATTTTATTGTAAACATTAACGTTCCATTATAAACAGTGAATATTTATTTGTAAACAACATCATTTTGTAACTGTTTTGTTGTAAACAACACCATTTTGTTATAAATAGTGAATGCTATTTATAAAATAACATCGTTATGTAACTATTTTGTTGTAAACAACACCATTCTGTTATAAAAAATGAGTGTTTATTTATAAATAACATCGTTTGAATATCACAACTTGGTTTTGATACAAATGACACAAGAGTATGTGAGAAACTGATAAAACAAAATTGTTCTAGATTCATTTATTTCTTGAATTTCTAACAAAAAAAATGTCAAAATTGAACATTATTTAAATGTTAGAAATCTGATTTAATAGTTTTTATTTTAGAATGTATGCACAAATTTATAACTTAAGTTGGCACATATATGTGTATGCACATATACCTTCTTCTATGTACATTCACATACTTGTGACATACCTTCTTTTGTTACTGATTTTCTTAATTCTTAAATGAATACTATAATATGATGAATGTAATCATGTGACATGTGCTTGAAATGCTGCTAGAGGGTAGTTAGTTGCTATGAGATAACTTGATGATGAAAGTTACCTTTTGGGATGGGTGTCGAAATGGAGTTCAAAGAGTACAGGTTATTTCTTTTACCAAAACCTATTGTTTGTTGTTGCAACATTATTCTTATGCTTGGCCAAGCAAATTAGTTCATTATGTATGTATGGACTTTATGATAACACTCTATGCCATTCCTAGAATAGATCTTGAATTTTCTTTTCTAACTTGTAGATAGAAATGCATGTTGATGTATGGGAACACACTAGATTCCACCTTGCAGATTTTTCTCTTGCTAAAATTTCTATGGAGGGTCAGGTATTCTTCAAGTTTGAAGAATTTCGGGGAAGCGTAAGCTTCTTGGTTCAGCGATAAAGTGCTTTAACCATGTTATCATCCACCAATGGAGGCGAGCGTCAAGAGAGACCTTGGATGTTTACAAGACTATCTTAGTATTTGATGTAACCATGATGTGACCTTGATGTAAATTTATTACATTGTATTGACTATGTGGCCTATGAGCCAAGTCAAACTTGGATATTGTAATTGACATTCGATTTGAATATATATAAATCTTTGACTCATTTTAATTAGACATGTGTTGCTATGATTGACTATAGATACTTAGTTATGTATTTTTAAATTGAATATTCATAATGTCATTGCAATAATATAAAATTAAGTAATAATTTAGGATGGGTTATTATACAAAGTATTACAGTTGGTTCTAGATGCCTATCCTTCATCAAAACATATGTTTATTTTCTTGTGCCAACAAAAGATTATACAAATCAGTGGTTTGAGTTTGTGTGGACACTCTACATGTTTCATAGTATCTTAGGTTTGAAGTGCATGAAGATCTTTCTTGTTTCTAGTGTTGCACAAATGTTTCAAGTCAGTTTTTGAAGATATGCTTTTGTTGTGGCCGACTTGGGAATGTTGGTGTTGTGTACCACAAGTTGATGTTTGATTAGAGTTTAAGAAGTGTTTGTAGATGTTGTATGAGTCATGCCAATTCATCTAGAAATATTGTAAATAATGTCTTATCATTTTGTATACTACCAATGAAGATGTAGACCAACATGTCACAAGTTTCATGATTCCTTATTTGTGAATAACTAAATTTGTAGTTTGTAAGCATGCAAATATATATATAGAAGATCAAATATGTGAAGATGTATGAGTGCATGAGAAGAGAATGACAAGATCTTCTATAGACCTAATGAGAAAAATTGATGACTATCAATGGTCGAAGTCATAATATCAACCATATTTCAGTTATTTATTTCAATTAAGGAGTAGTAGCTTCCTTGAGTTTCAACCCCTCAAATAAAGTTAGGGAGTAGTTGTTCCTCGGTTTATAGCCCAAAATAAAATTGTAAACTATTATTTACTTGTGAGGATGGATTAGGACTATAGCTCATAACAAAATTTCTTTTCATGGCTTTTCCCCTATGGGGTTTTCCATGTAAATATGGTGTTATCTATGTTCTTGTGTAGTTGGTTGTCTTCTCTCTTGCTTTTATTAAGTGGATGAATGATTAATTGGTAAAAATTAACTTCAATAATAATTGGGATTGAATTTTAAAGCATACTGATTCACCCCCCTCTCATTATTTTGATGTGTTCAACAATTTGTATTAGAGAAAGGTTACTTGATATAGCCTAAAAATTGAGGTAGATCCTATGTCTAGAATACATGGAGAATAAAGCAATATCCAAGAAGATGTTATCTCAAGAGAAAGAGGTCATACTCCAAAAGGAGGATGGTGAATTTGATTTTGAATTCAATAAAGAAGATTGTCCAGTGGACTATGAAGGTGGACTCATTTTTGCTCTAAATTATTTGGATGAAGAAAGAGAAAAAATGAAGAGCTTCAATTCCAACTTGAAAAATCACAAAAGAAAATTGGCAAGTTGAAAGTTTAAGTTGAAGAGGGTAAAAGACTTGAAGAGTGTATGAATATCAAGCTCATTGAAAAAACTGTTGAATTTTCAAAGCTTGAAGAGAGATTGTTTCCCTGAGGAAAGAACTTGAAAAAGAAAAAGAACAATTTGACAAAGGTCTGAAGCTGAAAGAAGGTTCTAAAATTATTTATAAATTAATCAAATCTCAAAAGCTATCAAAATTCCTATAACCAATTCATCTACAAACCTATATGAGAATTTCAAGGCAAAAGGAAAGTCTGAAACAAAGGAGGAGAAAGATTTCATTGAAGAACCTAAGAAGAAAGCCTCTAAAGATGCAAAGTCAGATCAAGATATCAAGAAAGAAGGTGGATTCATTCCAGTCTGGAGACAAAGAAGATACAAAGTCCTCCACTTGCTAGAAAAAATGCCCCTACTAGGTTCACTTAATATTTTCAAGGTTATTGTTATTCTTGCAATGAATTTGGGCATAAGGTTGTTGATTGTAGATCTAGGAAAATAATAAATGATTACATGGGTAGAAAACCATTTTTGCCTCAAAGATATGATGTTGGTTTATTTCATGGATATTGCTATGCTTGCAACAATTTTGGTCATAAGGTTGTAGAGTGCAGAACTAAAGTTAGGAGGAATAAATTTCTTTTGAAACACAACATTGTGTGCTACAATTGAAATAAGGTTGGACATAAAGTAAAATTTTGTAGAAGTGGTTTTGTGAAGCCACCCGTTCAAAACTAAAAGAAGGAAGAAACCCTAAGTCAACAAAAGAAGGGAGATACAAAAGTTTGGAAAGAGAAGCAAGGATAGGAAAATGAGAAGGGTGGTACCATGCTTGTGCATTATGCACAAGATCTTGTGACAAACTAAGATAGAGCATTATCTCACGGGAGCTATCATTTGAAAATATTTTAGCCCCTTGAAAAGGATGAAGTGCTAAATATTTTTGCACAAAAGATGTGTTAGTGTGAATAAATTCTTGTACTTAGTTAATTCCTTACTAGGAGACTTAGGGGACTTACATGTTAAGTTTACTTAGGTCCTAGGAATCTTTTTAGAAGACTTAGTTTTCATGTCTAGTTTTTATCTTTTTCCTAGGTAGTTATGATAAGTTGTCTAATATCATAAGATTAAGACACTTGTCATAATATTATCACATCTTATGTCTCACCTTGGCTATATAACCAAGGGTCTCTAATACATTGTATATCCATTGAATCATATTTTCATAATTGATAGGAATATAATTTATTCTTGTCATATTGATCTTCTCTTTGTGCTTTCCATTTGGCCTCTAGATCTTGGTAGGCTATCTCCATAGATAATTCTAACATGGTATTAGAGCTTGTGGGATTGCTTCTTGTTAGTATTTATTGAGAGATTCTCATATGGGAATAAAGAGCCTCTCACTTGAGGAAAATAGATGGTGGGTTGGTCTCAAACTAAAATGAATGATAGAGACTTAACTCTACTCGCCCTAGCTAACGTATGTTGGTAAATCTTGAAAAGTTGAGTATGCTCTTCTCTTGCATTGAATGATGATCTAGAGAATTAGAAAATATTGAAAGAAATACCAAGATTGGGGGGTTCCTCTTTTTGGCTTTATATTGCAGGTTCAAATCAGAGCTTATTGGTGCAAATTTGAGGTCACCATTGAGATCAAAGGGTTTGAGAAAGTCATCTTTTCCTTTGTTTTGTCCAAATTGAACATATGAGGCCAAATCTATGAGGGTTTGAAGCTAAAGTGTGGTTGCCATATCTAGAAGGTAGCTACAATTTTGGAGCACTTTGGGTCAAAACTGACCCTACCATCATGTCTAGAAGGGCCAAAAACCCTAAGATCGACTGTCAAATCATCAAATTTGGAGAAGTTATTTGTTGAGGATTTTTTTTTTCCCAGGGAGCTATTCGGCCCCCAGGTCACCATAAATGATCATCGATACTATTTGCAAAAAAAAATATTTCATTTAATTTCTTTATAATTTAAAAAAAAAACATAATAGTTGTTAAAAAAATGTATTTAAAAATTTTATACTAAAAAAAAGTGTGGTTTTTGGCGCAAGCCATATCCTGCTTGCACAAGCTACTCCATACCCATGATAGGGTATTCCCCCCCTGCATAGCTTCCATGTGGCTCCCAGACAGTGGCTGCAACATCCCCACACAAACCCTACCACATGTAAAAAATTCAGGCGACATGTTTAAAATTCCAACGATCAACAAAGTCAACAAACTGACGTGCTTTTCAAGTTTTTTTTGCTTCAAATCAAATGAAAAAATATTCTATTAGAATATTCCACAGGAGAATATTCACATTGAATATTTTAGGAGGTCAGCCGACCAATGATGGGCTCCAAGCTATCAATCTCAAGCTTGAGTGATTGGAAGAATATTTTGTGCAGGGGTATATTCTTTTTTGATGGGCCAAGGGATGCCAATTTTAATCAAGTGAAATGTTGACATCATCACTGTGACAATAGTGGTGTTAGCATTTAATTTTTTTTTGCTCCCTCACCCATGAAATTTTTGAATTTGTAGTCCAACTTCGGAGGTCTATAACTCAGTTATTTTGACTCCTTTTTTCAAGATTTTTTTAAAGATTTGGGGTATAATTCCGTGCTCTACATGGCAGTGCAATACAATTTTGATTTTGGTGTCTAGTTTTTCTAGAAATTGCAGATTCTCACAAGTGTTGCTGAGTCATTTTCATTTTCAGAACTTTCGGGGCTCTATTATCATTCTTATGGTAATTTTTTTTGATAGCGCATATTTTTTCATGTACTTTCCAGTGGTGTAATTAGTTTGATCTCATCTATTGTAAAACAAATTATTTGATCTTGAGGCCAAATTTGGCAATCTATAAGAACTAACATCAAGTCCACTTCACTATTTTTGGCAAGTGGCATCTATAATCACACTAAGTATAAAGTACCACAAATGATATTTACTTGGGGGGTTTCTTGATTGAGTAATTTGGGGGGGGGGGTAATATTGCAGTGGTTGATTGCATTCTTTTTTCTTAGTTTGTGTTCTTGCAATGGGGAAATCTCAAATTGAACTCCTAACTCCACATAATTATGCTACATGGAGAAAATAAATATGTAATTATCTCATGATGAAAGGTCTAATAGGCTATCTAAAGGAAACTATTCCTCAACCTACTAATGCTAAAGAATTAGAAAAGTGGGAGCTTGATCACAAGAAAACACTTGGTTGCATATGTTCATTAGTCTCATTTGATTTACAATTTCATGTTGAATCAAGTAAAACACCTAATGAGGCTTGAGGGGATTTTGAAAAATTATATGGTAAAAAAATAACATTAGCGGATATCAGATTGATAATGATTTGATGAATCTTGATCCTAATTTTTTTTACCACATCCAAGACTACATCTCCAAAGTTAAACAACTAAGAACACAACTAAAATATTGTAGCATTGATAAGGAAGATTTACAATTGATTGTGAATGTGTTATCCAAGCTTGGTCCTGAGTATTTAGTGTTTGTTTATGGCTTTCATAACCATCGAATTTCTATGGGAGCATCATATATTGATCCTAAGTTTGATGACTTAGAAAATATCCTAATCCAAGAGGAAGCTAAGTTAATGAACATGGGTCTAATCAAGTCTTCCAAGTCACAAGCATTGTTGGATATTGAGTCTAAGGTATAGAAATAATCAAGGAATCTTGATAAGAAGAAAAAGAAGAAAAAGAAACAACCACACGAAGAATTAAAATTGTCTCCCTCAAAAGGGGAATCATCTAAGAAGGAGAAGTCTACTTGTGCATATTGCAAGAAATCATGGCATGATGAACACCGATGTTATTCAAAACAAATTGATGAGTTGAAGAATCTTCTAAAGAAGCATAAAATCAACAAGTCTTCATCATCAAAGAATTCATCTTCTTCTTCTTCAACAAAAACCAATAGACATATGGGGAAGCACTCATTGTAGTTGCAGATTCTAAGTCAAAGAGGTGGATACTTGATTCAAGAGCCTCCAATCACATGGCTTCATCAGAGAGTATGTTCTCTTCATTTGAGACTTGTTCATCACCACCCATCCCAATGGCTAATAACACATATATGCATGTTTGTGGGAAGGGATCCATTGATATGGATGACAGAGCATCCAATGATGTTCTTTGTGTGACTTTATTGTCAACCAATATCCTTTCTATCTATCAAACCAACATGGTGGATTAGGAAAGAGTGTTGAGTTCACACTAGATTATGTCATAATCCTAGCATTTGCATAGCAGAGATATAGTTGCGGTTGGGGAGATTGATCACCAATCTTGAGTCTACACCTTCTCACATTTTGCTCCTACTAATGATTCAACATATATTCACATTGAGGCATCTTGTGTGTACACTTTTGAGGAGATTTAGTATGGTCATTTGAATCTTAATGTTGTGTCATCTACTAAGGATCTTGTGATAGGTTTTGATATTCCATCTCTTTCATCTACTATTTGTTGAATATCCAAAATATTGAGAGGGGGTGAATCAGTATTCCATAAAACCATTCAAATAAAATCCATCTAAACATTATCATAATTCTAATTGAATCAACAAGAGAGAACATGAAAACAAATCAATGCATCAACACACATGAACACCAAGATTTTTACATGGAAAATCCAAAAATGGAAAAACCACAGTGAGGATTAGCTCACAATATATTATATCTAGATATAAGATATTACATGGCTCACTGCCAAGACTCACTGTTCTTGAAAGGCTCACATCCTAAATATAAAAGATGGCTAACCACCAAGATACAAAAGTTATGGTTCACTGCCAAGAGTATGAACTAATAGAATACACCTTTTGCGTGCATGATTCAGTTCCAATGAAGCTTTGAATAAGAAATACTGCCTCTCACAACAGTTACTCACAAATATGTTTTGATCCTCAACTGATAAAGCATTTGGGCTCTCATCTTCACATATCCCTTGATCCTCTTCGCACTTCTCTACACCTCTCTTCCTTCTCCTTTCATGTTCACACTTTTATACTTCTTTTCACACCATATCTCACCACCACACATTTCTTCTTCAAAGAATATTATATATATACAAGTATAACTCATTCATCAATTAGGTTGGCCTAATTAGATGAAAGAAAAATAATCAAAAACACATTTTTCGGAACCATATATGATTTAAAACATTTTTATCCAAGTAGTGCATCATATTAAGTCAATGTAGATCAATAGAAATCATTCACAAAGTATATCTAGTCTTCTTATTGTATGTCATACGTTAGGTTGGCCAAGATTAAGAATTAACCACAAAAACTCAAACCAACATACATTCCTCAAAGCAAATACCTTCTATTAGAGTTATCATACATTAGCTAATAATTAATTAATCTTTAATTGATTATTAGTCTAATTTATTCTCACATGCTTTAGCTAAACTTAAGAATGCTTTATTAGTTAAGTTACTATTAAATCATTATGTCACATCTCATGTGATGTTGACACTTGTCATGATTTGATCCTTTCTCATTTAGGGCTTTGCTCTTATAAGCATTCAACCCTTATTGTAAATATCACTAAGATATTATTCACAGGAAATATCATGACTTTCATATCTTCTTAAAAGCTTCTTCTGTAACTTTTCCTTAGTTGATGAATATAGCAATTCATGTTTGCAAATCTATTGTGTGGAAGGTGTATTTGTTTGTTGTTTGATCCTGTGGCTCATGGTTTTGTTCTTGTTTCACAATTCTAACATGGTATCAGAGCATGGATTCAACAAACCTCTTCTCGATTTATGAGGTTTTTTTCTTCAACAAGGATTGCAGACTTCAGATTTGAATCCCCTTTTCTTTTTTTGCAAATTTTGGAGGTGGGAATTTTTTGAAGCTTTTTTGTGTAAAAAGAACCTTGCTATTGGATCCAAAGTTGTCGAGAAAGTCAAAATTGGCTTTTGTTTCGCTTGATTTCAACCCTAGACGCCAGATCTACAAGGTTTTGAAGTGGTTGCGTTGTCCCCAGATCTGGAGGGTAGCTGTATTTTTGGTGCATTTTGAGCTTGAATGGACATCACCATCACACTCAGAAGGCCCAAAAACCTTAAGATCACCTATCAAATTGTCAAAATATGAGCAGTTGACCTCTGAGGAATTTTTTTTTTTGCTGTCCAAGCTTGTACGACCTTTAGCGCACTTCTCGAGGTAAAAAAATTTATATATTTTTTGTCAAAAAAAAAAATTCGGAGTTTTTTAAATTGTAATTTTTTAAAATCTTTTTAAAGCTTTAATTTTATTTAAGAGAAAACTTTTAAAAAGTTTGTAAAAAAAAATGTTTTTAAAACAAAAAGAAGCATGAAGTAGCTACGTAGGTACATACCTGCGCAGGGTACCCCACCCTGTGCAGGTACTATTTTTTCATTAATTTTTTTTAAAAAAATATTAATAATTTTTTGTTAATTTTTTTAAAAAAGACAATTTTTAAAAATAAGTTCCAATTGTAAAAATGCACCGACGGCCATTTGGCCGTCAAATTTAGGCTAACACTTTTGCTGCGACGACCGTTTGGCCATCAAATTTAATCTTGCAAATTGTGTTTTTTGCACTTTGGGAGTTGTTTTCTTCTGGAGGCTATAAATTTTGCCCACGATGTCAAAAATGGGCAAACGAGATATTGTCGGAAAGAGGATTCAAAGTAATTTCTAATGGTACAGGTATTTTTTGTAGATTTTTTCTTAGGTTCCTATTATTTCCAGTGAAATTCAGATCTTCTTTTTTGGGGTTGCCTTCAGTATTTTTGGCATAACTTTTGCATACGATATCGAAAATGGGCAAACAAGATATCATCAGAAAGTTGTTTCCGAGCTCTTCATAGTGGTGCAAGTGGTTTCCAAATTTAATTTTTGGTTTTTTCCAGAAATCCTTTTTCTCAGCTATTGTATTTTTTGGACTTTATGGGCTCACATTGCATGTATTTATGATTTTGTAAACACACTAAAATAAAGTGCCTCAGCTTTGTATGTGTAGTTATGGGATCTTTCACATCACTTTGTGCCTTGTTGTACTTGCACTATGATATAAAGTGCCATGAGGGTTGATGTTTTCCTTTGTTTTCCTTCATACCTTTCTCATGCATATGTGACTTTTGTTTTCACATCCTTTCTATTAGCTTGTACTTTCATGTCTATGCCTTTAGATGTTCTTGGTTCCTCTTCATGCACTACTTTCAGGAATTCAGTTTCAGTGTACCTATCATGCCTCTCCCTTTCCAACATTATCGGGGGGTTTCTATTGTTGGTGTTATTGATTCCTTGGTTTCGTTGGAGTGAGTTATGTATATAGTATTTGTTCCTATGTACTAGGTAGATGTAGCAGCTGGTTACCCATACATTTCGGTGAGATGGAACACTTACCATATGGAAACTCTTGCATTCCTATTTTTGGAGGTGACCTTCCATTTTCACTTCATCAGTTCTTCAAACTATTGGTACTTGTGTCGTCTGTATCTTCGAGTTCTAGATGTTTTTCCTTGGTTTTCCATTGGATTCGAGTAGTGTCATTGGGGGCACTCATACAAATTCTTGTCTTCTTGATCCTGATCATAGTGGAGGTTCTTTCAACTTTTCAACAATCCTTCTTCAACAATGTTTACAGCTTCTCCATGCTTCTGTGGTGTTCCTTTGTTCCTATCTTTTGGGACAATCTTGCCTTGTTTGGAGGCTTCTTTAGTCCTTCACTTGGCTTTCATCTCTTTTTGGAGTGGAGATTTTCCCACGAGGTTTTCTCTATTTCTCCACATTATAGAGATCTTATGTTTGTACATGGGTACCTTACTTGGCCTTGTTTTTCGGGACCCATCTTACATTCTATTTAGGGTTTTTAGCTACTCCCTAAGTTCATATTAAGGGGGAATTTTAGAGTTATCATACATTAGCTAATAATTAATTAATCTTTAATTGATTATTAGTCTAATTTATCCTCACATGCTTTACCTAAATATAGGAATGCTTTATTAGTTGAATTATTATTAGATCATTATGTCACATCTCATGTGATGTTGAAACTTGTCATGATATCTATTGCTCAATCTTTACCAACAGGCTCAATTAGTTAGGATAAAGGACAAAGATTCGAGAAGGCCAAATGGAACTTTTGCACAAGGGAAAAAGTCATGTATCTGATGCTAGGTCACAGGGAACTCAGTTGGGAAGCCTACCCTGTTCAGGTTCGACATGAAAATATTCTAAAGAGAGTCTCTAGAACCTTCTGAATGTCTCACCGAATGGAAATGAGCTTTCCAGAGGATTCCGCATTCAGAATAATGTCTCGCCAAAAGGAGTTAGGTCTTGGTGACAATGAAGGAGGTCCCCCCAAAGGTTCAAGCCTGGTGATATTTTTACCTTTGGCAAGAGGTCTAACTGAAGAGTTGAGGTCTCCTTGAAGTACTCTCGGTTCGACAAAGGGAAGCTTCAGCTGGTAAGAAGTCTCGTTGACCGAAGGGAGTCTCGGTGACACGGGGTGAATTCGGCATAGGCCCTCGCTGAAAAGAGGAGTTCGTTGAGATGTCTGGGCGAAGCAGGGAAGTCTTGGCGAAGGGCAGTAGCATTGATAGGAGGTCTCCCCGACCCAATAAGGTCTCACTGAAAGCAAGCTGAGCTTGCAAAGAGTTGAGGACTTCGCCCTGAGGTCCTACCAACGGTCTGAGGTCTCACTGAAAAGATCACATGCCCGATATAAGATTATCCCTTCGACGAAGGATTTGAGCTCGAGGGGAGATGTCCTACCGACACTCGGGGGTCTTGCCGATAGGTAGAAATGAATTTGACAAGAGATGATGGTTTTGACCAAGGATGAAGGGGTTGGTATGAAGTCTTGCCGACAACAAAGGGTTTCACCGATAGCGAGTTCGCTGAAGGATTTCACCTTTGGCATAATGTCTTGCTGAAAGTTGGGGGTCTCCCTGAAATAAAGTAAAATCGCCAAAAGATAATGAGTTCGGGAAGAAGTCCCGACGACAAATGGGGAGTCTTACTGAATGAAAGGAGCTCAGGGTGACTAAAATGAGCTCGCTGAAAGGTCTCATCGACTCGGAGTGTCTTGTTGACATCGCCATGCTCGCTGAGAGATTGGAGGGTTCGAAAGGGGTTCTTCCCGAACACATGACCTCTAGCCGACAACAATGGATTTGCTAAATGAAAAAGGGTATCGGTCTAACTCAGTGGTGCTCGTTGTGACTTCTGACCAATGCCATTGGTCCTGCTGATGGTTTTGGCGATAACAATATGACTTCTAAAGCTCGCTAAGATGTCTCACCGATTGTCACATGTTGTGCTGATAGATTCAAGGGGCATAATCACATCAGTGAGACACTTCTAGTGTCTCGCAGCGATGCGATTCTGATTAGGAGGAGATTTTGACCGCCTAAAGAATCTGCATGGAGTATACTCGACCAATCAGAGAGATCTGAAAGTGAAATCACTGGTGGCTTGATCGGTGCCAAGAAGATCAACAGGATGAAGGCAACGTGGATCGGATATGAGCTCAGGAGCATTGAAGGTAGCTTGGCTAAAGAGGTTCAAGGCGGACATGATACCATGGAGTAAAAGAAGACCACTCCTGGAGGCGACTCTTCACACCAACATGGATAGCAGGGGATTCAATTGGGTGCAACATTAAATTCAATCAAAAGATCTAAGGAAAGATCTATCCTGAGGACTGATATTTTTGTAAGCCTTAAGGGGTCGACACATTTTGATATATAAGGCATTTTTGGCTTTTTTGTAAATAGTTCGGATTGTGCATTTTGGGGAGTTAGTGGTTTTTGACAATTGTCTCTCTGCTGATGTATGCTTTGTAGCTCAGCTAAGAATTTGGAATAAAACACAGAGTTTACCTCACAAGCCAGTGTTAATGTTTTTATTACCTTTAGTTATGTATTTCTTTTAGATTATGCAAGTTCTCAATTGTGTTTTTCCTAAAATCTACATTCATACCTTAAATCTATGAATTCATCTCTCCTTCAGATATGTATGTAGAGCAAGCCTTCTAAGAATATGTTATGCCTTGCATAACCACCCCACTTTGATTTGGATCAAAATGGGTCCCCCCTTCTCTTTTGATTTCTTTTCCTTTCTTATTTGCTTTGTTTTTGGGATTCTTCTATTTCTTCATGTTTTATCTTTTGTTCTGTCTATTTTAAATTTGGTTCTGCCTCAGTTGGAATTCGGGTTTTCTCCTGAGTTCGGGATTTTCCACCCCATCTGAATTTTTGCGGATTTCTTTCTCCCCCAATTTTTCTCGAAATCCATTGTTCCCTATTTGTTTCAGGTTTTTCGGAATGTCTTCTCCTTCACAGAAATCCATCCCGTGTCAATTTCCCTAGAATCTGGTGGAATGTGAAGAAGTATGGAGTAGTAAGGCTAGTTAATAAATGATGATGCATTTTATGAATAATTGGTGCTATTTTGAGATCTCACATGCTGTTCCTTGATTGATAATGATCAAATTAAGTTTCTAATGGGTGTTTTCATGTTTATTCCGCTGGAATCCGCCTGACTCAGAATTCTCTAAAATTCCTCTCTGGCTTGGATTTCGCGGATCGACCTGAAACCCGAACTGCTTGTATGATCATTTTGTTTGAAGAATTAACAACACCTTACTAACATAGGATTCATTTCAATGACGATTTTGATTAATTAAGTTCTATCTATGTGATCTTTACTGTGGTTTCCTTGGTTGAATGTAGGATTAAATCGCAAACATGATGATATTTTCCAACGGGGCTTAGTTGGAAGGTTTTCCTCAATCCAGTTGGTCTTAAAAATTAGTTAAGGCAAAAGTCAGAAAGACCCTAGAGATGTCACAGTGAGTGAAATTCATGTGTAGGCATTAGTCGGCAAGACATCAGTCAGAGTCTTGGTGGCAGGGAGAACACATTTCGGCATGAATATTTGACCTCATCATAAGGTCTCGGTGAACTCCTTATGTCTCACCGACTAGTGCAAACAAGCATACACTTCAGCGGGAGTCACCCTCTTCGGTATATGGTCTTGCCGAACACCTTAAGTCTTGCCGACCATCGATAGAAAATGTACATCTCCGTGGGAGACTTTTATCTTTGGCAAGAAGTCTCGACTGATGCATTGGGTCTCGCTGACAAGGCACAATAGGGTTTCCCCAAAATGAAAGTTCAAAAAAAGGTTGTGCCATCAGCATAAAGTCTCACCAAAATGCTAAGGTCTTGGTAACGCAAAAGTGGTATCGCCAGGAGTCTCAGAGATAGGGAGGAGGTCCCACCAAAGGTCTGAGCTCGATGATAATTTTTCCTTTGACAAAAGGTCTGGCGGAAACAAAAAAGTCTCACCAAAGGGTCAATATTCAGGGGAGCATGAAGGGATCGGGGAAAGGTCTCGCTGATAAGGAGAAGTCTCAGCGAAATGAAGAGGCATCGGCGTAGCAATTGGAGCTCGCTAAGGAGTCTCGGTGACCCTGAAATGTCTTACCAACGGAACAAAGCAAGCTCAGGGAAGAAAGAAATTAGCAAGAAGAAAGGAGTTTGGGGTAATGTCTCCCCAAAACATTATAGTCTCCCTGACATCAGAGAGGAGCTTGCCCAAGGAGTTTGGCATCGCCGTGACTCTTGCCGATAGAAAGGAGGTTAGGGAGAAAACAAAATCTCACCATAAGGTCTGGGTGACTATGGAGAGCTTCACCGAAATAGAATGGGCACGATGAGAAAGCAAAAGGGCCGCTATGATGTCTCCCCGACCTCGGGATGTCCTGCCAACCAGTGAACAACTCAGCAAAGGAGAGGACCTCGGTGTGAGGTCTGGGTGAAAGAGGGATGTCTCGCCAACATGCAGGACCCCGCTGATAGAAGTGGAACTTGGCAATGGATCCTGCCTTCACCATAAGGTCTAGGTGAAGAAAGAGGGTCACACTGAAAGAAAGGGAGCTCAAACTTGAAGAAGAAGAAAGAGCTCAGGAAGAAAAGAAGACTTCACCATGAGGTCACAGTGACAAGCGATAGTCTCCCTGACATGAAAAATGAGCTAAGGGTAAAAGATCTGGCCTTGCTATGATGTCCTACCGACTAGCGATTGTTATGCCGATGGTCTTTGTGAGCTTGGTGTGATTTATGTAGCTCACCAAAAGGTCTCACCGACTGTCTAGTGTTATGCCGATGGTTGATAAAAGTGATAATCGCATTGGGCAGACACAATGAGTGTCTTACCGACATGTGATTCAATATGGACCACCTTTGACTACCCCTGTGGAGAAGACTAACGAAATGCAAGCAAGATAGATTCCTTCTAAGAATAGACGATGGTGGATTGGCTTGGGTAACAGTGTTCAGATCTACAAGGAGGCCCAATGGCATTTATAGAAGAATGGTCAATGTATAGAAAAGTCCAAAACAAAAAGGAAGCCGAAGAAAAGAAAAAGAAACTGTGATTCATAGGGACAACTGTAGTGACCACCGGTAGGGGTAGATCAATATTAATGGAGATATTCTGAGCATTCAAGGCGACCCCCAATAGAGTTCGAAGATGGACACAAAGATAGGAAAGTAAAGGCTGCAGCTGCAAAAGATCTAAGGTCATCCTTGGAACAACTTTTCTGCATGGACAATAGGGCTTCACATTGAATGCGGTTTTGACTTTCCTCAGAAAGATCTAAGGGATGAATCTCCTGTAGTCTACAGATATTTTGTAAACCCTAGTACAGGGGACAACACATTAATGTTGGTACATTTTGTATATAAGGCATTCTTGCCTCTTTGTAAAGGGGAGCACTTTCAGATTAGATCTGCCAAGGTTAGAACTTCTAGGTTTAAATATGAATAGAGGGGATAGAAGCTGATCCTGTTTCTTTGTAATAGGACCTTCTTTTGTCTTCTCAGAGTAGGAGTTAGATTCAAAATAGACTAATGTGTCTTTCAGTTTCCTTAGTGTAAGTGAGAACAATTTGAAATCACATATTTTCTGTACACTAGTGATTGTGCCAGCTTTGTAAATGTTGCTTATCTGTTTCACTAATAGTAGAAGCAACCAGATTAAAATCTATTTCATGTTGTGTTTTAGAATGGTGTTTGTCTTAAGTTGATCATTTCATTTGAAAGCTTTCAAGGAATGAAGTTTGGTTTTTATGTTTTGTTTAAATGGTAACTTACAATCTGTTGTTGAAATCAACACTGTGAATGAATGAAACTGTGTGTTAGTCACAAGTTAATTCTGTTTTGCAGTTTAGTTAGGAATTCCTTGGAAGGTGATAGGTCTGGTTAATTTGGATGAATTATCATTCTTTTTTGTTCCAAATCTCTCATCTATCTTTTGTTATTTCTTTAAAAACCCCAGTTAGAGTAGATTTAAGTTTATGTCTATCCCCATAACAATCCAAAAGCTCAACACCAACAGGCCCCTTGAATATTACTATTGCATTGACCACTGAGTAATGTTAGAATAGTTGAGACCCAACTACAAAGACCTTGGGAGCTAAGGCATCCATGTGTTTCCTTTCTCTTTCAGGAGAAGCAAAATAGCAATATTCTGCTTGCATTATTGTGGTGCCAAAATCGCCATCAACAGGAACTCACGCTAGGAGGGCTCCGAGACAATTTTGGATCATTATGAGTTGGTGTGGGTCAGATCTTGGAAAACCCAGCTCTAATGGGTAGCCCTTTTTATACATCAGGATTTGTCCATGAAATCCCTAATCACCTGTATGATCGGCTTCCATTATTTTCCCCTAACAATGGGAAAAATGCTTCTAAACATGTTGAAACTTGCAGGCGTGTACTTACTTTTCTCCAGGTTCAACATGAGGATGTTGTCTGTCAATTGTTCCTCAGAACGCTTCAAGGTACAACTAGGCAATGGTATGATAATCTACCACCAAAATCTATTTATTCATGGACAGAACTAGAAATCTTATTTTTAGATCAGTTTGTTCCTCATTCACTACACCTCTTACATGAATTTGTAGCTACAAGAAGGAGACCATCAGAACAAATTTATCAATTTAATCATAGATTCTTGTTTATGTATCAAAGGGTTCAATCTTTAGGTTTGGTTGTAGATGATCATATACTGATAGAACATTATTATTCGGGTTTAAACCTTTCATTTGGAACCAAAGTCAGAGGTTGTGGTGAGGCTACATCTTTGCATGCTGCATTTAAAAAGGCTCTCTTATTGGCACAATTTGGATGTGACACTAGAAATTCAGATAGCTAAACTCAGGGTTATAGTCCTCTTATGCTTGCAAACTTCCATCGTCTGTAGCCTTATGCCACTTCACCCACCATCCCTACCTAGGTGCAATCATTCTCACCAAGCAGCTACAACCTTCCTAAGGTTCCAAGTACCACATTTTCCAACATCCCACATCAGGTCAATTGCACACAAAACCATTGGGAGAATTCACTCTTGCAAAATCCAATCACAGAGTTGAGTACTTCACTCGATAATGAAGTTATAACCATATCATCTCTTTTCAGTCATCTTCCAAAGCATAGTTCATTGCACCACAATGGAGAGGATGAGACAAATAGTACACATGAAAATGATAATCAGTTCATCCAAAATGATGAGAATGACTATGTGAGGAGATTTAATTCTTCCCTGTCTTTTGATGACCTTGATTCTTCCAGTGAGATGGATTCAACAACTGGTGAAACTCCTCTACCTAGTGCAGACTTGATGGAAGTGGAGAATGTATTCATCGATGCATTCATAGATGCTTTCATGATGGTGAATGAGGAAGACACACCTTGATGGGTTAACACAAGAATATGACTCTGTTGATTTAAGTGGTGGGCGGATTGAACTAGGTGACATGCTTCAAAATGAGATTGCCAATGAATCTTGTTGTCAAAGACAAGGACTCAAATGCCCAAATGAAATCTTAAGGGAAGAAATTCAAGTTGATGTGGAGATCAGTCAAGTGCTCCCTGAGGAAATTCATGACAGGGTACATTTGGATGAAGCATACGAATGCCAAGAAAGTGACCAAGAGGCTATCTCAGAAGTTGAATCTCTTCAACATAACGAAGAGAATGAGACAAGGGAGTATTTTCTTGATTTTGATTTTGATTGCTCAAATGTGTTGTTAGAAGAAAGTCCTTGCTTAGTATCCACTAATCAATTTGTTCTTAACACTGATGAATTTGATGCTAAGTGACATGTCCTTGGTGATGAGGTGCAGGAATTTAAATTGAGAAAGTGTTTTCCTATCTCTGACTCCATGCATTCAAGTGAGTTTGAAGGAAATATTTGTTCACCATGTGCAAGGATCCCTGAAATCAATGGTGATAAGTTGGAAGCAGATTCTCAAACCCTAGGGGATGACATGTTTCAAGAGAAAGTTGAAAGTGAGACTTCATCTCAAGAAATTCAGAAAATTTTTGACTCCGTGCCCAAGATGAATACAAAGATGCTGGTGAGTGAATATCCTAACTGCAAGATGAGCCTTGATTTAGTGGTGTTCCATGAGCTGAGACCTCATGAGGAGGAGATCATACAACACAAGCTTGCACTGGAAACTAGAAATCTTCAGAATCAGGCGGTGTCCTTTCATTATCCTCTATGTTTTAATGATTTTCAGTTTGATTATGGCGTAGGGGATAGTAAAACATGTTTGTGGGTAAATCATGGAAAAATTGAGAACCCACAATTGATAATATTTTAAGCTTTATGCCCTCAGAATGAACTTATTGCACACAAACTTCATATTTCTGAGTATAAAGATAAATTTGCTAGGCTTAGAACTATGCCTGGTAAGTTAAGATTGTTGCACATAATGAAAAATCAGTCAAGTCAATGTATAAATTTTTACAGTTTTGTGTTTGTAAAGCTTAGCTTTTCAGTTAGTTTAGGATTAGGATAGGTTAGTGTTAGTTTTTGGTTTAGTTAGTTTTCCTTTGTTTTGTCTTTTTCCTTTTCCTTTTCCTATTCTTTTTGTTTTTGTTTGTAGATAGTTTGTTTTTTTGTTTGTAAATATTTTTCTTTTGCTTCTGTTTGTAAATAGCTCTGCTATTTGTTGGTTCATCCTTTTCTTTCTGTCTTTCTATTTCCCTTGCTCTTTTGCTTTCTGTCTTTTTTGTTCTTTTGGGGTTTTTCTATTCTTTCCCATCTTAAAGTGGTGGTTGTTATCTGAAGCATACTTTGGCCATTTGGAGAGAAATGGTTTAGATATTTTCATGCTTTCTGGTTGGGTGATTTTGTCCTAAATTCGTTGTTTCATGCCCATTATCAATAAGAGTTGTGGAACGTCTTGAAAACAAGGTGCAAAGTAACCTTCATCAGCTCCCTCTGAATCTATCACAAATCAATAAGATCATCTCCTCTTGCAATGGTACATTTGTCCTAGGATGACAATGTTGTAAGATTTGAGTGAAAAATCCGATCTCCCAAGTGCTGTTATGAGGTCCATGGTAGTTTTCAACCCAAATTAGATGTTAAACATTTGACATATTGAGAAAGCATTACATGAAATATCTGAAACTCCAAGAGAGAATAGAAAAGGAAAAAGACAGAACTATTCAAAAGAAAAAAAGGGAATTCAATATGAATGGGTGATTCTAGTATCTCTACCAGGGCTATGGACGCCTGACTGGTAGTAGAGAAATGCTATGAGGAAACTAGAGGTATCTCCGTCAGGGCTATAGATGCTTGACTGGTAGCGGAGCAATGCCTAGGATATCATTGCATGAAAACTAAAAGGAATCAACTCATGTAGGTCAAATCTTGCACATTGTTGTTTGAAAGATAGGAAAAACTTTATGAAAGGATGGTACACTATCAACCACACACATAGATTCAAGGCTAGTTACTACTGGCTTACATTTTAGATTCTAGCTCAACCTTGCTTGTTAAGACTAACCCAACTGGAGTTGTGATGTTCATGAACCAGGAATTCAGGGTAGCTGAAGCCTTCAGCTTCTTGAAAATGGTTAAACCATTTTTCCAGCCAAGTCACCATTTGTTATGCCCTGCATAACCACCCCACTTTGATTTGGATCAAAATGGGTCCCCCCTTCTCTTTTGATTTCTTTGCCTTTGTTATTTGCTTTGTTTTTGGGATTCTTCTATTTCTCCATGTTTTATCTTTTGTTCTATCTATTTTAAATTTGGTTCTGCCTCAGTTGGAATTCGAGTTTTCTCCTGAGTTTAGGATTTTCCACCCCATCCAGATTTTTGTGGATTTCTTTCTTCCCCAGATTTTCCTGAAATCCGTTGTTCCCTGTTTGTTCTGGGTTTTCGAGAATGTCTTCTCCTTCACGGAAATCCATCCCGCGTGGATTTCCCTGGAATCTAGTTGAATGTGAAGAAGTATGGAGTAGTAAGGCTAGTTAATAAATGATGATGGATTTTATGAATAATTGGTGCTATTTTGAGATCTCACATGTTGTTCCTTGATTGATAATGATTAGATTAAGTTTCTAATGGGTGTTTTCATGTTTATTCCATTGGAAACTGCTTGAATCAGAATTCTATGAAATTCCTCCCTGGCTTGGATTCCGCGGATCGACCTGAAACTCGAACTACTTGTATGATCATTTTGTTTGTAGATTTAATGACACCTTACTAACATAGGATTCATTTTAATGATGATTTTGATTAATTAAGTTCTGTCTATGTGATCTTTACTGTGGATTTCTTGGTTGAATGCAGGATTAAATTGCACACATGATGAGATTTTCCAACGGGGCTTAGTTGGAAGGTTTTCCTCAATCCAGTTGGTCTTAAAAATCAGTTAAGGAAAAAGTTGGCAAGACCCCAGAGATGTCATAGCGAGTGAAATTCATGTGTAGGCATCAGTCGGCAAGACATCAGTCAGAGTCTTGGCAGTAGGGAGAACACATTTTGGCATGAATATTTGACCTCATCATAAGGTCTTAGTGAACTCCTTATGTCTCACCAACTAGTGCAAATAAGCATACACTTCGGCGGGAGTCATGCTCTTTAGTATATGGTCTTACCGAATGCCTTAAGTCTCGTCGACCATCGATAGAAAATGCACATCTCGGTGGGAGACTTTTCTCTTTGGCAAGAAGTCTCAGCAGATGCATTGGGTCTTGCTGACAAGGCACATAAGGGTTTCCCCAAAACAAAAGTTCGACAAAAGGTTGTGTCATCAGCATAAATTCTCGCCGATATGCTAAGGTCTTGGCAACATGGAAGTGGTATCGCCAGGAGTCTCGGCGGCAGGTAGGAGGTCCCACCAAAGGTCTGAGCCTGACGATAATTTTTCCTTTAAAAGAAGGTCTGGCCAAAATGAAAAAGTCTCATCGAAGGGTCAGTCTTCGGGGGAACATGAAGGGATCGGGGAAAGGTATCGTCGATTGGGAGAAGTCTCAATGAAATGAAGAGGCATCGACATAGCAGTTGGAGCTCGCCAAGGAGTCTCGGCGACCCCAAAATGTCTTGCTGACGGAACAAAGTGAGCTCAGGGAAGAAAGAAATCAACAAGAAGAAAGGAGTTTGGGGTAATGTCTCCCTGAAACATTATAGTCTCCTTGATATTAGAGAGGAGCTCACCCAAGGATTCTAGCATTTCCATGAATGTTGCCAACAAAAAGGAGTTCGGGGAGAAAACAAAAGCTTGCCATAAGGTCTAGGCAACTACGGAGAGCTCCACCAAAACAAAATGGGCTCAATGAGAAAGAAAAAGGGCTGCTATGATGTCTCCCCGACCTTGGATGCCCTGCCGACCAGTGAACAACTCGATGAAGGAGAGGAACTCAGTGTGAGGTCTGGGTGAAAGAGGGATGTCTCGCCGATATGCAGGACCCCGCTGACAGAGGTGGAACTTGGCAACGGATCCTGCCTTCGCCATAAGGTCTTGGCAAAGAAAGAGGGTCACACTGAAAGAAAGGGAGCTCAAACCTGAAGAAGAAGAAAGAGCTCAGGAAGAAAAGAAGACTTTGCCATGAGGTCACAATGACAAGCGATAGTCTCCTCAACATGAAAAATGAGCTCGAGGCAAAAGATCTGGCCTCGCTATGATGTCCTACCGACTAGCGATTGTTATGCTGATGGTCTTTGTGAGCTCGGTGTGATTTCTACAGCTTTCCAAAAGGTCTCACTAACTTTCTAGTGCTATGTCAATGGTTGATAAAAGTGATAATCACATCGGGGAGACAAGATGAGTGTCTCACCAACATGCGATTCAATACATACCACCTTTGACCATGCTTGTGGAGAAGACTAACATAATGCAAGCAAGATAGATTCCTTTTGAGAATAGACGATGGTGGATTGGCTCGGGCGATGGTGTTCAGATCTGCAAGGAGGCCCGATGGTGTTTCCAAAAGAATGGTCAACGTACAGAAAAGTTCAGAACAAAAAGGAAGCTGAAGAAAAGAAAAAGAAACTATGATTCATAGGGACAGCTGTAGTGACCACCGATAGGGGAAGATCAATATTAATGGAGATATTCTGAGAATTCAAGGTGAACCCCAATAGAGATCAAAGATGGACATGGAGACAGGAGAGTAAAGGCTGTAGCTGCAAAAGATCTAAGGTCGTCCCTGGAACAACTTTTCAACATGGACAATAGGGCTTCACATTGAAAATAGTTTTGAATTTCCTCATAAAGATCTGAGGGCCGACTCTCCTGCAGTCTGTAGATATTTTGTAAACCCTAGTACAGGGGACAACACATTGCTGTTGGTACATTCTATATATAAGGCATTCTTCCCTCTTTGTAAAGGGGAGCACTTTTAGATTAGATCTTCCAAGGTTAGAACTTCTAGGTTAAACTAGGAATAGAGGGGATAGAAGATGATCCTGATTCTTTGTAATAGGTACTTCTTTTGTCTTCTTAGAGTAGGAGTTAGATTCATAATAGACTAATGTATCTTTCAGTTTCCTTAGTGTAAGAAAGAACAATTTGAAATCACAGATTTTATGTACACTAGTGATTGTGCCAGCTTTGTAAATGTTGCTCATCTATTTCACTAACAATAGAAGCAACTAGATTAAAATCTATTTCATGTTGTGTTTCAGAATGGTGTTTGTCTTAAGTTGATCATTTGATGTGAAATCTTTCAAGGAATGAAGTTTGGTTTTTATGTTTTTTTTAAATGGTAACTTACAATCTATTGTTGAAATCAGCATTGTGAATGAATGAAGCTATGTGTTAGTCACAAGTTAATTCTATTTTGTAGTTTAGTTAGGAATTCCTTGGAAGGTGATAGGTTTGGTTAATTTAGATGAAGTATCATTCTTTTCTATTCCAAAGCCCTGATCTATCTTTTGTTGTTTTGTTTAAAAACCCTGGTTAGAGTAGATTTAAGTTTATGTCTACCCCCATAACAATCCAAAAGCTCAACACCAGCAAGCCCCTTGAATATTACTGTTGCATTGACCACTGAGTAACATCAACACAGTTGAGACCCAACTACAAAGACCTTGGGAGCTAAGGCATCCATGTGTTGCCTTTCTCTTTTAGGAGAAGCAGAATAGAAATATTCTGCTTGCATTGTTGTGGTGCCAAAATCGCCATAAAAAAAATAGTGCATAAGTCTAAAGGGGGTTATGCTGAATAAGTAAAATACTAACTATTAGCTTCTCAGTGTATGTTCATCTTGTTTTCTTTTCATGATTTATTATCAAGTCAGTGTATCACCATAGTTTAGTTTCATTCATGTACTCCTTCTCCCTTTTCCCTTTACTGAATCGTTAGTTTAGGTGATACCCAAAGGAAGCTAGCCTTCTTTGGAGGTTCATTTCAACCTCAGGTGACCCACAGCCTTGAAATGATCCCATGTTTCACTAGAAAGCTTAGTCTTCATCACTATGCATAGGGTGCATTTCTAGGTGATAACAGTTTTGGCATGCCCAGTAGGACTCAGTCCACATTATGTTGTTGGTTTAGTATGGAACCAGTGAGTTCCAGGATTTACAGAAGTCATTTGTGCATACTTGGTGACTCCGTAGAGAGAAAGAACTTCAAAATCATCGCCTTCTACAGTTTATGAGAAGAGTTCAGACAAGGAGCAATCTTTTTCCTTTTGAATATTTGCAGCTGTCGCCGCCAAGAAGACAAGGTAGAGTAACAGAAAGGTCTAGGACAAAATCTATTTATTCTAGAAGAGCTAAATCTACTCCTCCATCTCTGAGGCCTCATACTGCTCTTCCTTTCTCTAATTCACCTAGCTTGCAAGTAAACCCACCTCCAATGACTGCTCCCAAAAATCAACCTTTTGTGTTATTCGACAGAGGCAACCCATTAAATTTGTTACAACACAATGACATCAAAATGGAAGCTCTAAAAAGTTTGCCAATTTTTAGTGGGGAAGATCAGACTACCCCTATTGAACATATACGTGATGTTGCTTCCTTATGTGGGGTTCACCATATCATACAAGAATATGTGGCTATAAGATTACTTGCAACATCATTCAAAGGAAGGGCGCTACAATGGTTCAGGAGTCTTACTATAGGTTCAGTTACCACCTGGGATGAGTTGGGTGACAAGTTGCACAGGCAGTTTCAGGATAGGTCTGACAATTTATCCTTGTTGGAACAATTGACTACACTTAAGAGAGCTCCTCAAGAGCAAATAATAGATTTTAATTTTCAATTTCAAAGAACCTGGGTTAGAATCCCTGCAGTGGTAAGACCACCTCCAGAATATGCATTTTTGTACTTCCTGAAGGCTCTTAACAATGATATAGTTGTTATGATACAATCAATGGGGGGTGTTTCTCTACCAAGCACATTTAAAATAGCAATCAGAGCTGAAAATAGCCTAATACAAGCTGGTAAACTTTCTCCTAGGCCACGAATGCCTATATTTCTAGAGATTCATGCAAATATCCCTTTGCAGATACCACCTTTTGCACCTTTTGCACCTATTCCAACTGCTGTAACACAAGAAGCTGCTGTCTCAAGTTCCCCAAATGAGTTACAAGAGATCAAAAGTATTTTACAGACTTTTGGTAACAAGTTGGTGAACTTGGAAAAACAACAGTCCTATTCTAGGCCTTATCAACAATAGAATCAGGCCACAAGTCATCCTTTCCAAGGTCAACAATAGCAATTCCAGGGGAATAGACAACAATATCAAGGTAATTACCAAGGCACAAGACAAAATATTGCTACAAGATCTTTTCAAGCCTATAATCCAGCTCTAATTAGTGCTGTCAAAGAGCTTGTTCTTGTTCAAAACAATTTGGCTGTTGATTATGAATGGTGCTATCCGTGTAATCAGCCACATAATCAAGCTACATGCTCTAATGGCGTCATCAATTGAGCTCTTATGGTGCAAAATTTTGGAGGTGCATAAGATTTTCCTAAGGAGGGGTGTTCGCAACAGCATGATCAACCTGTAAATGATTCAACTCTCCTAAATTGGCAGAGAGAAGAATTTTGTGGAGTGAACCAGGATAACACATCTATTACTGCTAAGACTAGAGCTAAGAAGAGGGCTTTTGAGAATGAACAAGCAAAGAATAAAGATAAGGCAATTGCTAGTCCATAAAATCAACAAGTACCACATATTTTTTAGCGAGGTCATGACACTAGTAAGGAGCAGCTGTTATATGCTTCATTTGCAAGTCAAGTGCAACCTGACCATGCTATTGTAAAGACACATCCAAAGGTAAATATAGCTGCACCTTTCAAATTGTTGAAAGTATGAAAAAAATGAATGTTTCAATTTCAATGTGGGATTCTTTAGCAATCCCTAGTCAAATCAATTTGTTATAGTCGGCCTTGTCAAATCTAGTTAGTTCGAATTTTCCAAATGAAGTCTCTTTAGGCCAAACGAAGTCAATTTTAACCAATGCACCTTTGGATACTACCACACAACAAAGTGATGGTGTCAAGCCCCCTCCTTTCTATGTTTCTTTAATAGTGGGGAATAAATTGGTGCACAATTGCATGGTTGATAGGGGGGCTAGCAGTTCAGTAATGCCAAAAAATATTGCAGACTAGCTAGGTTTACAATACCAGCCATTAGAAAAAGGAGTACTTCAATTGGATGGGACAATAGTGAACAATATAGGTGTTATTAAGAATTTGAATCTCACACTACATGCCTGTCCCAATTTTTCAATCCTGCAAGATGTGGTTGTCATAGATTTGCCTCTTTTTTTTGCTCTATCCTTGTCTAGAGACTTCACAGCTAAAATTGGAGGGTATTTATCTTCAGATTGGTCCCATATGCTTTTTAGGACCCGGTATGGTACTAAGGTAACTATAACTTTTGAGTCCCTTTCCAAGGATCACATCGAACCTTATGTGCCATCTACTATAAATGTTAATTCTATTGTTTTAGAGGATACTGAACTTGCTGTAGCACAAGAGTTACAAGCTGTGAGTGTACCTGAGGTACTACTGAATGAATGGGAAGCTGAGAATGTGGTTGATAATCCAAATGAACTTATTCAGGATATTGGTCTGGGCAATTATATATTGCATGAAGCTGCGACAAAAATGTCAAATCTTGAAAGAAGTGCAGGAAGTTAGTTTGAGCAGCATAATGAATTATGAGAGATGCATTTTGATTGTTCTAGAAGTAAAAATGGAGTTGGAGGAGGTGATATGCTTGTATCTTTGCGGGGTGATAAGTACTTTTCTGCTTTTCGTTTTTCTTTCGCATGCTCTAATAACTCTGCTGAGTATGAGGGCCTTGTTCAAGGTCTTGAGTGGGCAAAGAAGAGAGGAATAACCCGCATGAAAGTTTATGGAGACAGTGAGTTAATTGTCAATCAAATAAGAGGCCTGAATGTTTCTAAAAATGACACACTGAAGTCTTATAGAGATATAGTGTGGAATATGATTGAGGAGTTTGATGCCTTTAACTTACTATCTATTCCAAGGAACCAAAGCAAACATACTGATAGGCTTGTAGCCATTGGAGCACAGTTTGATATTCCAAGTGACATTAGAAAAGATAAAGTACGCAGTATGTGAAGGTTGTGGTTAGGCCGTCAATTCCTAATAATAACATTCACTAGCAGGTCTTTGACAGCGATGAATAGATCCTTTCTTTTTTGCTCAAAGAAGATCAGTTCTCCATGGTTAACCAAGCAAAACTTAAGCAACAATATGATGATCAAGTCATACAGCTGAGGACAAATAAGTTACCCAAAGGTCTGGTTACCTTAGAGTCAAATTTCAGTATTGACGATCAACTTAAAAAGGGTAAAGCTAGCTTGCAAATCGAAGAACATTATGAAGAGCTAGAGATTTTCAAAGGTAAACTCCTTAAGATAGGAAAAATTTGTTCACATGAAGATAAACAATCTTTTGTTACCTTATGCCAAGAATTTTATGATGTATTTTCTTGGGAATACTCAGATTTGAAAGGGTTTGATCCCTATATTGCTCAGCACACAATTGAGTTAGAACCTAATGCTAAGCCAGTAAGGCAAAAACAAAGGCCCTTGAATCCTAAGCTTGACCCCTTAATGATTAAAGAGATGACCAAATTAGTTGAGGGGGGTATCATCTTTCCTATTAAGCATACTTCATGGGTTTCTAACTTGGTGCCGGTTAGGAAGAAAAATGGTGAAATAAGGATTTGTGTAGACTTTAGGGATCTTAACCGATCATCTTTAAAATATCACTACCCACTACCCTCCATGGAACAAATCTTGCAAATAGTTGCTGGTTCTGAGAGATTTTCCTTGTTAGATGGTTTTTCAGGCTATAATCAAGTGCTAGTTAAAGAGGAAGATCAGTTCAAAACTGCTTTTACAACTAAGTGGGGCACCATGACATACAAAAGGATGCCTTTTGGTTTGTCTAATGTTGGTGCCACGTTTCAGAGGGCCATGGACATGGTGTTTCAAAGTTTGATTAATAAGATTATGTTGATTTATTTAGATGACATTACAGTGTATTCTAAGAATGTTGATGAACATTTGTCACACCTTAAACAAGTTTTCAAAAAATGTAGAGTTTGGTATCTCTCTCAATCTAAAAAAGAGCATCTTTGCTGTTCATGAAGGGAAATTATTAGGCCATATTGTATCAAAGGATGGAATTACTATTGACCCTAAAAGAGTTAAAACCATACTTGAGTTTCCATTACCCAGTCACAAGAAGGGTTTGCAGAGCTTTTTGGGGTGAATCAACTTTCTGAGAAGGTTCATCCCAGATGTCGCAAACCTATTACAGCCTTTGACAACTATGTTAAAGAAGAATGAAGTTTTCAGTTGGAATGGAGAAGCAAAATGCAATTTTGAAGAAATCAAGGAAGTTTTGGCATCAGCTTCGACACTGGTAAATCTAGATTTCTCCAAAGACTTCTTTTTGTATGCTTTTGGTAGCAGTAGTTCAATCTCTGCCATGCTGGTTCAGAAAAATAGTGATAACTTAGAAGAGCTCATAGATTTCTTTAGCCAAGTACTTACTAATTATGAGAAGAGGTATACTTTTGTTGAGAAACATGTTCTTGCTATGATCAGAAGCCTGAAGAAGTTTAAGCCTCTAGTTTCAAACAATAAGATTCATATTCTGGTTGCACACTCAAGTGTGAAGGAATTTTTGTTGAATAAAGATCTGAATGAAAAAAGAGCAGGGTGGATCACTAAGGTCATGGAATATGATATGGATGTCAAGATTACCAAATTTGTTAGAGGTAAAGGTCTATGTGAACAGCTTGCTACAAGGTCGATCAGTGAAAATGAATTAGAAAAGGATGTCGTTATTGCTAATACAAATGAGTTTCAGGATGCTCAAGATGATGTGCCTGTGATAGCAATTAATTGGGTTCAAGACATGGCCCATTTTTTACAAACTAGTGAGTGTCCACTAGGTTTGGATAGAGCTAAACAAAGATACTTCAGACTGCAGTCCATACCATACATGTTGGTAAATAATGTTCTTTTTAAAAAGGATCTAAATGGTGTTCTGTTAAGATGTATTCACAATGATCAGATTGAAAAGGTACTTTATGAGTTCCATGATGGAGCTACAGGAGGTCACTTTGCTCCAAGAACTACTGCATGGAAAATAGTGAGAGCTGGTTACTACTGGCCTAGCTTATTTAAAGATGCTTATACATGGTCAAGAAAAAGTGTCAAATGTGCTCTATTTTTAGGAAAGGAAAAGCTGCCTGCTATGCCTCTACATCCAATTCAGGTGGAGCAGCCCTTCATGAGATGGGGCATTGACTTTATTGGGCCGATTAACCCACCATCCAGTGCTGGTCACAAGTGGGTGCTGACTACTACAGACTATTTCACAAGATGGACAAAAATAATAGATTTGAAAGAGACAAAAGAGTCTTCAGTTTTGAGCTTTTATGAGGATATAGTCACTAGATTTGGAGTTCCTAACTCTATCATATATGATAATGCTCTTGCATTTGTAGGATTAAAATTAACTGATTGGGCTTTTAAATAGGGCATTCATTTGAATACATCCTCAAATTATTACCCTCAGGGTAATGGTTTAGCTGAAAGCACGAACAAGAATCTCATCATAATTATTAAAAGAACCATATAGGATAATCAAAGGACCTGGCACATTAATTTAAAGTATGCACTTTGGGTAGATAGAGTGACTCCTAAGAGATCCATTGGTAATTCACCATACCTGTTAGTTTATGACAAAGAGGCTAGATTACCTCTATCTATAGAGCTTCCAACTCTCGACATTGTTCACCAGTTAGAGATGTTTGAGGGACGTTACCAATGTCTATGAGGTATGCAGAGCTCATGGAGCTCAAAGAATCAAGGGATAGAGCAATGAAAGCTTTGGAGTATCATCAGCGCCAAATGAAAAGAGCATTTGACAAGAAGGCTATAGCTAAAAAATTCAAGGTGGGAGGTCTCATGCTGAAATGGGATGTTCTGAGGAGCAGGCTTGGCCATCACACAAAGTTTGACAACATGTGGATAGGTCCATTTATCATCAGAGACTACAAAGAACATAATGATTATCAACTAGCCACAACCGAAGGTGAAGTGTTTCCTATCCCAGTCAATGGGATACACCTCAAGCCTTGTTTTCAAGACTAACGAGTTCCTCTATTGTACATATTAGGTTAAGTTTTATGTTTTCCATAAGTGTCGTTCTAGCACAGTGAATAGTTTCTTTTCGTTGTTCTCCTATTTTGTCATTTTGGCAACCTGTTGTGTTCCATAAGTCTCAAGCGAATTGCAACCATGTGCAAAGTTTCCCTGGGTTTGTATCTGAGGTTTTACTGATGACTCCATGCCCAATGGATAGGCCTAGGCTACTGGTTTATGTGTTTAGCAACAAAACATCTAGCAAAGGTCACCAGAAATGTTGCTCAATCTTTACCAACGAGATCAATTAGTCAGGATAAATCATGTGACAGAGATTCGAGAAGGCCAAATGGAACTTTTACACAAGGGAAAAAGTCATGTATCTGATGCTAGGTCATAGGGAACTCAGTCGGGAAGCCTGCCTTGTTCAAGTTTGGCATGAAAATATTCTAAGCAGTCGCCAGGACCTTCCAGATGTCTTGCCAACTGGAAATGAGCTTGCCAGAGGATTCCGTGTTCGGTATAACGTCTCACCCAAAGGAGTCAGGTCTCGGCTACAAAGAAGGAGGTCCCCCCAAAGGTCTGAGCCCGACGATATTTTTTCCTTCAGTAGGAGGTCTAGCCGAAGAGTTGAGGTCTCCCCGAAGTAATCTTGGATCGGAAAAGGGAAGCTTCGGTCAGTAAGAAGTCTCGCCGACTGAAGGGAGTCTCGACAACATAGGGTGAATTTGGCATAGGCCCTCATTGAAAAGAGGAGTTTGCTGAGATGTCTGGGCGAAGTAGGGAAGTCTCAGTGAAGGGCAGCAAGGTCAATAGCAGGTCTCCCCGACTCGGTAAGGTCTCACCGAAAGCAAGCTGAGCTCGCCAAGAGTTGAGGACTTCACCCTAAGGTCCTACTGATAGTATGAGGTCTCATCGAAAAGATCACATGCCCGATACAAGATTATGCCTTCGACGAAGGATCTGAGCTCGAGGGGAGATGTCCTACCAACACTTAGGGGTCTTACCAATAGGTAGAAATGCATTCAGAAAGAGATGGTGGTTTCGGCCAAGGATGAAGGGGTCGGTATGAAGTCTTGCCAACAAGAAAGGGTCTCACCAATAGCGAGTTCGCCAAAGGATTTCGCCTTTGACATAATGTCTTGCCAAAAGTTGGGGGTCTCCCCGAAATAAAGTAAGATCGCCAAAAGATAATGAGTTTGGGCAGAAGTCCCACTGATAGATGGGGAGTCTCACTAAATGAAAGGAGCTCAGGGTGACCGAAATGAGCTCGTTGAAAGGTCTCATCGACTTAGAGTGTCTTGCCGATATCGACATGCTCGCTGAGAGATTAGAGGGTTTGAAAGGAGGTCTTCCCGAATACATTACCTCTAGCCGACAGCAATGGATTTGCTAAATGAAAAAGGGTATTGGTCTGACTTAGTGGTGCTCGTTGTGACTTCTGACTGATGCTGTTGGTCTTGCCGATGGTTTTGGTGATAACAATATGACTTCTAAAGCTCGCTAAGACATCTCACGGACTGTCACATGTTGCGCCGATAGCTTCAAGGGGAATAATCACATCAGTGAGACACTTCCAATGTCTCGCCGAGATGCTATTCTGATTAGGAGGAGCTTTTGACTACCCGAAGAATCTGCATGGAGTATACTCGACCAATCAGAGAGATCTAAAAGTGAAATCACTGGCGGCTTGACCGGCGCCAAGAAGATCAATAGGGTGAAGGCAACGTGGATCGGCTCTGAGCTTAGGAGCATTGAAGATATCTCGGCTGAAGAGGTTCAAGGCGGACATGATATCAGGGAGTAAATGCGGTGGTTGCAGAAAGATCTAAAGAAGCCCACTCCTGGAGGTGACTCTTCACACCAACATGGACAATAGGGGATTCAATCGGATGCAACATTAAATTCAATCAAAAGATCTAAGGAAAGATCTATCCCGAGGACTGATATTTTTGTAAGCCCTAAGGGGCTGACACATTTTGATATATAAGGCATTATTTCCTTTTTTGTAAATAGTTCAAACTATGAATTTTGGGGAGTTAGTGATTTTTGACAATCATCTCTCTGCTGATGTATGCTTTGTAGCTCAACTAAGAATTTGGAATAAAACACAAAGTTTACCTCAGAAGCCAGTGTTAATGTTTGTATTACCTTCAGTTCTGTATTTCTTTTAGATTATGCAAGTTCTCAATTATGTTTTTCCTAAAATCTGCATTCATACCTTAAAGCTGTGAATTCCTTCTTAAGATATGTATGTAGAGAAAGCCTTCTAATAATAGTGCATAAGTCTAAAGGGGGTCATGCTGAATAAGTAAAATACTAACTATTAGCTTCTCAGTGTATGTTCATCTTGTTTTCTTTTCATGATTTATTATCAACTCAGTGTATCACCATAGTTTAGTTTCATTCACGTACTCCTTCTCCCTTTTCCCTTTACTGAATTGTTAGTTTAGGTCATACCCAAAGGAAGCCGACCTTCTTTGGAGGTTCATTTCAACCTCAGGTGACCCACAACCTTGAAATGATCCCATGTTTCACTAGAAAGCTCAGTCTTCACAACTGTGCATAGGGTGCATTTCTAGGTGATAACAATATCATCCTTTCTCATTTAGGGATTTTCTCTTATAAGCATTCAAAACTTATTATAAATATCACTCAGATATTATTCACAGGAAATATCATGACTTTCATATCTTCTTGAAAGCTTCTTCTGTAACTTTTCCTTGTTGATGAATATAGCAATTCATGTTTGTAGATCTCTTGTGTGGAAAGTGTATTTGTTTGTTGTTTGATCCTGTGGCTTGTGGTTTTGTGCTTGTTTCACAATTCTAACACCTTCTAGATATGATATTACATCAATTTATCATCACACTACCGTTAGAATTGCAACAATAGAATGTTCTCCTTAAGAAAATGTGGAGTCTCCCACACTGCTATGTAGAGCAGAGAAACACCTGTAAAGTACAAAGCTAAAATTTTTCAATGATAACTTTCTTGTCACAACAAAAAACTTTGCAAGATCCAAAATTTAGCTTCCTGAATGAGACATAATAACATGGTTAAGAGATTAGAGTCATATCTTTTCTTGCAGTGAATTTTGGACTAAAAAACTAACACAGTTCCAATAGAGAACAATTTCCAGTAAACTAAGTAAGCTTCTCGTACAGTTGTCATCATGTTGACATCAATGAAAACAAAGGAACAACCAGATCAGTCCACATACACTTCATGCTCATGTTGCAAGGCTCCATGATTCCAACAATCTCCCCCTTTGGCATTGATGGGAACCTGCATCTCAAAAAATTATTTTTCCAATATAAGGAGCAGAATACTCCCCCTTTCAAAATTGTTCTTTACAAAAATGTTTTTCCTCTATCTATTTCTCTCTCTCCCTTTGACATCAATGGCAAAGCATGGGGTCCAAAATATATATGTGTATGCATCAAGAATTAATTAAAAAGATATGAACACAAAGAGAATTGTATTAACCCGAAGAAGAGGAAACTTTGAGATTCTTCAAGGTATCCTTCCATGAAACTTTTCCTTCTTCCCATTCATCTTTCACACTTACAAGAGTCTTGTGTAATAGATAAATATTAGTCAAAGACTATATGATCCGCTAAAGTATTGGGACAAAGATTAATCTTTGATAGATTACCAATACTATCAAGAGCACTAGATACAGGATTGTGCCCGAGTTTTACCATATCTCTAAGTGGCACAAACTTCCTAATCACTTATGTTCTTTGATCCTGCAAAGAAAAGAATTTATCTTGAAGTTGCACAATGTAGGACCATCTCTGATTATTTCTATCATCTACCAATCTATACATATATGCTTGAGTGCTCATCCGAGTTTAACTCTTCCTTATCTCATCTCTTACATTTAGTGTACTTCCAGACTAATTCAGGTAGAAAGAAACTAGTTCTTGAGCCTCTTCCTCACAAACTATACACTCTCCAATTCCTTCACCACTCTATGATGTGCATTTGCACATTTCTTCCTGATATCTTCTAAATTTTCTCTTGCAAACCTAATTCTAGCATGCACTTCTAGTCCAGAGATATAGACTTTCAAAGAGTTAATAATGTTTCTAATATTTTCCACAACTAATATAGATGAACCAAAATTAGCACTAGGGATCACCTTCTACAATTATTTTAAAGCTCCTTGAATGTTTATGCTTTCATGCTCATGTTGAGCTCTCTCTGACTCACTTCCTTCTATGACTTCTTGTTCAACAACTCTTTTTATCTTCTTCCCTATTTTGGTTGCACTACCAAAGGCTTCTTCTTCATTGGGATTCTTAGGGCTCTACAAAAGAATTTTTGTATAATGATCAATCTCAGCCTTAGTCACTTCACAATCTAACTCAAATATCCACACCAATCTAGATTCAATTGCTTCCATATAACATAAATCAATAGAAAATAGGAAATTAATACTTCTGGAGTACCTTTCAGTTTTTGATAAGGAAAATTAGGTTTTGAAGGGGCCTTGAAACCATTTACAAAAATGAAAATCTGCAAGAGAAACCAAGCAATAAAAACCAGTAGCCTAAAAGACCAAAAAGCTGACAAAAGATAAAACATAAGGAACCTGTTAGCAAAACAACAACAAAAACATCAACAACCCTGCTGATCCAACAAAAAGGAAAGTGTCAGCTACAATAGTTTATCCAAGAAATTCACCGAGGCCATATTCTCCTTAATGACCTCCTCCTGCATATCCACAACATCTTTAAACTCATCCATAGACACAAAAACTCTCTTTTCAGTTTTGTTCCTTGTCCGAAGACACGACCCTACACATCTTTCTCCAACACTGGAACAGACTCCTCAACTTTCTCCACTTGGTTCAAGTAGTTGATCTCATCAATTACTTTCTTTAACTCACCCAAGTCAAGAGGTTTACCAGTCCAATTAAGGAATTTATCATTTAAAATAGACATCCCCCTAGTTGTAGTCTTCAGAGAGTTGTTGATATTAACCACTATTCTTAAATCATTCGACATCTTACTAGTTCTCTCCTCAAGTCTTGCCACACGGTCCTCTAAACTTTTATTGACCAACATTTCCAAAGAGGAAATACTCTCATCATGAGAAACCCCCAAATGATCTACATCATTAATCAACTTATCCAACATGACATTCATAGTTTTAATTTTTCCTTTAATAGTTGTAAGAGAGAGGGACTACCATGTGCAAGACCCTAGGTCATGGAGGGCCAAGACACAAGAGGCTACCCTAACTTACCTCAACTAGATGGGATGTTTAGTATATGAGGATGAGAATGATGAGGACTATAAATTCCTACAACCACTTTGCAATCCTGAATTTCGAAGTGGGGCTAGGTGAGTTGATTTTCATGTCCAACACTATGCCTCAGGAAGCTCTTTTCCCTAGGACGGAAGTGTGGTCTCTAGATGATAGTGCAACATGATGGCATCTCTAAAGTGCACTGGTGTTCGTATGGTTAGACAACTATAAAGATGAGGTCAAACCAGGAAAAACTAGCTAACAACCCAGCTAACTAACTAAAGGGCCAAAATTATGCGATTAATTAAATAAAATATTCTCTAATATTATAAAGCAAAAAGGAAAGAGTGAAGAGGGCAAGAATGATCTCACCAAGAAATTCAGTCACCAGCTGGCTCCTTGAAAGTGTGTACTCCTACACACAAAAAGAGAGGAAAATGTTGGGTGGTTGTATAGGGGTATATCTCAGTCAAACCCCCGTTTATGTGTTTCCACCTCCATGGACAGCCAAGGAAATGAGATAAAGTAAGTAATATAGTGAAAAGCACAAAAGCACTACAAAACAGTGAAGTGCTAACTCAACCAAGTGATAGAAGGAAAGAAAGGGAAGCTTACTACCTCCACCAAGAGAACTCAAGGATGCTTGGGGGAGAAAATGAGAGTACTCGAGCCTCTGATACAATGTTGTTTCATTCCCAACTTGTTCTACCAAATATGGAGTGTTGTGTTTGCTGCAATGGAGAGCTTGTATGTTGCTAGAAAGCTTGAAGTGAATACAAAAGGTTGTGTTGAAGCTTGTCGAATGATTGTAGAAGATCAATAGAAGTTATAATGCATGTTGAAGGGATGAATTTAAAGAAGGAATGGAGAAAAATGACCATATTTGGGTCGGTCGACCGAAGGGGGCATTATAACTTGACTCCCAATGAGCAGTGTAACACCTTTGTAGGTTTAGCAGTGGGAATCTGCTTAGGACATAAGTGCGCCGCACAGATGTTTGTACGCTGCATGGGAATCCCTATAGAAATGCCTCCACTAACACCCAAAACAAGTGCCAAGTGGGATGCAAGTAGCAGGCTCAGGTGGAATTAAGCCTTCCAACTTGGTTTTCTAAAGTGGAGAGGGGAAAAGGGGGAATTTACACATGGGGTGCAAATTCACTCCTATACATTTTTCCCCCACTTTAGCAAGCACGAATACTGATGAGTGCTCAGTAAAGTAGATAAAGGATAGTGTATGGTTAGAAATGTATACCTAAACCATCGAGGAAGTAGAGCTCGATCTAGCGTACTTGAAGGTTCAAGGAAAATAAAGGACCCCATAACTGCTCAGAACTATGAAGTTGGAAAAAGAGAAAGTGCCTTACAGGTTCTCAGTCCTATAAGGAAGGTGTCCCCCAAAAACTCTATCATGGAGGAGAGCCAAAGGAAGCACCCTAGAGGTTCTCAGTCCTATAGGGAATGTATTTCCATGAAATCGATCATGAAGAACACCCAAGGAAGCACCCTATAGTCCCTCAGTCCCATAGGGAAGGTATTCTCCATGAACTCAAGCATGAAGAACGCCCAAGGAAGCACCCCATAGGCTCTCAATCCCATAGCGAAGGTAACCACCAAGATCTCTCACATGGAGGGAACTTGAGAAAGTGCCCTACAAGCTCTCAATCTTGTAGGGGATCCACCCCCAAGATTTCTCGCATGGAGGAAGCTCAAAGGAAAGCAGACTCCGCAAAGTCAGAAAGCGGCCACATAGGCAAGTGAGCAGATAGTTGCATAGAATGTCGACAATTTTGAGAACTTTCGAAGGGGTCCCTTAGGGACTTACCATGAAGAGAGGGTTTAGTCAAGGGAAAAACAATTCAAAAGTAGATATTCTTTCTCTCGAATCAATCCTTCACCAAGGAATCCTTTTGAAGGATGTTCACTTCATCAAGGAATTTGAAAGGAAGAATATGCCCCCACACGAGGGGAAGATTAAAGTTGTTCCCGCTTTGGGGGAAGGTTTAAGTCCTTTCTTTATGAACTCATGATGAAGGAAACACATTCCATTAGGATTTCAAATTGAGAATATGATTCCAAAGAAAGGTTTGCAAGGATTTTCAAGAAAATATTTGTTGGTAATGAATGTGTTTTCTAAAAATCAAAATTTTGAAGAAAGAACGTCATCACACATAGGTAGGACAACTCAAGAAAAGAAGAGAGAAAGATAAAGAGGAAGCAAAAAGAAAGAAAACCTAAACAAAGGGCACAGGGGTAGCCTGATATTTTAGGGTTAGAACTACTCATAAATATATATAGATATGTATAGTAATAGTGTAGAAATGAACTTTCATCAACCCCCTCCTATATTAGGCCATGTGAAGAATGCATGAGAAGAAAAAGTAAAAATAAAAAATTGGGTCAACATGGAAGGGAACCCTAAATGCCCCTAACGCTTTGCATCGTCCCCAATTTATCAAAAATAAACACAAACATGGAAGAATGATGATACAAATAGAAGAAGGTTTATGACACAAAAATCATGCATGTATCCAAGCACCAATAGGGGTGACAAGAGTCATCCAGGCACACATAGCAGATCACGGGGGAACACATCACAAAACACACACAAACACAAGATCAAGAAGAAGCCTCCTCCTAACATTGATCAGCCAAGAGGTCATTTTCTTCCCACTCTAGATCATTGTAGGGGGAAGGAGGATGGGCCTGTAGTGGAGGGATGTTAAGATGAGGGATGTTCGACCCTCCCATAATAAGGACTAAAGAAGAGGGACCCTCAAGGTCCTCTCCACCGAGCTCTTGTGGAGTCAAGGTTAGCGATTTTGCAAAGATCACTAACAAGGCTAGAACCTTGTCCATAGAGTTAAACATGCACCCCATAGGAGTGTTGTGTCTAACTTTAGTGGAGGGGGAAGGATGAGCCTGAGGTTCATCTCTAGGCTTGCAGAGTGACTTGGGAGCGATGATGAACTAAGGGGAAGTCGGGACTAGTTTTGTCTCTAGGACAGAACAAGTTAGCATAGGACTACCTTGTGGGGAAGGTGGGCTCCTTTTATGCCCTTCATTTCTGAAAGGACCACTCCCCACCTCTTTCCTCGTCGGAGGTGACGAATTCCCTACAATTGAAGCTAGGGGTGTGGAGGAAGAGGATGAAAGCACCACAATGGATACAACGGAGGTATTAACCATATCCACGGGGCTTTGGAAAAAGATGAATATCTAGAATGGACATCAACAAAGGCAGCTCCATTGAAGGAGCGATGAACACCTGTACCCCCTTGGGGTTAGGTGCGTTTAGACTCGCAATGGAAGCCAAAAATAGTGTAGGACCAGACTGGAGTGAAGCAAAGGGGAGGGAAGAGGGTGACACTACAGAAGGCCTTGAAGCATGGGTAGTTGTCTTTTCCTCCTTCCTTTGCAAGGCAACTTGCTTAGCTAAGAGGACCGTTCGCCAGCTCTTGTGCTTGCGCGCAAGGAAATTTCTTCGGCTCTTGGAGCTAGAGGCCGGAAGTTTCAAAGGAGTAGAAGACTCCTACTCAACCATAGGAACATCCATTATGGTTGTTTCTAGTGAAGGAACAGATTCCTGAATGGGAGCAAGAGAAACGGGTTGTGGGACAACAGGAGGAGTCAGTTCAAGGGCCTCGGTAGCAGGCCTCTTCCCGCTTGTTGTCTTGGGAGTAGGGGTGGTAGGAGGCCACGGATTGAATTCCCTATGGGGACCTTTCTTTCTACCATACAAATAGTACCACAATCTGGGGTATCCATTAGGAAGATCCGTGATCCTGAGCTTGGGCCTACACCAAGGAGGAATCATTAAACTTAGCATATAGCCATCGGGCCTACTCATCCAACACTCTTCCCAAGAAAGGGGAGAGGATGAGGCAATTCAGGGAAAAGTCATCTTCTCTTTGCCTTTATGAGAAGGAGAGGGGACTGACATGGGCTTCTAATCCTCTTTCTTCAGAGAAGTGGGAGCAGTCGGTGCAACCTTTTCCTTCTCCTTTAGGGAGGAGGAGGAAACTGACTGGTGCACTGTAGGAAGGGTCAGTTTTGGCTATCCTTTGCCCCAATATTATTCTTTTGCATAATTCTTGTAAAGTAGGTCCGTTCTTGGAGGAAGCAAACCAACTGGGGAGGGCCAAAAGTGATCCATCGAGTATCCACCATGGGACACCAAGGGTTGATATCCAGTGTCATGCAGTACATGCACGACACCTTCATGGGAAAATTTTAAACACTTGTGAATAATGAAGGAAATTCCATTCATGGAAGCCAACCAAGGAATGCCTAGCTGCACCCTGAATAGATCCAACTTTGGGATAACGTCAAAAACCATGTCAATAGTTCTGGGTCCAACCAGGATGGAAAGGGTTATCGAATTATAAGGTTTAAGACTCATACCATCATGTGTACGAATGGTAGATTTTGTTTCTCCATATTTTTCCTTTTGCAATGAATTTAATACTAATGTTTCCTCTGTGATAACATTCACCGGGCTCGTGGAGTCTACCAAGAATCTTGCCAACATGTTACCATTGAAGCAAGCAAGAATTTAGAGTGGCGAGGGTTTATTGTTCAAATGCAAATCCTATGATGTGAATGTAATATCCGATGAAGCGGGTGCAGGTAGAGTAATAGAAGTCACCATGACCATGTTGACATAGGTGTCAGGTTGAGTAATAGAATTAGTGGGATCTATAATCATGTTAAAAAAATGTGATGGAAACGGGTCCATGTATATTTGCAGTTCACTATTAGGTTTCACCACTGATTTGTTAGCATTTTGTTTATTCCCGTCAAGGCGAATGCTACTATCCTCGATGTGGTCCTGTATCTCATTATGTAGCCACATACAAAATTCGGTATCATGTCCATTAACTCAATGATATTGAAAATAAGTTCTTCCATCATACCAACTAGGGTAAGGTTCCTTAATAGGCTTCAAAGCTGGAAAATTTATGATCTTATCCTTCAGTAGCTTCTCCAAGAAAAAATAATAAGATTTTGATAAATTTGTGAAATTTTGGTTATTCTCGAGGTCGTTGTTATCAACAATGGCGACTACATTCATAACCATCTTTCATTTTCTAGAGATCGATACGATAGATTTTCCCTTAGAATGGGAGCATGAGGAGGAACCCTTGAACTGAACAACCGTCGGCTGGCACTCTCGTAAGTCTGCACACAAGTGCGCGAAAGAAGGGTATTTCATAAGGGATAACTTTTCTTGCCAAGGCCTTTGAAATTTTCCTATGAATACCTTCTGCATGTCAGAATGGGGTAGCTAATATGAGATTTGTGAGAGGAGTGCTTGGTAGTGCGCTATGAAATAAGTAATTTTTTCATTCTCCCTATTTACACTGGATGAGATCCGAAAAGGTCATCTTCAGTCCAATGTTTGCCTAAAATTGTCTAAGAAATTGATTAACAAGTTGGTCAAATGAGAAAATGGAATTTTCAGGCAAGGAATAGTACCACTCAAGCATTGTATCCTTGAGTGATTGGGGAAATGATTTAGCTAGGAATGCATCATAATTTTGTACACAAGGTGTTAAAGGAAAACATGTGTGTATGTGGATCTCCTTTACTACCATACTTTTCAAATTTAGGTATCTCCATTCCCTGGGGGAAAGGAGTGTTCAAGATTGCAACTGACAATGGGCTATACCAGAAAAAGGGTTGGAAGATTGGCTAGACAAAGGCTTGCAAAAGACTTGCTAATTGGCTCTGCATCTTACCCATGTTCTGAAGAAGGGTATTTAGAATAGGGTTGTTAGAAGATAGAGGGCTGGAGGAACCTCCCCCCAAAGCTTCCGCCAAGGCCATCTCCAGAACTACCATCGGTGTGACCTCCGCAAAAGCCACTACTAGAGCCACCACCACCAAAAGGGCCTTTGTCGAAGCCACCACTATGACCTCCACTAGAGCCGCCTCCACCAGCACCACCTCCACTACCTAATCCTCCACCACTACCAAAGCCTCCACCACTCATCCTGCCAAATCCTCCACCACTAGAGGTGACCGGAGGGGTGAAGCTAAAGCCCAAGGGGACCCTATTAACTTTGATAGTTTCAGGTTGTTCAGAGATGGAAGGGATACTGATAGAAGGGACTGCGTCATCCATATAGATGAACATGGGAGGCATCGATACTCCTCACTATCCTTCACTCTCTTTGAAAGTGACTCCTTGTGCAAAACTAGGGTTGCTCGAAGGAGCACATACTTTGGTAAGGCCAAGGAGGCTAGTCAAAAGTTCTATGCCTGTTCGATCTTTACTCATCATATGCTTTAACTCACTAACAACCCGAGTGGCTCTAGCCATCTTCAAATTTCTTTCCAAGTGATTTTCTAGGTTGCCTAATCCCTTAGTGAGGGTGGAAATGTATTATGTAGGGATTTCAGTGACCTCATAATCATCCACCAATGATGGCGTGGGAGATGCAGGGGGAGTGGGAATGTGATTGGTTTCGTTACAAAATCCCATCTCGTTCCTCAACAACTGCTCCTATGCAGCCACACTAAGAATGAGACCAGAGAAAAGGCCCGTAGAGAGACCAATCAAGACCATCCTTTCCATTGGAAGGTGTCACACACTTCTCCTAATGATGTACCCAAAATTTGTAGACTGGGTTGTGATGCTCATAAACCTTCACAACACTCAAAAACACAACAGTCACGAAGTACTCTAGGGAAGCCTTAACACCGACGGATGAAAAGATGTTGGTTCATGTCGTGTTCACCAAAAATTTAAGAGAGGGGGACCACCATGTGCAAGACCCTAGGTCATGGAGGGCCAAGATGTGAGAGGTTTCCCTAACTTACTTCAGCTAGATGGGATGTTTAGGATATGAGGATGAGAATGATGAGGACTATAATGTCCTAAAACCACTCTGCGGTATTGAATTTTGAAGTGGGGCTAGGCGAGCTGATTTTCAGGGCCAACACTATGCCTCAGGAAGCTCTCTACTTGAGGATGAAAGAGCGATCTCTGGGGGATAGTGTGGCACATTGGCATCTCTAAAGTGCATTGATGTCCGTACAGTTAGACAATAGTGAAGATGAGGTCAAACCTAGAAAAAATAGCTAATGACCTAGCTAACTAACTAAAGGGCCAAAATGATGCAATTAAGTAAATAAAGTATTCTCTAATATTATAAAGCAGAAAGGAAAGAGTGAAAAGGGAAAGAATGATCTCATCAAGAAATTTAGTCACCAACTAGCTCCTCAAAAGTGCGTACTCCTACAAACAAAAAGAGAGAAAAATGTTGGGTGGCTGTATAGGGGTCTGCCTCAGTTAGACCCCCGTTTAGGTGTTTCCACCTCCATGGACAACCAAGGAAATGAGATAAAGAAATTAATATAGTGAAAAGCACAAAAGTACTACAAAACAGTAAAGTGCTAACTCAACCAAGTGATAGAAGGAAAGAAAGGGAAGCTTACCACCTCCACCAAGAGCACTCAAGGCTACTTGGGGGAGAAAATGAGAGTACTCGAGCCTCTACTACAATGGTGTTTCATTCCCAACTTGTTCTACCAAATATGGAGTGTTTTGTTTGCTACAATGGAGAGCTTGTATGATGCTAGAGAGCTTGAAGTGAATGCAAAAGGGTGTGTTGAAGCTTTTGGAGTGATTGTAGAAGATCAACAGAAGTTAGAATGCATGTTGAAGGGATGAATTTGAAGAAGGAATGGAGAAAAATGACCATATTTGGGTCAATCGACCAAAGGGGGCATTACAACTTGACTCCCAATGAGAAGTGTAATGCCTCTGCTGGTTTAGCCGTAGGAATCTACAAGGGACATAAGTGTGCCACACAGACATTTGTGTGTCACGCAGGTGTCCCCAAAAGAAATGCCTCCACCAATGCTCAAAATAGGCTTCAAGTGGGATGCAAGTAGCGGACTTAGGTGGATTAATCCTCTGAACTTGGTTTTCTAAAGTGGAGAGGGCAAAAGGGGGAATTTACTCATGGGGTGCAAATTCACTCTTATACAATAGCCCATTCTTTCTGATTACCATGAAGCATAGCAACACAAACCTCTTGCCAATTTTTCATTTGAATATTGAGCTCCTTAACCTCAGAAAATATCCACTTCACCAGAGACAACAAATTATGTGTCCCATCCTCGACCATCTTGTAAAACATATTCATATTCACATCGTCCCAATTAATAGGAAGCTAATCACTCAAATTAATGTTACCAAAAGCATCAGACTGATCCAATTTCTAATCTTCATCCTCTTCGACAAGGGAGTCCTTGACCTTAACCACTTCCACCTTAATCTGCTCCTTATTAGGCAAGTTATCTAAATCAGCTAACACTTCCAACTGTTTCATTTTAACAACCCTTTCAACTAAAGAAAACCCTTGAGAATTCTTCACCAAATCCATCCCCTACACCTCCATAGGCCTAGGCTCATTCAACAACTCATCAATACAAACATTGAAAACACCAGTAGGAACTTTCAAACACAAAACCTCATCTTCAGGCGCATTGAGACTAGACGTAGAGGAAATTCCCCCCTTTTCTTGCAAAGGGTCCCCAACAGAGACATTCTCAACATCAACATTAAACAAGGGTTTCTCACTAGAACTAGGAGCCACCTCCATCTTCCTCTTAGCCAAAGGTTTTTCTTTCTTGGAGCCATTTGATTTCCCTTTCGAAGTCTTTTTCATAGACTTCACCATGGTATCCCTCAACTCCATGTCTATTTCATAGCCCTTGCTCCACTCTTCTAATTCGTCTTCCCCTTCCTCAGATCCATCGTCATCCACAAACATTTACTCAAACTCCAATATTTCATCCTTAGAACTCCCAACCCATTCAGCAAAAGAGTCTCCAGTATCATAACCAGTGTTTTTAGCAGCCTTCTTACTAGGAGTTTTAGGAGAGACCGCAATTAACTTAAGCCTAATGTGAGAAAACAAGAGGTTCATAAGACCCTCATGCAATGCCACCTTCTTAGGGTTTTTTCTGTGATCTTCTATACTATTTTCCATGGAAATTAATAGGGAGAAAGGAAAGGAGACCAACACCTTATGCCTAAAATGATTCAAAACATGAAATGGTAGCTGTAAACAATAGATAATCTACCTTTAAGCATAAAATAGTGCATTATGGCCAATGCAAGGTCCCTCCATAACAACTTCAAAGACTTATAACTGTAGCCACCACTCCCAATTTCTTGGAGCTTCCCCTTCTCATCGAATTTGAAAAAATTCACAAAGGCCTTCTTAGCAGCTCCCCTATCCCTAAAAAATTTCCTCCCAGAGACCACTAGACCAATGTCCTCCGCTAGAAACTCCTCATCAATTTTAAACTCCACACCCTTATAACACAATGTCCTCCCATTCCAACCTTTCACAAAGAAATTTGTAGAATCAGGTTCCAGACCTTGAATTCTCTACATGATCTACGTAACCCTACCCAGCTCCAAATGCTGCCAAACAACAGGATTTTTCTAAAATTCCTCACAAGAAATTGACTCAATTCTACAACGGTCTCCATCCATGGCTACTTGAAAAGTCGCAGAACCCAATGACACTAGAGAGTTAAGAAAATGTGAAATAAACCAAACTCTCCACAAAGCAACACAAATAACACCCACAATATGTGTGGACTTTTCATTCAAGGTATTTCCTTGCCTACGACACTAGGCCTTCATAAAAAAGAAACCAAGGAAATAATAATGAATCATACAGGCAAAAGGTTCATTGGGAATATCCCAACTTAGAAACATTATGAAGAACCTTTCCCCAAACACATCAGTCTTAAAAACAAGCCATCTGGTCATAATTAGATATACATTTGAGATTAAGAGGAAGAGATTCAAACAAACCCAAATCAACTCTTTCCACCACTCCCACATTGGCAACACCATCAACCAACCTATTAGCTTCATGGAAAACATGTGAGAATTTAAATTCCTCAAAATAATTTAAGATAGCGATAGAATCATTGATAAAATGAATAATAGACCATGAGGGAGGGAATTTTTTCAAGAGGAAATTTATAACATTAAGAGAGTCCCCCTCCAACCAAAGTTTAGAAAACCCTTGATTTTTAGCCAATACGAGGCCATGATAGGCTGCTGTTGCCTCTGCAAAATGGTTTTTCTGGTTTCCCAAAGGGAGCACCACCACAGAGAAAAACCTACCATTCTCATAACGTAACACTCCCCCATAGCCAATAGGCCCCGTATTTCCCTTAGACACTCCATAAAAGTTAACTTTAAACCATCCAATTACAAGAGCCTTCCACTGAACCTCCTCCCTAGGTTCTTTCAACTTTTTCACCAGATTAGAAAGATCACAAGAAAGGTTCCATCTCTTACCCACAAGAAGATCATAGGGAGACACCAACACTTTCAAATTAAAGGGAGGAATCCTCAAGGATTCAAACATGAAATTTTCCTTGATGGCATCACAGGTTTTAAAAGCTAGCCTAGAGGGCGACAGTTCTTGCTGATGAAAAACCCTTTTGTTTCATTCCTTCCAAACACCCCAAGCCACATGCAAAAAAATAAGAGACCACAACAAAGAAAGGGTTGGATTAAGAGGAGACACCCATTAAGAACATAATTCAACAAAGGATGCAAGAAACACCCACGCTATCTCCCACAGATTAAAAATATGAGACCAAACATCCCTAGTATAATTGCAACCAGTCAACAAATGAAGACAATCCTCCACATTTTACTTACATAAGAAACATCTATCGGAAAAGCCATATCTCTCTTCACCAAATTATTTAGGGTAAGAATCTTGTCTTGACACAAAATCCAAAAAAAGATATCAATTTTAGGCATCAGTTTCCCATTCCAAACATGACCCCAGAAAGGTAGAGGACCTACCAATCGAGTCAGAAAAGGAAAAGTAGAGGACGCCAATAACTTCACATTGGAAGTAAAGCTCCAAATAATAGAATCCTTCTGAGCTTCCACAGGGATCTAAATCAAAGACAAAAAAAACAACAAGCAACTTCAAATCCCTATTAACCACATCAAGACCAATCCATTTTCCCTACCTAATATAATAAAAAATGAAGACATGCCATTCATTGACACAAAAATATTTGAAAGGAGCCACCCAAGATTCATCCTTCAAAGGCCCATGCCCAATCCACCAGTCATCCCAAAAGAGAATCTTTCTACCATTTCCCAAAGTCCACCTCAATCTAGTAGCCACAATTGAGCGAACCTGGATCTAACAATTCCACATGACCGACCCCAGCGAAGGAGAAAAGTTCTCCTTGAAAAAGTCACATAACTTATCCACACCCCTCAAATACTTAGAAGCAAAAATGGCCACCCATTCTTTGTCAGTTACTAGCAGGTTCCATAACTATTTAGCCATCAAAGCTGAATTAAAATCTTTCAGTTTACGTAGCCCTAAACCATTTTGAGATTTCAATCTACACCACTCCTCCCAAGATAGTAAATGTAACCTTTTATTCTCCTCCACACTAGACCATAAGAACCTTTTCTGAATTCCTCAATTTTCTCCCAAAATCTTCTAGGGATTTGGAACAAACTTAAGGCATACATCGACAAGTTCTAGAGAGTAGACTTGATTAGCTAAATCTTACCGGATTGACTAAGCAAAGCACCCTTCCACCCAACAAGTTTCAAGTTAAACTTATCAATGATACTCTTCCAAAAGGAGTCAGGAACACCATTAGAACATAAAGGAATCCCCAAATAAGAAGAGGGGAGCTCCCCAATATCACATCCAAGAATACCAACAATCCTCAATTGACAAAGCTCTAAAGTATTAAGAAAAAAAGTAGTGCTTTTAGGAAAACTAACCTTTTGTCCCGACGTAGCCTCATAATTATGAAGAATAAGGCAAATAGACTTATCCATAGCCATAAAATCCTCAACAAGAATAATGGTGTCATCAAAAAATTGTTGATGAGAGCAACAAAGCTAGCGCAAGGAGGGCTAAATGCCTTTGAAAGCCCCATAGACACGACCTGGAGGAGATATTTCCCCAAAGATTCCACTATAATAATGAACAAAAAGGGGGAGAGAGGGTCCCCTTGATGAAAGCCACGAGAGCTTTTAAAAAAGGCTGATGAAGAACTATTAATGAGCACCGCAAAAGAAGGAGATGAGATTAACTACCACACCAGTTGCAATACCCTATCTGAGAACTCAAATGCCTTGAGGATACTACAAAGGAACCTCCAATTCACCTGATCATAGGCTTTGACCAAGTCTAGTTTTAGAATAAGACCATGGTTCTTATTGAATTTGAGAGAGTGAATATTCTCAAGAACAGTGATAATGAATCCAAGATCTATTGTCCAGGCACAAACCCATTCTTCCAAGCAAAGATAATCTTTGATAACACCCTTTGCAACCTCGAGGAAAGCACCTAAGAGAAAATATTATAAATATAATTGCATAAGCTAATAGGTCTAAAATCACCAAACCTCTCAGCACCAGGCTTCTTAGGGATTAAAACTATAAAAGTAGAATTCAGTTCCTTCAAAATATTTCTACTACCAAAAAATTCCTTCGTGGCATTGATAACATCCTTGGAGATAATCTCCCAAAAATAGTGGAAAAATAACAAAGGGAAACCATCAGAATCCAAAGATTTATTTCCCTCAAACAAGAACACAACCTTTCTAATTTCTTCATCTGAAGGAATAATAGACAAGAAACCATCCTCCTCCTCTGACACCAAACTATGAATAACATTCAAAAAACCTTGCTAGAAAATAAGATCCAATGTCCTTCCTCAAATAGAATGTTCTCAAAGAAGGACCGAGCTGTAGATCTAATATCATCATCTTCCTAAATAGATGAATTATCCACCACCACTTTAGAGATTCTATTCGAATATCTCTATTTCATGGTAGTGAGATGGAAGAATCGATTATTTTTATCTCCACTACGAAGCCAAATTTCTCTTGACCTCTACTTCTAGAACTCCTCTCTAGCCACAATATTATGGAATCTAGACAAAAGCACACTCTCCTCCTAAAGTAACATTGCATCAGCCCCTGAAGCCTACAAACTCTACTGCACAATATCCAACTTAGACATTGCAACCAACTTTTCCTCAAAGATATTACCAAAAGAGTCCTTATTCCACTAAATCAAATTATGCTTAATTGAAGCCAATTTCTTAGCAACTTTATACATGGCCGAACCATCAATGTTAATATTCCACCACTGAGCAATCTTAAAATGAAAATCGAGATGATCAATCCACATCTTCTCAAATCTGAAAGGAAAATTCTTTTTAAGACCAAAAGGTTCAACAATCAAAGAAATAGGGAAGTGGTCTGAACCAACCCTGGTAAGAGCAGACAAAGAAAAAGCATAAATGTGTAGCCAATCTAGAGAGATAAGAGCTAGATCCAATTTAACCTATATCAAAGGATTTCCAGACCGCCTATTAGACTAAGTGAAGGAAGCTACCCCCAAATCTAGGTCCATCAATAGATTATCATTAATAAAATTAATTAAATCAAGCTGACTATCATTAGCAATATGAGATCCCCCACTTTTATCAACATCATTTAATGGGGTATTGAAACCCCCCATCACAACCAGTTAGGAAAAGAGAACTGAGCCTTAAAAGAGTTCGATTGATCTCAAAAACGCTTAGGGGAAATTTTAGCTATGGGAGCATAGATATTAGAAAAAACCTAGGAGAACTTTTCCCTAAAGCAAAATAATATTCTTAATCTTAATCTTAAATACCTTCTCAACACTCATCTTAGTCTCCTGAATCAAAATAATAGTCGGCCTATGATCTTTTACCTTATTAGCAAGAAGATCTTGTTTATGAGGATTATTCAATCCTCTTATTCTCCACGAGAGGATCTTGATGACAAATTTTACAAAGGACCATTCAAGCCCATCTCAAGCAGAGTTATCTACAAATCATCAATAATTTCACACTTACTTACCCTCTCCCTAACTTTTTGCAAAGGTCTACCTCTGCCTCTAGGTCTTGAACCATAGTCTAGCTTCAAGCGATTCCAAGTAGCCATCCCCAACCCCATAGGAAATGTTTTTTTATTAGACCAAAACTTAGAGGATGAAAGAATAGTTGTCCAAGGATCCTCCTCCTGAGAAGCACAGTTTGAGCAATACATGATAGAAGAGGTGAGCACCAAATTTTTAACAATTGAATCCACCAGAGGTTCAACGAAGGGTGAATCCTCACTCTTCTCCTCCAACACAACTAACGAAGACACAAACATGTCCACCTTAGAAGAAATCAAAAGCTCCCCAAGTACCATCTTCAGAGGGGTCACCTTCTTCGACTCAGTAACCACCAGAGCCAATGAGTCAACACCACCTACCTCCACCAAATCCAACTTCCTTTTAGCAGAGTCCAAAACCCTAGCCTCCACCATAGGAGCTTCCTCAATGACAAGAGAAGCAACAACTCCAGGAGAAATGGCCTCAAATAGCACACCCTTATCAGGCTTTCCCTCAACAAGCTCAATAGAGCTTTTATCAAGATTAGCGTCAAGACGTTGACCAACCTCCTTCTAGACTTTAGATTCCTTAGGAGGAGCTGAGTTCTTTTTAGGAGGAACCATAGGATTCAACAAACACTTCTTCGCCCAATTCCCCACATCTTTGCAATGGAAGCAAGAAAAGGGGATAGATTCAAACTTAACCTATTGCTCCCACACTCCCAAATTTGAGTTAATCTTAATCATTGACAGAAAATCTGTGGTCTAGTCTAGAATCACACAAAGCTAGGCATAAACTAGTCTACGCCTTGAAGTAGTAAGATTATCAATCAAAATTAAATGCCCAAAAGTAGACGCGATACCCTTAAATACCCACATCCTAGAATTCAAGAGGAAGCCCAGGCAAATAAACCCACATAGGGGCAGAGTCAAAATAAAAAGAGTCAGGGGAGAAGTTAGCCTCCCATTTCTTCAACACTAGAGCTGACTTTCCAACAAGCCAAGGAACTCCCACCAGAACCTTTAGCAAATCCTCACTGCAAGTGAAATAAAAGGAGAAGAACCCCTTTGCAAGAGCCACTATCTCCATCTTCATTTTCAGGAACTAACGATTTTTTGCAAGCATCCTGACCATTTCAATATTAGGGCATGGGCCCAAAAACTTTCCCACCATTGCTTGCTCCATGGAGAGAATACCTTTATCAATAATGCAGTCAGGCACCAAAATCGAATACTCTCCCTCTGACAGGTTTGCAAAGAAGTCGACAGGGGGAGAATAAATTTTCTCCTTAAGCTTAGCTCCAAATAAAGTAGACCACTTCTTACCATTCGCCAAAGACAAAACATCCTTAGCAACTTCATAAATGATAGCTACCTCTAGAGCCACATCCTTAGACCCCACCTTGGTAGGAGAAGTACCACCTTGACCTAGAACAATAGAGGAAGAAAGAGAGGTACCCAGCCACAAGGACCCACTAGGAGTCCCATCCAAAGAACCACTATCAGCCTACTCCCCAACGTCAGCCTAACCTCTTCCATTAATGCCAACCCCTAGAGTAGGGGTTCCCACCTTGACCAAATTTGAAATATCCTTACCTTCAACAACACCCAATCTCGCTCCCATCCTAGTATAAAAATAGATGAGTACCTTTCAGTTACACTTCCTGCAATCCTTGATTTTTTTTTCATCCTCATTTGAAATGTTCCAAAGAATATAGCAAGAGTAGTCTCTGGAGCATTCAAACCACCAAGATTTATCATGAAATTCTTGATTTGATGGGAAATAGGTTTTGCATTTATCCATTCTATCCTTCCTATTACCAACAACTCTTTCAAGAAGTAAAAGAGCAAGCAAACAATCAAATTCCTGTACCAAAATGTATTTTTCTTATTCTTCTTGATTTCCTTCAATTTCTTCAAAATATTTATTTGAAGTAGCTTGCATAGGTCATAATCCATACCTCTTATAACCATATCAATAACAGTGTGAACAACAACAACAAAAACTGTGAGGTCTTTCCTAGGTAAGCAATATTTGTGACCAATAACCATCACAACATACCTAATGATCAAATCTTCAATTATTCTCAGAATAAATTCTTTTCCTTCGAGGGTCGCACCAAACATCTCAATTAACTCTTGTTCATGCATAGACTTTCGGTTAGGAACTAGTCCAGAGGAACACAAAAAAGTTATGTCTTTGATTGCTTCTCTAGTAATCAAATGTGCTTCATCAATCCACAATGATTCATCATGAATCCTTCTCAAAACTATTGAAATGTACATCCTGTCAAATTCAAATAGGAGGGATTTCTACCATCATGATTTTCTTCCAATTCATTCTTCCATAGGATACTTAATTGAACCAGTGATATTTCCTCAATCTTACTAAAAATGAATGCATAGATGTCTTCAAAGGGAAATACTCTAGGAGGAATACAAGAGAATGCACCAACTGATTCTTCTGACAAAATTTTCAAATGTTTCCTTAACTTGACTTGAAATTTATCTAAAATATTCACAACCTTCAAATTATCCATTGCATAAGAGGTGAAGGATTGTGTAAGCAGAATGCCTCTAATTACCAACGAAGAATAGGATAGATTCCTAGCTTCCAGAGCACACTTTGAATCCACTTCGATCTCCTTCAAACCTGAAACTCTGAATTGCTCTAGTTTCTCCAAAATTTCTTTGCATGCTTCTCCAAAAATACATTTTACTTTTGAATATAATTTTCTTGATACGTCTGAATTTATTTCTTCATTCTGAATGCTTTTGCAATAAATGCTTCAAATTGCAGGTAGATCACCTCAAAATTTGTGTGCACTTCCATCCTTTCAAATTCTGTAAACTTCATTCTTCACACATGCGACTGAAAAATTCCTTGAATTCGTTACCACATTAAATATGCTTATGTCATGATGTGACATAAGTATCAATGAGGTGGTTTATTAGACTTTCTAATAGTTACTCTACCTTAGTCATTTTCAGACTAAAAATTGATGAGTATATCTGCACTAGAAGTCGGCATAGATAAGACTCATGATTTTGATTCAAATTGCTTGAATTCTCCTTCCTTTATCCAAATTATTTTCATCTCTTTTATGACTTCTTTCGAATCAATGATTGGTTCATGATTCTTTGGCGGATAGTTATCTTTTCTCCTTCTGCAATTATTAGCAAAATGTTTTGAATTGCTGCAATCATATCAAACAAAATTCTTCCTTTTATACTTTCTTTTAATTAAACTATATTCGCACTAACTAGCCTTGTATCCAAACTTCTTGCACTTAAAACATTTTCCAGAAAATGACAAAGTATCATTCATTCTAATTTTTGCAGTCTTTTGCCTTATGACTAAATTTATTGTAGGAATGACAAACACCATTGAAAGAAAAGTACCTTTAAGCATTAGGTTGTTTGATGGGAGTTCTTACGATATTGCTTCTTATGTTCTTGATTTGTCCATCTTTGCATGGAGTCTTCTTGTCAGGAGATTGCTCCATTTTTGAACTCTAACTTTCTTCAAACCCTAAACCACTTTTATCCATTGTTAGTCTCTAAGAAATAATCAACTCATCAAGCATTGCAGAGCTTGCCTTAAATTTATCCTCAAATATTTTTTCCTTTTCTAGAAATGATCTCAATATTTCTATTTCTTGCTTGAGCTTGACACATTCATTCACCTTCTCTTGAATTTCAATTTGCTGACAAACTTCAATTCTTATCATTTCCTGCAATTTTTGTACTAGTTTGGTGATCTGATCATGTTTTCTTCTCAATTGATCATAGGATTCTTCATATCTAAGCCTCATATTCTTGATGCAATCGTTCTCTTTCTTCAACTTATTCTTCGAATCTTCAATTCCTTTTGAATATCTAATAGAGATCACTTCCAAAGGAAAAAAAAATCTTATATTCAAATTTTGAGACCTTCCTCAAGCTGTTAGGCTCCTTTAGAGGAACCAAGCTTTGATACCAATTGTTGAATATATAAAATACTGAGGGGGGGATGAATCAGTATTCCACAAAACCATTCAAATAAAATTCATCTAAACATTATCACAATTCTAACTGAATCATCAAGAGAGAACATGAAAACAAATCAATGCATCAACACATATGAACACTAAGATTTTTACGTTGAAAACCCAAAAAGGGAAAAACCATGTGGTGAGGATTAGCTCACAATATATTATATCTAGATACAAGATATTATAGGGCTCACTGCTAGGACTCAATGTCTTTGAAAGGCTCACAACCTAAATACAAAAGATGGATAACCACCAAGATACAAAAGTTATGGCTCACTGCCAAGAGTATGAACTAATAGAATACACCTTTTGTGTGTAGGGTTCAATTTGAATGAAGCTCTAAATAAGAAGTATTATCTCTCACAACAGTCACTCACAAATTTGTTTTAATCCTCATCCGATAAAGCATTTAGGTTCACATCTTCACATATCCCTTCATCCTCTTCACACTTCTCTATACCTCTCTTCCTTCTCCTTCCATATTCACACTTTTATACTTCTTTTCACACCATATATCACCAACACACATTTCTTCTTCAAAGAATCTTATATATATACAAATATATCTCATTCATCAATTAGGTCAGCCTAATTAAATGAAAGAAAAATCATCAAAAACACTCTTTTCGGTGCCATATATGATTTAAAATATTTTTATCCATGTAATGCATCATATTAAGTCAGAGTAGATCAATAGAAATCATTCACAAAGTATATATGGTATTCTTAATGTATGTCATACATTAGGTCAACTAAGACTAGGACTTAACCACAAAAACTCAAACCAACATATAATCCTCAAAGCAAACACCTTCTGGATCTAATATTACATAAATTTCTCATCACAATACCATCATAGAGACTACCATTAGAACCACAACATTAGCATGTTCTCCTTAAGAAAATGCAAAGTCTCCCACACTGATATGCAAAGCAGAGAAACACCTGTAAAGTACAAAGTTAAACACTGTCAATGATAACTTTCTGCTCACAACACAAAAATTCTCAAGATCCAAGATATAGATATCTAAATGAGATATAATAACACGACTAAGAGATTAGAGTCATATATTTTCTTGCAGTGAATTTCATACTCAACAACTAACACAATTCCAGTAGAGAACAACTTTCGGTAAACTAAGTTTCTTGTACAGTTGTCATCATGTTGACATCAATGATAACACATGAACATCAAGATCAATCCACATACACTTCATGCTCATGTTGCAAGGATCCATGATTCCAATACTATTGTACATGAGGATGCTTATGATTCTACAGTTTTTGTTCCTTTTTATTTAGTGGAGTAGGACACATATCATCTTCCAGAGATGGCTTCTTAGGATGAGTACTTGACAGATATTGCTAGTTTGTCTTGTGAGTCCAAAATTTTAGATTTGGGATATATAATTGATTACATTCACCTTCTCTTTGATGAAGATGACCCTTCTTCAATTATTGTGATGGAACACTCTGAACCTCTTGTTCATTCTCTACATGATATACTATTGGATATAATTTGGATGAGGCTTGTATTTCTTCAAAGGAGATATCATTTTCTTTGGATTGTGTTCTATAATAATTTCTAAGAGATTCTATATTGTATTCTTCGGTAGTGTGGCCTAGAACACCTGTTTGGAGTATGGAAACTTTCGGCATTGACATGGAGACACTTGAGAATTTTTTCAGAGACATCACACATCCTGCATACCATCTTTGTTTTGTTTCTTCCTAAGAGGAGGAATGTTGTTCAACACTTTATATCATCTCCAACATTCAATGTCGATCTTCTACCATCATTGTAGGAGACTCAACATTGAGGGGGGTCTACATCATCTCTCTTCTTCTTCTCTCTTATGGGGGGTCTTTTTCCTTGGATAGGGTTTTATCCTTCTCATTCTTCATTGAGAGAATTTTTGCATTTCATCTCTCTTTCTGGGAGGAGGTTTTTCCCATTGGGTTTTCTCCTTTTCTTCATTTGTGTGAGATTTATTTGCATTTGTACATGGGTACCTAACATAACCTAGTAGCCGAGACCTATCCTTTCATTTTTTATCACTTGCATAATAATCTACTCCCTAAGTTACACTTAAGGGGGGGTGTTGGTGTGAATAAAGTATTGTACCTAGTTAATTCCTTACTAGGAGACTCAGGGGACTTATTCACATGTTAAGTTTACTTAGGACCTAAGAATATTTCTAGAAGACTTAGTTGTCATGCCTAGTTTTTATCTTTCTCCTAGGTAGTTATGATAAGTTGTCTCATATCATAAGATTAAGACACTTGTCATAATATTATGAAATCTTATGTCTCACCTTGGATATATATCCAAGGGTCTCCCATACATTGCATATCCAATGAATCATATTTGCATAATTGATAGGAATACAATTTATTCTTCTCATATTGATCTTCTCTCTTTGTTCTTTCCTTTTGGCCTCTGGATCTTGGCAGCCTATCTCCATAGCCAATTCTAACAAGATGAATTGGACCACTTAATGTTGAACCTTTTTATCAAGGTTTTGATGTAAGGGAATGATGTGCAAAGGTGTGCTGAGAATCCTTGTATCCCTATGATGACACAAAGAATTCTAGCAAAAGGTTTACCTAACAAGTATGAATGCATTAATTGTGGAAAGGTAGAGAAAATGATTGTTTTTAATGTTTGATTTTAACATTTTTTTGTCATTTTCAATCAAAGGCATTTGTGTTTGGAGGTGAAGAAGAGAGAAAGGGTTTTAGCTATCTTTGTGAGTTCATGCCAAACTTTAGCAACCGTGTTTGAAGAATTCAAAGGGAAAATCAATGGTGGATTGATGTTGTGGAGAAACCCAAGCAAAATACAATAATTTTCCATTCAAGGCGATGAAGGTTGACAAAGATGGTGCATTTTCAAAGGTTCTTGCTAATGTGGTAGACTCTTAAGATGTGATAATTTACATCCATACCCCATTGAGTGAAATTGATCATACCTCATCATTTAAAGTGGTCTAACATGAGCTCTGTTATCCTCGAATATAGTTGTGATTGATTCATGGGATAACCCCCCACAAAATTGGTTCGTTCCGTAGGCCTATGTACTCCAAGCATATAAAACAATGCAAATTTCAATTTTCCTTCATGCGTGGTCTTGAGCCTCAAATCGTCCCTTCAAGTGCTTGTCTTTCATCATTTCTCGAAAACCTTCAAAATAAATATTTTGTTGATTTTTCAGTCTTTGGGAGTTAGAAAAAAAATTTCTTATGCAAAAGCGTTAAGAAAACAACATCCCTACATGAGCAATTTTGAAAAATTCTCTAAGTGTAGAGGTATTGTTTTTCAGTGCCACTACACTTTTTATCTCACCCTTTACATGTTGGAGTGCTTTTGCATGTGATGTCTTGTTCAAGTTTTTGGATGCATGAGTAGTGATTTTCACTGCCTTTACATTTTGTGTTTTTCCAAATTTTGAATATGTTAGGGTGGTGAAAATCACCACCCTTACATATTCCTGCCTAGTCTCCCACGCACGGAGTTAATGAACTTTGTGTTCATTAATAACGTCTTAAGTGCTTTTTAAGTCTTTTTTTCTTCATTTCTTCACATCTTGTTTTTATTTCATTCTCCTATGCCTCCTATGAGTACATTGGAATTCCCAGATCTTGTCAAAAGCCTAATTTTGAAAGATCTACATGTTTTGTGTCTCTTCATCATTTTAGGGTTTTCCATCTTATCTTTCATAAGTATGTTGCTGATTTCTTTTTTCATTTGGATGTTTCAATTGCTCCCATATTGATCATTTGGTTTTATACGAATATTTTTCATGTCATTTGGATTTGAAGGAATGCATTTATCTTTTTCTATGTTTGTTTCATAGGGTTTTTGTCCTTTTTATTTTCTTTTGCAAATATTCTTGTCATTTGCATTTCTTTCCCTAGGTTTCTTTTTAGGTATCATTATCTCCCAAATAATTTTCATCACTTTATGCTTTGAAGTTGTTTCAAGGTAGTGGCATCAATTTTTTTTCCATATCCGTTGTATTACCCCAGACGCTAGAGATGTATGGGTGGTATAAATCATCATTAAAACACATTCATGCCTCCCCCTGGTGCATTGGTGCATATTTTCATCGCCTTGTGATTTTTCCTGAATTCATATAGGTCTTAGTGGTGGTTTTTACCATTTTTACATATGTATGAAGATTTTCATATACATGTGTTGAGGCAGTGATTTTCACCACTTCAACATGTTTAACAATGATTTCCAAGTCTTAGATGTAGGAGTAGGGAAATTCACCACTCTTGCAAAAAAAAAAAAATTCTTCCTTGATGCATAGGCGATGACTTTCACCACCTCTACATGCAAAGGTTTGTCCCAAGCAAGAGATGTGAAGGCAGGGTTTTTCATTGCTAGTGCACAAAATCACCTTTTCAAAAGATGTCAAGGTGCTAAAAAAGACCGCCTAAGCATTGAACCTTCCAAGTCTTTTCAAGCATGCAAGGGCATTATTTTTTAGCATCGTTACACAAAATGTAGTTCCTCAATGTGTAAGGGTGCTAATTTTCAGTGCCCTTGCACCAAAAGAAAAAATTGGCTAACACTCAAAGTCCTCTGCAAATGCTTTCCGAACCCCATTCCTTTCACATTTGCCTAGTTTTTCATGCTCCATAGCTCATGTCTACTTGCTCCAAAGTGCTTGCCTAGTTTCACACATTCCAATTGCTCCCATAATGCATATGCTCCTAACATTGAATAAATCCATGTTTCCTTGCAATTACCTTAAACTCCTATCAGGTGTTCTTCAAAAGGTGGTTTTCAGATGATCTCTTGCACCCTTAATGACAATAGAGTAATCTCCTTCATCATCTAAGAAAAACAAGATGAAATATAAGTATAAAGGTGTTTACCCACCCACAGTTTTAACATCCAAGATCGACGAGATCAAGGATATAGAGATTGGTCACCTTGATATGGAATTTGTTAAAAGAAAAAAAAAGCAGCCCTTGGAGATGGATTTGGAGGCCATTGTCCATAGCAATCTTCATCGAGTGGCCTCATTTCCAATAGCTACTCACTACCCAGAATTTGTTCTACAGGTTGATGCACACTATGTTAGAGATGATAGGAGTGTTAGGGATTCTTCAGGGCAGATAATGATGAGGCTAGATCTAAATTTCTTTGAAATAGTTTTCAAGGTTACAAACATGGAAAAGTATACAAATATTTCCATTCAACAAGGTCAGGAGGCTTACGACAAAGATCAAAACAAATCCAAACAGTTGATCAACACACAATGGTAGAAAATATGAGGCTGACCATTTCTAGGTGGCCCAAAGGTATTCCACGTAGTGACTTCAAAGAAGATGTTTGAAACAAGATCACTCTTCTAAGTAGGGTTAAAGGTTCACCCATCTCATCTAATTTCCAAGAATGGATGTACAAGTACATCAAAATCATCTAGAGGAAGATGACACACATAGATTGGGGTACACTGATTAGTGATGAGATTCATGAACTAATCAATGTGCAAAAAACCTTGAAGTTATACATGAACTCCTACCTAGTGTGCTACTACTGTCATGAGACAATTTATAGGGCTATCAACTAAAGGAAATAGGAGTGTTGTGCCAGTGTATAAATTCTACTCTCAGATCACTTTGAGAGGAAGAATCAAGCATTTCAAAAGAGTGAATACTTTTTTTCTTTGCACCTTTACTTTTCATGTTTGATCCAACTCTAGAAAAGAAAAGAGTATTTGACGAGGTGTGGAAAGTTGTCAGCAAGTTTGGATGTATTTTCTTGCAGTTTCCTACTTTTACATACTATGAACCTTAATGTTTATCCTATTCTAAAGATGCAAAACAGCTATTATGCAATAAGGAAGAACACAAAGGGACACCTCAAGATTAGCCTAAGAAATTGTTAATACAAAGAGATAAAATAAAAGAAGATTGCAAATGATTATACCTTCTCCTTGCAGCTGAAATTCCTTGGTTGACCCTTGATTTTGAGTACTTGTTTGCTCCTTTGATGGCTAGATGCAAGTGCAAATGGCTAAAATGTCTTGGATAAGTAAGAGGAGATGCTTGTGAGATGAATGTTCAAAATAACAACATATAGGTGCAAAATGACTAAGTGTTCCAAATTCCTTAGAGGAGGGGGTATTTATAGGGAAATTGGAATTATCTAGAGAATTCAATTGTTGAGATTGAGCCATCGAGATCAAGATGTAGGGCTATGGTGAGTTGAGGACTCACAAGCCCTCACATCTTGACATGTGGAATGTGAGATGGCCAAGGATAAGATGATGTGGAAGTGAGGTGGAAGGGAGGTACATGATGTGGAGGAAAGACAAGTACCTTGGGGGGTGAGAAGATTTCCTCAAAAAGGAATTTCTTGTCCCCAAGTGAGGATGAAAGTGACATTTGAGGAATTTTGGAGTTCCTCAAAAATCTCCATGGGAAAAGAGAAAGTGGTTGGAGAAATAAATGTGAATTAAAATTCACATTCTTGGGAGAATCTAGTGGATAATAGAGGGTCTCCAAAAGGGTGGGAGTTTGTCACATGTGGATGAGGTGACAAGTCAAATGTTCTAGAAGTCTTGGAAAGATAAAATGTGAATTAAAAATTCACATGGGGAGGAGAGAGACCTACGATGAATAAATGTGAATTAAAGATTCACATGGGAAAGAGGGTCAATGCCAAGAAAGGCAAATGAAAAGGTTGACTAAAAAGGGGTGCTAAAAGTTGCTAATGACTTTGATTAAGGTTGTAAAAATACCTGATTAGGGTAATTAATGAGAGATTAGAATCAAGTGGAAAATGTAGGAGGATGTGACATTAATCCCTAATTAAGAGGATGCACATCTTAATCATGAATTAATTAAATTAATCCAAATTAGAAAGGGATTATGGAGGATGTGACAAGGAGAGAGAAAAATGAGGATTTTTAAATTGATTTTATTCAAAAAAATTAGATGACTAAATTAAATAAATTGATGTATTTATTTAATTCAAAGGAGAGGATGTAGGTAAAGCATTTAATTGTTAAATTAAATACTTTAAGAACCTTAGGCGGGAAGTGCAATATTAATTAAATAAATAAATATTGATGGAATGCATGAATAAAGAGGTAAATTTGATCGTATGGGAGAAATAAAATTTGGATGTCTACACATACATAAGAGTAGGGTGCTATATAGGATTCCCTTATATATATCCAAGGTATCCTTCTGACAAGTGGGTGTTAATGGAGTTATGTAGAAAGCTGATTACAATGCACACAGAACACCGGACTATTCACAAACTAGGCTTTAGGTTTCCAATTGCTATTGGAAGATAATTAGTTCAAAGTCTACAAAAGGCCAAATTAGTAGCAATAGAGATGCAAATTATGACCATAAGGTCATACAGATATAGGCATGATTTTGATTATAGAGATGTAAAAAAAATAATCAAAAAGGGTCATAGTCATGTGCATAATTTTAAAGACATATGGGTAGAATGTAGAGATGAGGAAGACATCCAAAGAATGGAATTTTGTAGACTCACTATGGAATAGATAAGAGATTTAGGCTTGTAAAATCTTCCAAAAGATTTTGAAGATCCTAGTGACATTCTAGATTGTGTATGATGAAAAAGAGATTGCAAGTAAACCCTTGCCTCTAATCCAATGGTCCAAAAAGTAGAACATTTCTGTTCAGCAAAGACTTGCTCCCATTTTGTACAACACAAGTGAATGGTTGCAGAGGCATGGTTTTCAGTTGAAGCTCTTTAGGATATAATCTTTAGGAGAAGCATCAAAAGGTGGAGCCGACCACCAATAGGAGCTCTGAACAAAGCACAGAGCAAGTGTTTCCCCCCCTCTTCCTCACACAAAGGTCCCAAAATTAAATTCACTTGTGGGAAGAGTACATCACAAACTGTTGAAGAGGAGCACACTACTGAGGAAGGATAAGTTGCTAAAGAAGAACTCGAACCTGAATTAGAAGAGCATCTTGAAGGAGGTGTTGAATGTAATAACCCTCCTGGTTGCTAGTTGGACTCATTAGTTTTATGCTTTGATTTGATACTTTGATACATTGATACTATGATGATACTATTTTGTGTGATTGGTTAGTTAGACATTTGATGATGCTGTTACTCCTTTTGTGGACATGATTATTTCATATGACATTGTGGTTGGTGATGTTAGTGATTTTCATATTTATATTATGATGTGGTGGTTTAATAGATTATGTCATGAGATGTATTGTTAGTTTAGAAATGTTATTTTATCAATCATGTTATAATTGTTAGGATAGATGTGATGAAGGACAGTGTAGCATCACTCATTGCGGGTGCTCTGTTACACTGCGATTCCTTCTCACAATACAATGCTTTGATTTTATATATATCTATGCACATGTACACGACTTCGTTTGTATGCAGGAATTGCAAGTACATAGTCTCGATTCCACCTGTTTCGGCAAGACAGGGCGAGCACAAATAACCCAACGGTATAAAGTTGAAATAGAGGTGACAATGAAGTCATCCCATTCCATGATGTCAGACCGCCTTGTTGTATGGTATTGTATGTTCTGTAGTTGTCATGATTTGTGGTTGTGGTTGTGGTATGTTGTATATAATTAATGTTGTATTTAATATGTTGTGGTGTTTTTAATTTAAAAATTATTGATTAAAATATTAGATTAAATTATACTTAAATATTTAAATGTTTATTGATTTAAAAAGTCATGTGTTTCATTAAATATTAAATGGTGTATTGTTAATGTAAATATTACCGGGTTGAAGATAATAATAAAATAATTAAATTTAAATTTTGTGCATGAGCAAGTAAGGCTAGCAAAATGGAGTTTTTTTTTTTTAAAAGGGAAATAATGACAAATGGGAAATCATGTGTGTGCAGAAAATGCAATCCTGAAAATAGAAAATGTTGGTTGGGTTGCATGTAGGAGAGAAAAATATAGAGGGGTTTTGAAAAGAAATTGGGGGGAATTCTTCTTTTGCGAGAAATTGTTTTAGTGTTTTGCATTTTTTTATGTTTTTGAAGGAGGGAGATTGTGCTGGTTAAGTTTTGTGTGGAGAATAAGAAGCTAAAAACGGAGTATTGAGGAAAGGAGCGAGAGCTATTCGAAGGGCTGGTTGGAGCAAGGACTTCATCATATTTCAGCAAGCAGGAGTTCAGGTTCCAATAAAATCCCTTTTTCTTTACTTGTTTAAAATTTCAATTAAAATCATACTGTTCTGGGTTTTCAAACAAATTAGAAAAAAAATCTGTGTTTTCAAATAAACTTGAAAGAAATCTGGGTTTTCAAACAAATTAGGAAAAATTTGGTTTTCAAATAAATTTGAAAAGAAATCTAGGTTTTTGAACAAATTAGGGAAAATTTGGTTTTCAAATAAATTTGAAAGAAACTGGTTTTCAAATAAGATTAGGAAAACTGGCTTTTAAAAAAAATCTAGGTTTTCAAATAGATTAGGAAAAAAATCTGGTTTTTTTTTTAAAGTCTGGGGGTTTCAAATAGATCAGGAAAAACTAGGTTTCAAATCTATAAAAGAAAAAATTGTGGAAAATCTGTTGTGTTCTTAAAATTCTGTTGTCCTGAAGAAAATTTATCTCTGCTCTAAAAATCTTAATTTATTCATTACCCTGTTTATTGTTGGATTTACAAATAAATAAATAAATATATATATAATAAATAAATAAATAAATATATATATTATATATATATATATATTAATTATGAAATGTTGATTGAAGTTGTATTTTCTGTTATCTCTCTCTAGACTGTAATTTTTCTTTTAAATTTTGTTTTTGAGCCGAACTGCGTCGGCGTCCGTGCTTGCAAGGACCGAATTAATATTTTAAAAACAAAATGAAAAAAAATAAAAATATTCATATAAAAAAAATTCATGTTAGAAATGTTTTTTCTTAAAAAATATATATAAAAAAAAATTTAAGGGCTGGGAGGGGCGGACTGGCTGCCCCCCCGTACCCTGGCGCGGGGTTTAACCGCCGCACAGCAGTCTTAAAGACTGCTGCGCATGGCAGCCTTGGCTGCCGTGCACAGCAGTCCCTAGGACTGCTGTGTGCAGTCCCTGCAGGGACTGCCGTGGGCAGTCCTTGCAAGGACTGCGACGACAGCCTGGGGCTGCGTAGTTGCTTTTATTTATTTATTTTTCTTTTTGGTTTAAATTTAAAATTACAAAAAATGAAACATTTATATAATCTGATTTATTTATTCAATTCAGTTTATATTTAATTTATGAATATATATATATATATATATATGTATGTATGTATATGTGTTTAATTTTATATATATAAATATTTTGTATATATAAATAGATGATAAATTATAATGCTTTCATTTATATATGTAAGGATTAGATTTAAAAAGTAAATTGTTTCTCTTAATAGAAATATATTTGTCTTTGGAAATAGAATGTTAATGAATTTGTTATAATAAATTTAATGTATTATTTATATATATCAATAGTTCTTTACTTTTTAAGAATTTAATAATTGATCTTGAGAAAACTGTAGTGCTTCCTGTCTTAACTATTTTGAGTAAAGTTGATATGGTGTTTTGAAATCATCAAACTATGTGTAGTTGCATTCTGTTATTGTGTTGGCTTTAATGTCGATGTGGGAACCCGGTTGTTGATTTGAAACCTTGTTCTAGAGGCTTGTTTATTTTTGGATGTTATTCTCATTTTGAATTTCTCTTGGAGTTGAAAACTTATGGTTCATGTTTGGAAGGGTTGAACGGTTGTTGAGACTTTTGATTTTAAGTTGTTGCGAGAGGGTTAATGCCTCGCTTGTTCTTGTTTTGGTATCATGCTTATTTGTTGAGGTTCAACCCTTGTCTTGTTCAATTTTCCGTTAGGGGTCTTAGGGAGAGTGGCTCTTCGTGGGGGCCGACGCCTCGGTTAAGAGGAAGTGCACAGGAGAACCCACGTAAGAGTAGTTAAACAAGTGATAACCTAAAAATAGAATTAGGGGGATGGGTAGTAAAACATGCAAGATAATAGAAATTGGATTCCTTGTCTATGCATGAGGGCTATCATAGACTAATGATAGATTGAGAAGGTCGTGGTCGGCAAAGTCATAATCTCGTCTTCATGAGAGGTTATTGACTCTGCACGAGCTACCCTATGGTGCCGGCGCCTCAGGTAGGAGGAAGAGCCAGGAGATCCATAGATGGGTGCCGGCACCTCAAGTTGGAGGAAGAGCCAGGAGATCCCATGAGAGCTGTGCGATGACACTCTCCACTAGACTTCCTGTTTCACCTTGTTGCTTTTTTCCTCTGGAAATGTATTTTGGACTTTGGATGTTGTATCAGTTTCCTTAGCTTTGTACTCTTATTGTTGATTTAGATTTTGTGAAAGTGATTATGAGCATACTTTGGTGACTTGATATTGTCATTGCTTGGTTTAATTGTATTCTCTGATTTGTAGTTGAGTTTGTACCTTGTTGTCATGGAGTCGGTTTGGCAATCTTGGTCGGGTTAACTTCCTTGTCACCTCTGAGCACGGGGGGTGAGTTATCTATAATTCACATGGTTGGGTGGAACGTGCTCCGCACCCGTTGGGTTCCCCATCAGCATCCTTGTTCGCAGCTTTTCCGTAGTTGGAGTTGTACCAGTGTTCACCTTGTTATTCAACATTCATTGTAAATTGTATCATCCCACTTGTTTGGGAAATTCATTGTAATTATTATATCGAAAGATTGTAATGTAAAATTATAACAATGATGTAATAGTTAGGATTCTATGTAATATTATTTTGATGAGATTCATATAATTGTATTATGTGGTATCTTAATATACTTGCTCTTGGTTCATGAATGTACAATTATTCATGGTTTTATATTATAAATGGTTACATGGTTTATCATTAGCTTTTATTTCCGTTTTGTGGTTGCAATGTAACCTCGCGTGCCCCAGAGAACTAAGTGAGATAATGTGATGTAATATGTTATGTGATTATGATTAATGTATTGTAAGTTTAATTTAATTGTTTTAAAAAAAATAAAAATTTATTTTCCTTTTTGAGTTCTCTGGGGTTTGCACGTCGGGCGTTACATTGAAAGTGAACAATCTGGAGAGGATGAACAATTAGGAGAAGATTGAGAAGAGGAGGAAGGTAATGAAGAAGAAGAAAGGCATGATGAGGAAATGCAATTACCTCCACAAGAGAACATTGCCGAAGATCCCCCACATACATCATCACCTGTCATTTCTACCACACCTCACAATACTCTTATTCCCACTTCTCCTCCACCGCCTCTTCCCACTTCACCTCCACCTATAGCTAGTTTGCATGCACTAAAAGTAACATTTCCCCCATCAGTGCAGTCAATTCTTTCCACTCCTTCCATTGGATCAATTTTGCAAAGAATTGATGTTTCCTTAAGTTCTCCTTCATCAATTCCAAGTCTATCTTCACCATCCTTTCATATTTCATCACAAGCTAAGTTTGATTGGTTTATGAAAGAATCATTTCCAAATCCATCCAATTTGTAAACTCTTGCAGCAATAATGATTGACACAACACCAATTATGACTATGACACTTATTTCTACATCTGCAATTGTCACACAAGAATTGGTAATGGGTCAAGAAGGTAATGCTTCATTTCTTCCTTTGTGGTTAGTCTCACAAGTATCTAAACAAAAAAAATAGATGGTTTCTCCTAATGAGTTAACTCTTGAAGAGATAGTACTTCCAAAATTCAAGGGAAAAAAAAGGCAAAGATTCACTCTAGATTACATGTGGATAAATTAGGCTATAAATATGTGGATATTACAACACCTCCACACGATAAGAGTGAATTTAGAATGGAAGATTACACCATGAAAAGGATTGAACTTGGGAAGGTTACTAATACAAGTGCGAAAGAAGATGCCCAAGTGTCTCTTAATGCATTGGCAGACAAATTGGATAAGATAGAGAAATCCAAGGATATGTACAAAGAAAGATCTAAAAAATATGCATCAGTGTTGAAAATCACAGGAACATCAAAGAGTGTGCAGCCTATGACCATGTAGAATATTGATAGAACCTGTTGTTCAAAAGGTAGAAAAGTATTATTCAAAAGGTAAAATCGTTTATGAGTTTGCTGATAGGATAATTGAACAAGGCTCGAAGTACATGACTATTGCATTGGAAAAGATTGCTCAGATTTCCAAGATTGATCTAGAGCTAAATAAGATAGTAGGTATACTTTCTACTAAACAAAAGCAAATGGAACAAAATCTTGGATCACGGTTGCAGATAAAGGAGGTAAAATTGAGTAATTTAGTACAAGTTGAGATCATTCCCAAAAAATATAAGTATATGGAGGTTAAGGAGTCTATCAAGAGCCACATACTTTTCATCAATAATCTCATCAAAGATACTCAACAAGTACAAGAAGATATTGAAGAACATCAAGTTATCTTGGTGAATAGAATTAAAGAGATACTCAGGAGGCTTCTTGATGAGGATAATACCTTTCTCCCAACAAACGAGATTGTCCAAATTTACAAGGAAGCTATCCAGAGATAGATGGAAGATGAAGCATTCTCATTAACTTCAATGGATGCTTTTGTTGATATACAACTAACCTTGGACAATCTCAAGACACATCTGGATAGGTGTAACAAGATTTTTTTGGTTGCAAAGAAGTCTATCACAAAGGCTCACATGATCATTGATTATACGGTTGGACCATATGAGGAAACAATGCGGAAGATTATGAAGAAATATGAAGACTTCCAAACCAAGAGTGTGGAACCATAAAGTTTTCTTACATTTCCAATGAGATTTTTTTTATGCTTTATGTAAATAATCTTGCCATTTTTACATGTCATTTTGCAAAATGTAATTGCATGTAAAAACAAAGATGTTCTCCTACATTCATGGACATCATGTTTGAATAAGTCAATAGTTAGTTAGGGTTTTTCCTAGTTTAGCTATCTTCTTTCATCTATAAATATGAGAGAGTTCTATTGTATTATCTACCTTTTGTCTTATGTAATGAAGTGTTACTCATTTGTGAAGCAATTTTGAAACTTTGAGTTCTTATTGTGAAACTATTTTCAAATTAATAAAGAAGGCTAAATTGCATGCCGAACTTTGAGTTGGGTCAATTTCAACGTATGTGAATGTTCTTATGTCATTCTCATAATTTTATCTTATTATTGGAGTGAATTGGCGGTGTTTTATATATTGAGATTGAAAGGCTTTCAAGATAATTTGTGTAGACTTTGTGCTACACCTTTTACTTGGAATCACATAATTACTGAAAATATTGGTGAGTTATCTTTAAGGCTTTGTACTTGAAGTTGTTCATGCTGCTCGTGGATCTATTTGTAAGGTATATTGAAGACTTTGTACTTCATTTACGTTGTTGGTTACTTTATTGCTGAATTCAATGTTGAATGCTATAGAACGACTTTGTGCCTCAGTGAGCCTTTTGGTTATTTATTTTTATCACACTAGTACTCCTAGCGTATGCTTTGAAAAGTTAACAGTATCAAGATTATTGCTTAGATTTTATTTAGAGTTATATTGCACCTAGAAACATAAAATTGTGGAACATTGTAAACATATTCTCTGAAAAAAGAGAGAATCATGAATGTGACACACCCCCATATGATTAGTGTATTGCATATATTAGAATAGTTCACTTTTCAGTTCCATAAGTAGTAAGAAGCGTGCCTCCCCTTTCTGAGAGGAGATATTTCATCTTGCATAATTGTGGCTAAAATTCAAGTTTTGTAATCCATAAAGAGATCATAGAATTTTCACCCAACAAGCTCTTGAATGAGAATGGTGTGTAGAAGTAAAAGTATGCAAATGTGGCCATGAAAGGGTTAGACATCTGGAAATATTTTCCAAACTTTTGCAACTGCAAAGAATAGGTAAGAATCATCTTGAGCAAATTTAATGTCGTAAAATTTCACCCCTTGCAATTTCACATACATTCTTGCATTCACTTTAGTGCCCACTCCCTTAGAACTTGTGTAGGATCATTTTAGCCCCTAAATCAACATTCTTCCCTTCTCAAGATGCTCTAAATCCCTTTTCAGCAACTACCCTTTGTGCATCAGCTTTGTGTCAAAACTTGTGCTTTTTTTTCTCTTTTCATTTTGTAGTGTGATGTGTCTGGACACTAGCACACTGCGTGAATGTCTACGCACTGTGCTAGCATCTTGTGATGTTTCAATGTTCAAATGACTGCTTCTGAGCATGTTTTCCACTTGTCACCTCCTTTTTTCGATGGTAACAGCTCAAGACGCCTTGTAACGCTCAAAAAGCTTATTTTCCTTCCTCCCCTCTCTTTAAATGTTATCTTTTCAATTCATTGGGCCTTCTTCTTCTCCTCCTTGACTTCTATGTTGGATATTCTCCCATATTTCTCTTGCTATCTTTCTTGCACAACTCTATTGCTTGCTACAACAACATTCTCCAAAGCTCTTGCAACACCCTCTACAATACTCTTGGCTCTCGCAGCTATTACTCTCTCCCTTTGGCTTCCTTAAGCCTTGCAACTCTATCTCCCTTGTCTCTTGCTTGCAAGCATCTTAAGATTCCATATCCCCTATCTATTGCATCCTTACTTTGTGATACGGGTTCTCCTCCTCAAGCGGGGATTGCTTTTATCACTCCTTTGTTCATTTCTCTCTATCTATTTGGTTGTCCATGGAGGTGGGAACATCAAAATAGGGGTTTGACTGAGGAAAACCCCTATACAGCCTCAACACTTTCTCTAGAACTTACATATGCAAGTATTGAAGCCATTCACGTCTTGGAGGCTTCATCACTTGCGTGGTTGTGAGCATTTCCTTTCTATCTCTTATTCTCTTTATCATTTATATTTCACTTTATTTTAGCTTTATCACATTCTGTTATTTTCTAGTACCTTTGAAGTTTTCAATTATTAGATCACTACTAGTTGCTAAGCTATTTTCTATCACATTCTCATTTTTTGGACCGTACGGACACTAGCGCACCAGAGAGACACTAATGCACTGTGCTATTGTCCCAGACTCACACTTCTATCCTTTGGCTAGGAGCTTGTTAGTTTGTCCATAAAATCTTCATGACTTTCTCTTTCAAATTCTAGAACTCTCACACCGTTCCTTGAGGTATTTTAGGGCAGTTTTCCTCGTGAGGCTCTTTGAATGAAGAGAACTCGTGAGTAGCGAATGCCCCTTCTCTATAGCAACATTCATGAAGAATTCATATTATTATATAAGCCCTACATGATGAAAAGAAAGCTATTAGGGAAGTTATTGTTATTTGTGCCTCTGTGTTGACAGAGGGTTAGTGCTCCCCTTGGGATTTGTGACATGGACTAACTGCCTCTCGTGGATCTGTTAACTCTAGCAGTTGTATCAGGCATTAACAGGTCAATCTTTTGGTGCAACAATAACTATGGGCCAACAATTGGCATCAAAGCCAAAGGTGTCAGGTTTGAATCCCCTTGGGTAATACTGAGGGGGAGTTTGTTGGCAGACGATCAGTGCTCCCCTTGGGATTCACAACATGGACTAACCACCTCTTGTGGATTTGTTAGCTCTAGTAGTTGTATCAGGCATTAACAGATCAATATTTTGGTGCAACAACAACTGTGGGCCATCACTCTGGACTAGTCTTAGTGCTAAAATCAATAAATAATGAAAGGGTTATGGAGATTACTAGAGAAAAAAATGATAATATAAACCTAACAGTGAAAGATATTCTTGATACTGGCATCTGCTATGCCTCTATGGGAATTGCATATAATATTTACTTCACAAACAAAGAAGGGTCTGCCACTACCTTCACAATTCATACTATCTATCATATGGTGAAGGAAGGATCTAATTTTGATCTTTGTAAACTATTGAGGGAGTATCTGATGGATAATGTACAAAGGACTAAGGAAACCAGATATAATTTTAAGTTTGGATCTTTAATCATTTACCTCATATTCTTCTTCCTGAAAGAATTACTTGGATTTAAGGGTAAAATATGGGATAAGATCTTTCTAGTAGCTACCCAAATTAGAAATCACATGAGAGGTTTCCAAAATAAGCAAGCATACATTACCTTCTACTAGGGATTCTTTAAGAATCTACAGACTGGTATGTAGAGTAGAGAGAGGATACCATCCGATTTGGTCCATAAATATAAGAAAGATGTAACATTCATGGTAGATAAATATCATTGTTATATGGAAGTTATGGTACCTAGAACCTCATGGATTCCTACATTACCTTATGAGGTTGCATCAGAATGTGTAAAATGATATGTGGATATCCTATTAAAGAAGACAAAAGATATAACTATTGAGAGATTTGGAATAGATGATGAGATATAGATAATTTATATAAGAAGTGTGCAGAAGAGAATTTTGAAAAACACAAGGATGAGCTTCATAAGAAATGGGGTCTTCCTCAAAAACTACATCTGATACCTCTGCAAAGAGTTCTAAAGATGAATTTGTTCCTTCAAAAGCTAGTAAAGAACCAAGGAGGTCTAATAGATCCACTTCTTCTACTATATTTTCTCTCCAACCCTCCAAATCTACATAGTCAATTGGTGGAAGAAGAAAAGCTACATTTGAAACTCCACCACAGATGAAGACCACATGAGCATCCAACTGGTAATCCCAGAGTGGATGATGATAACTTTGAGTATCCAACTGGTTTTGTGGTTGTTGTTGGCACCTGGCTATGAAAATATCTAATAAGAAAGAATGTTTTCCTGCATTTGAAGACCATGAAAGACACAAGAAGATTATAAATTACTCAAATTTTATTTGGAAACCAATATAAAACTAGTTAGATATCAAGGGGGCCTACTAATAAAGTGTTATGGACAATTTGAATGGATGAGAATGAGACAATCATAGATGCATTACAAAAAAGAGAGGATGTAGATGGTACAATGGAATGAATAAATATAGGTAAGTATATAGTTGTATATAATTAATTGATAGTGTATATATATTTAAAAATTTCTCACATAACTTAGAGTCAAGGCTCATGTGTATCTCCCCTTAATCCATGTTCTTATGTTAGTATTAAGTCATTTCCTAGTTATAGTTAAATCATTTTTTGTTTCAGGTCTCCCAAAACTAGATGCGTTACAAAAAATAGAGGATGCATATATGTTACAGTGGAATTTTAATAAATATAGGTAACTATGTAGTTCTATACATTTAATTGATAGTCACAATATAAAGCTAAATAATTCATTGCCATTTTATAAAAAAAATAGAATTGATTGCATATACCCTTATTCCATACTCTTGCACCCCCTTAAGTCATTCTCTTAACTCCCCTTAATCCATCCTCTTAGGACCCCTTAAGCCATCCTCCTAGCTATCATAAATCCATCCTATTGCATCTCCTTAAGTCATTCTCTTAGCTCCACTTAAGTCATCCTCTCAGGACCCCTTAAGAGATATCCTCTTAGGTACCCTAAACCCATCCTCTTGTATCCCATCAAGTCATTCTTTTAACTACCCTTAATATATCCTCTTAGGACCCCTTTAGTCATCATATACCTACCTCTTTATATATCATCTCACATCCCACCCTCTCTACTCTCTTTCCCATCTCTATTGTTCTCTATCTCACTTCTCTCTCCCCCCTAGATCTACCTCTCCCTATATAACCTCTCTCTCCACCATCTACTTCTATCTATCTCACCTCTATCTCTCTCTCATGTCTCTCTCCTCTCTCCTTTAATATCTCTAAATTATTTATTGTTTAAGGTGTAATGCCTATGTTTTATGGGTTTAGGGTTTATGGCTTATGATGGAGATTTGAGAGTTGAGGGTTTAGGGATTAAATTTAATTATGCATATTTTATTGTTAAATTATTAATTTTAGGTTTAGGGAGTATTGGTTTATTGATTAGAGTTTAGATCATAGGGTGTAGGGTTTACGATTGATGATATAGGGTATATGGTTTAGGGTTGAGAGTATAATATTGAGTTATAATGTTTAGGTTTGATGGTATAGGAACCTTGATAGTTGAGAGTATATGATATAGTCTATAGGGTTGAGGGTATAGTGTATAGGATTGAGGGTTCATCCCCCAGGATTTAGGGCCTAGGGTTGAGGGATAAGGCTTAAGGTTCCAAGATTCTTAGAATAAAAAATATAAATAATTAACATGAAAATGAAATGATGACAAGATGCTTAGAATAAAAAATCTATTATATAGGCCTTAGGGCCCAAGGTTGAGGGATTGGGTTTAGGGTCAAGAGGGTATATGGTATAGGGTTGAGGGTTCATCCCCTAGGCTTTAGGGCCTAGGGTTGAGGGATAGGGTTTAGGGTTGACAAGATGCTTAGAATAAAAAATATAAACACTTAAGATGTGTAGAGAAGGGGGATTCGCTACTCATGAGTTCTCTTCATTTGGAGAGCCTCACGGGGAAAATTTCCCTAAACTACCTCAAGGAACAATGTGAGAGTTCTAGAATTTGAAAGAGTAGGCCACAAGGATTCTCTGGAAAAACTTACAAGCTCTCGGCCAAAGTACAGAAGTGTGGGTCTGGGATGACAACGTGGCACATTGGCGTCTCTTTGGTGTGATGGCATCCGTATGGACCAAAAAGTGAGTTTATCACAAAAAATAGCTAAATAACTGCTAGCAATCTGATTGTTAAGAACTGACAGAATGTGATAAAGTAGCATAATGTAATAGAATTGAAATAAAGTGGAATAGAAATGATAAAGATGAGGAGAAGAAAGAAAGGAAATTCTCACAATCACGCAAGTGATGAAGCCTTTAGCAAATGAATATCTTTAATACCTACATGCGTAATATTTGGAGAAAGTGTTGGGGCTATATAGGGGTTTTCCTCAGTCAAACCCTTGTTTTGGTGTTCCCACCTCCACAAACAACCAAAAAGATAGAGAGAGAGTGCAAGAAGTAAGCAAATGCAATGTGATAAAAGCAATCCCCACTTAAGGAGGAGAACTCGTATCACAAAATGTAGGTGATCAAAGCAATCCCCACTTAAGGAGGAGAACTCGTATCACAAAATGTAGGTGATCAAAGCAATCCCCACTCGAGGAGGAGAACCCGCATCATGAAGTAGAGATGCAGTAGATAGGAGATGTGAGAAATCCCAAGATACTCGCAAGCATAAGACAAAGGAGATGAAGTTGCAAGGCTTAAGGAATCCAAAGAGAGAGAGCAAGAGAGATGCAAGAGCCAAGAGTGTTGTAAGAGCTTGAGAGATTTGTAAAGAGAGATGCCAAGAGAGCTTGAAAGTGTTGTAGAAGGTTGTTGTAACAAATAAGAGAGTTGTGCCAACAAGAACAAGATGGGAGAGTGCCAGGATTGAGAAGAAGAGGAGTTAGGTGTGAAGCTAGAAATGCAAATGAATTGGAAAGAAATCTTTTAAAGGGATAAGAGAAGCAAAAAGAAGCTTCTTGGGCGGTTACAAGGCATCTCGCCTCGTTACCACCAACCAAGGGAGAGGAAAAGTGGCAAGCATGCATGAAAATGGTCATTTGAACATTGAAACATCGCATGACACTAGCGCGGTGCATAGACATCCACGAGACATTCTAATGTCTGAATACTTCACGCTACAAAACAACACAAACGAGAAAAGTACAAGGTTTGACATAAAACTGACGCGCAAGGCTGGTTGTTGAAAATGGGTGTTGAGCATCCTGAGAAGGGAAAAAGACTAATGCAGGGGCTAAAATGAGCCTACACAAGATGCTAAGGGAGTGGACACTAAAGTGGGTATAAGAATACATATGAAATTGCAAGGGGTGAAATTTTATGACATTACATTTTTCCCCCATTTTAGTGGGCATATGAATCTACACTAATATGCACACTAAAGGAAATCTACTAAACATAAATAACATCATAATGCCAAAAGGATATTGTAGAGGAAGTAGATAACTCTTCAAACCAAGGAAGCATGCCCCCAGGATGAAGACCTACATAACAAATGAATTAGACAAGAAAAACATGCACTAGATAACATTATTATAACATAAAAGCTAAAGGATTTGAGTCAAAAAAGTGAAAAAGACCTCGATGTAGAAGGTTGTCAATACCATGTGTCATCCCCAAATTAAGAAATAAAATGCTTAGAAGAATTCTACAACAAAGAGAGGAAGGGCATATACTCAAGATGAAGAAGATGCAGATCTTTGATCTGGTATATGCAATTGAGAAGAGAAGGGAAAGTGAAGAACTTAATAGAGAGAAAGGAATGAAAATTCCAAGAGAGATGGCTCCACAAGTCCTCAGACCCAAGTAGAGTTTGAACAAAGTGCATCGAAGGCCTGTAGACCAATGATGGAAATATCTAGCAAGATGAAAGCGTTTCACAAGCTCGTAGACCTGTAAGGAGGCAGCCTCCAAGATCTCTCACATGAAGGAAGCCCCGTGAAGTATGTGTCTTACAGGCCTACAAACCTACAAGAAGGTATCCCCTAAGATCTCTCACATGAAGGAAACCCAAAGAAAAAGTCACCTTACAGGCCTGCAGACCTGTAAGGAGGTTCTCCCCAAGATCTCTCACATGGAGGAAATCGAAACAAAGGAGACTCTGCAGAGTCATATTGGAAAGCAGCTTTACAGGTGCACCTACAAAGTGACATGTTTACCCACAGTTAAAGCATGCCCAAAAATAAAGCAACCACACAGGAAGTCAAGCAGACAGTCACACAAACCATCAACAAATCAGAAGGCTTTCAAAGGGGTCCCTTGAGAACCCTTCAAAAGAAGAGGGGTCCAACCAAGGGATGCACTATTTGAAAAGCGAGGTCTAGTTATGTTGCCCCCAAGCTAGACACCAGTGAATTCGTTTGAGAAAAAAACTTTCAAAGGAGGTCCCTTGGGAACCTTCAAGACACAAAGGGGTCCACTCAAGGGATGCTTCAATTGAAAGATAGAGAGAATAGAGGGGGTCCTTGAGAAGGATACACATTTTCAGAATAGGTTATCATTTCCCCTAACATACAGGGGAGGAGAACCATGGAAGATACTTAGGAAATACAGGACAGAGGTAAATCTTGATATCACTTATCATGCAAAGAAAAGGTGGGTGCATCGACAAACAAATGAGTGATGGCACCTGAATCATAAAGTTGTATTTTATCCTTCAAGGCCTTATATTTGATAGTGGAATGGCCAGGCACTCGATGGTATGCACAAAAAAAATGTTTTTATTTATCATGTTTATGAAATTTCTTACGTGTAGGAGAAGGAAGAGTAATCAAGCAGGCTTTAAGAAGCCTCAACAAGATATGCTCTTGCTTAGATAAAGGATGAGGAGCAAGAAGCAACCCTTTTACTTGTGGAGAAAAATTTGACTGATCGCAAGAAGAAGATACAAAGATGGACTACAATGGAGGATCCTCATGGAGAGTATTATTCTAGCTATGGGGATCATACTCTTCTATGAGATCACCATAAGGCTTCTTGATAGAACTACCCCGCAATCATCTTCCTTAGAAGGAGGATCGACATTAAGGATATTACAACTATTGCTCACATTACCCTACAATACAGAAGAATAGTCATCTTTGATAGCGGGTTCGGATGATGTTATCAGAAGGTCTAAGTGGATCAAGGTGACTTTGTATTCTCTAGTGAAGGATTTTGTAAAGTCTAAAGAACCCCAATCATCACCAAGACATGCATTTTATTAAGATGTAGACTTAGGATTCCTTACTTTAGAAGGATCTTCTTCAAGGATATCTTCCTTGAGAATATCCTTTGTAGTAGGTACTACTAGATTAAACATCGAAACATTGGAAGATATTGAAGGGATAAGAGTAGGCACAACCAAAGCCTAACTGATAGCTGCCATCTCACATAGGTGCATAGCATCAGGGTCAACCTTGACTATGACTACTTGATTATTACAAATGAACTTAATAGATTTATACAAGGTAAACGGGACTGCACCCATAGCATGAATCCACTGTCTACAAAGAAGAAGGTTATAAGGTAGCTTTTTGGACATAACATATACAAGGGTAGGTACGGTAATGGGTCCCAACCTCAAAGGAAAGACTATCGTGCCTAGGGCTTGTCGACTGACATTATCAAACCAATGAATGTCAAAATAAGAAGCGTTAAAAGCAAATGAATCAATATTAATCTTAGGAAATAGATCAATGCTACATACATTGAGCATTGAACCAACATCAATGAGAGTAGGTCTAATGCAAATATTATTAATGTTAACTATAATCATCAAAGGGTCCGCTTGCTTCTGTACTTTCGGAGGCGAGAGTTCTTGTACATAAAACATAATATTCAAAAAATCCACACGAATATGAGCTATCAACGCATTAGCATCCATCGACCTAGCAGAAGAAGGCAAGAGGATCTTTTGCAAGGCTTCCGAAAGCATACCTTGGTAAACTGAAGTAGACTAAAGAAAGTCCCACAGTGAGATCTTAGCTGAAGTAACTTGGAGTTGCTTGACAAGATCATAATCACCAAGTGCTTTAGTTGTATATTTAGGTGCTTGAGGTAGGATTGGTTTTTTATTCATACTATTCTCATAAGTATAGGCTAGCGCTCTATAAGAGGGAGCCATATACATATTAGGAGAATCACTATCAAATGGGACACCATCAATAGAACAAACCCTTTTAGGAGAAGGACTAGCTCCAGTCACGTAAATGGCCCATCTCTTAGGCCTTTTAGGGGCAGTAGAGACATAGATTACATTTACAAAATCATCACAACTAGTAGAATAATTATTTGAAGACATTCTCAACATCGATCCAAGGAGGATCAAGTGTGGAAGGAGGTTTGTCATTCACTAATGCATCATCTCTAGAAGAGAGTGCATTGGAATAGACACAAGATTCATCATTCACCAATGCATCATCTCTAGAAGAGAGTGCATTGGAGTGAAAAGAAGGTAGAGTGACATTAAGAAAGGTATCAATAATTTCATCTTCTTGCAATAAGATATCCTCTGAAGCAAGAGGAATCTCATGAGAAGGATCAAAGATACAAAGTGACATGGGCAAAGCCAAGTCACTATCACATGCACGAAATGGAATATCATTAACATTTAAAAAAAATTGGATACTGAGCTAATAAAAGAAGATATTAAATTCATTTTGGTGATAGAGCTAAGAAAAATCGAAAATCTAGATTTTCTAATTTTTTTGGTATTTTCTAGGTTCTAGTAATTTGCATTTTCGGAGGTCTTTGGAGCAGAATTTGAGGTCGAAACTTGTGTCTGTCCCTAAACTTTGATACTTGAAGGCATGGTATTTTAGGGAATAAACTAGTTCTCTTGGAGACCTTTCCAATGGTGCAAACGGTTCTGAATTTTGAGTGCCAAGTCAAAAGTTATGACCCTGCCAAGTAGGGGTAAATAAATTTCTAATTTTTTGAAAAATCTTGTTCTTCACGTTGGGTTCACCAAAATGTAGAGAAGGGGGATTCACTACTCATGAGTTCTCTTCATTCAGAGAGCCTCACGGGGAGAACTTCCCTAAACTACCTCAAGGAACAATACTAGAGTTCTAGAATCTGAAAGAGCAGGTCACAGAGATACTTTGGACAAACTGACAAGCTCTCAACCAAAGGATGGAAGCGCGGGTATGGGATGGTAGCATGGTGCATTGGAGTCTCCCTGGTGTGCTGGCATTTGTGTGGAACAGAAAGCGAGTTTATCACAAAAAATAGCTAAATGACTGCTAGCAATCTAATTGCTAAGAACTGACAGAATGCAATAAAGTAGCAAAATGTAATAGAACTGAAATAAAGTGGAATAGAAATGATAAAGATGAGGAGAAGAAATAAAGGAAATTCTCACAACCACACAAGTGATGAAGCCTCCAGTAAATGAATTTCTTCAATACCTGCATGCGTAAAAGTTGGAGAAAGTGTTGAGGTTGTATAGGGGTTTGCCTCAATCAAACCCCTATTTTGGTTTTCCCACTTCCACGAACAACTAAAAAGATAGAGAGAGTGCAAGAAGTAAGAAAATGCAATGTGATAAAAGCAATCCCTGCTCGAGGAGAACTCGTATCACAAAATGTAGGTGATTAAAGCAATCCTCGCTCGAGGAGAAGAACTAGTAGAGATGCAATAGATAGGGGATGCGAGAAATCCCAAGATGCTCACAAGCATAAGACAAGAGAGATGAAGTTGCAAGGCTTAAGGAAGCCAAAGAGAGAGAGCAAGAGAGATACAAGAGCCAAGAGTGTTGCAAGGAGTGTTGTAAGAGCTTGAGATAGTTGCAAAGAGAGATGCCAAGAGAGCTTGAAAGTGTTGTAGAAGGTTGTTGTAACAAACAAGAGAGTTGTGCCAACAAGAAGAAGATGGGAGAGTACTAAGATGGAGACGAAGAGGAGTTAGGAGTGAAGCTAGAAGTGCAAATGAATTGAAAAGACATCTTTTAAAGAGAGAATGGAAGCAAAAAGAAGCTTTCCAAGTGGTTACAAGGAATCTCAAGCCATTACCACTGACCAAGGGAGATGACAAGTGGCAAGCATGCATGAAAATGATTGTTTGAATTTTGAAATGTCATAGGACGCTAGCACAATGTGCAAACTTCTGCATGACATGCTAGTGTCCAAATGCATCACGCTACAAAACAACATGAATGGGAAAAACACAAGGTTTGACATACAACTGACGCGCGAGGCTAGTTGCTGAAAAGGGGTGTTGAGCATCCTGAGAAGGGAATAAGGTTGACAAAGGGGTTAAAATAAGCCTACACAAGATGCTAAGGGAGTGGACACTAAAGTGGGTACAAGAATGCATGTGAAATTGCAAGGGGTGCAATTTTATGACATTACAAGATGAAAATGCAATGATGACAAGATGCTTAGAATATCAAATCTATTATATAGGCCTTAGGGCCCAAAGTTGAGGGATATGGTTTAGGGTCAAGAAGGTATATGATATAAGTTTGAGGGTTCATCCTATGAGCCTTAGGGCATAAGGTTGAGGGATATGATTTAGGGTTAAGGGATAGGGTTTAGGGTTGAAATGATTCTTAAATAACAAATCTAAACACTTAAGATGAAAATGTAAGATGAAAAGATGCTTGCAATAGCAAATCTATTATATAGGCCATAGGGCCCAAGGTGGAGGGATAGGGTTTAGGGTCAAGAGGGTATATGGTATAGGGTTGATGGTTGAGGGTTTAACCTATACGATTTAAGGCCTAGGGTTGAGGGAATAGGGTATAAGGTTTAGGGTTGAGGGTATTGCATCTCCTTTAGTCATTCTCTTAACTCCCCTTAAATCCTCTTAGGACCCCTTTAGTCACCATATTAGCTACCCTTAATCCATCCTCCTACATCCCTCAAATCATTCTCTTAACTCCACTTAAGCCATCCTCTTAGGACCCCTTAAGTCATATCCTCTTAGGTACCCTAAATCAGTCCTCTTGCATCCCCTTAATTCATTCTATTAACTCCCCTTAAGCCATCCTCTTATGACCCCTATAGTCATTGTATTAGGTACCCTTAATCCATCCTCTTACATCCCCTTAAATCATTCTCTTAACTCCTCTTAATTCATCCTCTTAGGACTCCTTAAGTCATATCCTCTTAGGTACCCTAAATCAATCCTCTTGCATCCCCATAAGTCATTCTCTTAACTCCCCTTAATCCATCCTCTTAGGACCCCTTAAGTCATCATCTTAGCTACCCTTAATCCATCCTCTTACATCTCCTTAATTCATTCTCTTAACTCCCCTTAATCCATCCTCTTAGGACTCCTTAGGTCATACCTCTTAGGTACCCTAAATCAATCCTCTTGCATCCTCTTACATCATTCTATTAACTCCCCTTAAGCCATCATCTTAGGACCCCTTTAGTCATTGTCTTAGCTACCCTTAATCCATCCTCATGTATCCCCTTAATTCACTCTCTTAACTCCCCTTAAGCCATCCTCTTAGGACACCTTAAGTCATATCCTCTTAGGTACCCTAAATCAATCCTCTTGCATCTCATTAAGTCATTCTCTTAACTGCCCTTAAGTAATCCTCTTAGGATCCCATAAGTCATCCTCTTAGCTACCTTAAATCCATCCTCTTACATCTTAAGTCATTCTCTTAACTCCTCTTAAGCCATCCTCTGAGGACCTCTTAAGTCACATCCTCTTGGCTCCCCTTAAATCATCCTAGATTGTGTACCCTTAAATCCATCCTCTTGCATCCCCTTAAGTAATTTCCTAATGATATTTAATCATTTTTGTTTCAGGTCTCCCACAATTAGATGCCATTGGTGGCCAGTACTTGTGCACTCACCAACTCATGACAATTAATATAGTATAATTTTCCCTATGGTAGACATCACTTGAGTTTGTAAGGAATTTATAAGATCCAATTTTCTAACTTTTATTAAATTGTTCTTTCCTCACATGACTTAGAGTTAAATGACTCATAAAATATATAGTTACTTTACATAAATTAATTATTTTTGTAGGTTCCTATCAAGTCGATCCACCATGATTGTCACTGTAAAAAAATCATCATATGAATTATGTTATATCAATTTGTGGTCTTGAACTAAAAGTGGACACACTAATTGTATTTATGAACATATGTTTCATGTTATAGTTGTATTAAACATCAATATGTTATATGTGTATTTGATGTATGAACTTCAATGAACTTATAAATCACATTTTATATTGTTCCAATTTTATCTTATACAAATTTTGTCTTTGATATATGTATATATTGTTTTAAAATTCTTATTTGACCATCTATGTGTGAGGTTGATGTGAGGTCAATAAATTTCCAAGTTGTTAATTGCATTAGAGTTGGATTAATCTAAGTGTGTGCAAAATGATTATATAGATTTTAGGGATCTTAATAAGTCATCATTTAAGGATGACTTTCATTTATCCAATATTGATAAATCATTATTGATTTTTCTATAGGTCATGAAATTGTCTCATTTATGGAAAGTTGTTACTCACATAATCAAATACTTGAATTAATCCCTAATATCAACATAAGACTACCTCAAAAGTTGAGCCTGCACGGGTAGTGGAGTTGGCTTGGGCTGTGGGTTTGCTCCCGATAGGTTCCGGGTTCAACTCTGAGGCCTAGGTTTAACCGATGCACGTGGTTTGTGGGCTATTGCGTGCATCCCTAGGGGACTAGTCTTGCCTTGGCTCGCCCCATAATGAGAACACTAGGCTGAGTTGCAAGGACACCCCTGGGTGACAAAAAAAAAAAAGACTACCTCGAAAGTTTGCATTAAGTGGCATATATGTTGTATAGATTTTTGTTTAGTGATGAAAATTTTCTAATTAGAAAATAGTTAAAACTAGGACCTTACTTTATTATGGATATGATAAACTATAAGGAAAGTATTAAATTGCCACCTAACCATGTGATTTTATTGAACTTTGAAAGTTAATTATTTTAAGACATCTAAACTTCATTCAAGAATGGGATATAACTATTGTAATTTGATTAGACAATAATTTATAGTAAATACTTGAAAATGTCTTTTGTGTGTGTGTGTGTGTGTGCATTTAATCATCATAATGAACATAATGTACATGAGTGCATTTAATCAACTATATTAAATTCCACATGAAATGCTAGATATATCTAGAGCTAGTCTAAAATTTAAAATATGTACAAAAATGTATCTACAAAAATATATTAAAGTAGCTCATATAAATAAATACAAATGATCATATAAAACTCATGAAATGTACTAAAATATGTCTAGATGTGGACATGAAATAACATGTGAAATGTATGTCAAATGGCACATATATAAATAAAATATACATATATTCACACATGTACATATATAGCCTATAAAATAAAACTATCTTTGAATCCCTTTGGAAATAACCCCCTTAATCTTAAATCAAAGGCTTAATGGAGTCTCCTCCATACCTATCAAAATGCTGAAAAAAATCAAATGAAGTCATTTAGAAATTATATTTTGTAACTTTATAGCCCTTAGTATAATCTTTTCAAAAAGTATGATTTTAAAAATATATTTCATTTTTTATTATATTTGTTTTATATTTTCTAATGAACATAATTTTTTCACTAAACATCAAGGTCTCTATTTCACACATGCCAAAAAAGAAAAAATAGCAAAAAAATTCCAAAAAATATCTATGTACTAAGTATTGATATCCTTATTTTAGAAAAAAAATTAATTTGGATAAATATAAAAAAATTATGTTGCATGATATAAAATTGTATCTAAATTATAATTAATTCACTTCAAAAATTAATCAAAATAAAAGTATGTAACAAAAATTATGAAAATTAGTTGGACACTAGATATTGGTGTTATAAATCTATTTTTTTAAATTTATAATTTTATCCTTTCTATAAAAAAGTTATATTGTAAGAAATAAATGCCACTTTTAAAAATATTATTAACTATAAAAATAAAGTTATTAACTGTTAAGTAAAAAAATTACAAATTATTTCTTAAAATTAAAAAAAATCCTTCAATTTTTAATGGTTTAGTTGCTATAGGGGTTAAAATATAAAAGTTTGGTTAAAAATATTGATTTTAATGTCCCACTTTGACCAAAAAGTGGAACACAGTATTATGGGTTGACTCAAGGAAAGAGGAAGAGATAACTTGATAAGGAGATAGAGGGAGGAGAGAGGGAGAGATGAAATAGATATATGTGGAGAGACAAATAGAGGGGTTGCATTAGAGAGGGGAGAGGGGGTGAGGGAGAGATAAATAGAGATAGAGATAAAGAATGAGGGAGAGATGAAGAGATAGAAAGGGTAAGATATATGGAGAGAGAGATATAGAGAGAGGGAGAGATAGAGCAATAGAGATAAAGGGAGAGGTAGAGAGCAAGAGGGAGAGAAAAATATAAAGATATAGAGAGAGGGGGAGATGTTATGCTTTGCATACAAACCCCATATTTTTCTTAACGAGTTGGGGATCCTCTCTTCTTTTTTCTTCTTTTTTTTTGACTTTTTCATTTGTGTTTTAATTATTAGGTTTTCAATCTATTTAGGATCATTGTTTCATGTTTTATGGTGTTTCATTTTTTTCATGAGTTTTAAAACAATTTTAGGCTTTTGGGTCTTTTGTTCATCTTGAAAGTAGTTCCAAGTTCTTGAAGAAACTTGAAACTTGAAACAATCCCAAAAGTTCCAAATTCCTTCCTCCTTTAGCCTCCTACCTTACTCACTTTTGTATTTTGCATTGTTTGTTAGATTCAAGATCCAAAGACAACATGGGAATTTTGAACACATAGTTCCAAGTCCTAAGTAACTGCAATGACCTAAAATCTACTTCATTTAAGTCATTAATGGCAGACCATGTGAGATAAGTGGGGTTGAACAATTATATTCATTTCTTTCCCTTTCTTCTCATTTTTGCATTCAATAAATTTGTTTTTTTTTCTTCCTAGTGTTCTAGATTTAATTTTTCTGCGTTTAGAGTAAATTTAAAGTTCATTGTTTAAGATTATTATGGATCTTTTACTTGGGGCATCCTAGGATTTATGGAACTTATCCTTCCCCTATATTCTAGTCTCACCGATTTTCACTAGGTAGGTTTACAAATCATTTTTATTCTTTGTTAAAATTCCCCCATTCCCTTAATCACTCTTTGTTTAATTTCCTGTCTTATATTTTTTCTCATCTAACCATAGTATTTTCCCATTTGTATTAGGATTTTCTTTCATTTTTGTTTAATTATTTAATAATATTGTTATAGGTTTATTTAGGGGTAATTAGGGTTTCGATATGGTTTAGGTTTTAATACAATAACTTTTGTGTCATTTTGATCATCATCTTGATGTCAAGGTTTGAATTGAAGACCTCTTGGTTCCAAGTTCTTACCCTAATCTGATTCCTACTTGAAAAACTTTGTCAAAATAAACCCTTAACTAGCAATTGCACCTTGGTGTGCAATGGGTACACTGAAAAGGTGTGAAAGATCAATTTGAAAAAAGTCTAATTTTGTGGGTACATTTGTGCAATAATGGTGTCATTGGAGAAGTGATATGTATCCATTTACAAGGATCCAAACACAATTGAAACATTATCTTTGAATTAGGAAAATAATTAAGCTCCTCTATCATAAATATCTATATGCATGGGTCCATTTTGTTTGGTATTGCTATTTTGGAGAAGTGATATGTAGTTTAAATGTTTGGCAACTTTGATTCATTTAACTGTCAAATGTTATGTCATCAGCAACGCCATCCAACAAGAGTTCAAATAAAGAGGCAGATTTTTTTCAAAAACACACAACACACAAACAGATGACAAAAATCTCTCATGCAATGACTTCCTAAAATTAGACTATTTGAGCTGATGCGTACCATGACAAAAAATAAGAAATGGGGAGAGGGTAATGTCCAACTGTAAAATAAATATACTTACCTTTTTTCCATAAATTTCCATACCCTGTTCCAAAGCTCTCATTTTTGCACACCAGGTAGAATGCTGACAAAATTTATGAGATTTGGCTTTACACCTGCAAATTGCATTTTCTTAAAAGTTTGTTGATTTTTTTTAACAAATTCATATTGTGCAATTATGGCAGGTCATGATGCAATATTTGTTTGAGGCATTTGTCAAACATTTTAACTCCCTAATTCTTTTCAAAATTCGATTTATGCAGTCATACTTGTTGGAATTTTCTAAAGCCTTTTCAACAAATCCATTTTGTGCATATCCTGCAACCAGTGCAGTCCACGGGATGACATTTGTTTGAGGAATCTTGTCAAACACTTCACATGCCTTGTCTACGCTTCAACATTTTACATACATGTCTACTAGGGCAGTTGCAACTACAACATCTGGCAAATGGCGAGGTGATGAAAAAAAACATGTTTACTACTGGGTTGAAACATAATCTACCCTTGGCAAGGGGTCAAACAGTCATGGTGTTTGACAACGAAATCAAAGAAGCTATTAAATAACAATCTGCAAATGTTTTAGGAAACAACAGACCAAATACCATATGACAAAATGTAAAACAACAATCGGAAGCATATATATAATTTGCTCGGTACTTCTTTATCACTAACAAGCCTGCCATCTCGATTCATAGTTTTCATTGCCCTTTGAAAGTGAAATCACTGTCTTCCATGTCTCTCATCTTTGCATTGTCACTTCCTTGCTGCCCTTGAGACTTATCTTGACATGTCCATCATTATCTGCCATTCAATGCTATTCCGATCCACATTCTGGATAGACTTGCCATTTAGGTTTTCTACTGCAGGTCCATTACATCTCCGATCTTCTTTGGTTGTCACATCAACATACTCTGAGACTACATTAATCTCTTCTCTTCTAGAATCCATGCTCATACCTTCAGAAATATCCATTATGGCTTCTTTAGTCACAACGTGAGTGGTTATTGCTTCTTGAGTAGTAACATCTGTGCATGTTATGGGTTATTCTATAGGTATTCAGGTGAACAAGGATCAGTTTCTGATCCCTTTATTCCATCTATCTCTGAACCTTATAAAACTTGAGTCTCATCAACACCCCTTTCACTATTCAAAGAAACAATATGATCATCTATATTCATTAAAAAAACCTCAGAAACAACAATTGTATCCTCCAATGGAAGTTCAATGTAATCTTCATAGGTGATTTATGTAGCATTATTACCTTGTTCTGTCATAGCAACACAATCTCTTTCTTCAACTTGTTCCATCTCATTTGAAGATAGGCACCATCATGCTCCCTTAGAAAATACTGATGCTAATGTATTTACATAATAACCACCCTTTTTCTTCAAGTTCATTTGCCTTACTGGTTATTGGATCCAATATGCTTTCAATATGTCTGAACTAGTCTTCAGACTACTTCTAGGACAGCTGTGTCCAATTCTCAATACTTCATTCTTCTCTAACTTTGTACCGTGAAATTCATCATTTTCTATTCTCCTCTCACCATGCTGCCAACATTGTTTTACTTTGACTGTACTCCAACATATTGCTGCTGAGAGGGAGAGTCAACTCCAAATGATTTCTACAGGTGGCTTAGATTCTTCCCTAAAAATTTTGCATTATACCCACGGAAGGTTCTTAAAACTACCTTACCAGTCTGATGCCTAAATCTGTAACTGCAGTTCTGCATGCTAAGGACAGGAAATTGTAGTCTACAGATTCCTTTTAAAAACACTCCCATGATAAGACTCTTACAAAATGTAAAATTGCAAAGAATGTGATGCATTTTCTTTAATATATGATGTGCCTTTAAGAAATTGGTAACAGATAAATGAGGAGAAACATTTCAGATATTGGCTTAGTCTCCAAGTTTCACACCCTGTCATAGTCAAATGACAGTCTTCTCCCCAAAACTCTTGCCAAAGTTTTGACAATTAAAACTTGAAATTGGCTTGTCATCTAAACTATTGGAGATAATATAAAACCATTAACATGGAGATCCCACAAATGTCAGTCAAGATGTACTTCCTTCAAACTACTATCTTGCTTCAATCTATCAGTAGGATAATAATTGTGGTCTTCGGATACTAATGATACTTTGTCTAAAGGCCAAGGACTGCTCACAATAAAGTTGTTATGAGTCTGCTCCCTAATAGATTCTTTATTTGATCCCAAATGATGAAAGTTGGGTGTTTGCAGCCTCAGTAATGTTGTGATTATCAGATGTAATTGTTGGTTGTCAAATCACTATTTGTAAACATTGCTATTACTCAAGGTATGCCTAGCAAAAAATGGACTGTGTATACCAAGCTGTGCACTGTCTCTTTGATGTGGCATCTGCTGAGGTGGTTTGACTGTCATCTTAAATAATGAAACCTCTTTATCACAGGTAATCACATGATCTCTATAAGGTGCAGAGATGCATAACTTTTGGGTGTATTCCATTGCTTTCACATATCCTTGTTTTGGGTGTGTTATAATCTCAGCAGGGCCATCACCTTTGCCTTGTAGAGGAATATATCTTCTAAATAGATTTTCCCAACTGTCTACTCATCTAATAGCTTACTGCATCTAGAAGCCAAATTTGAATGAAAACACAAGGTGATTAATAATTATAATACTATCGATGCAAATTCTCCACAAAAACTTTAAAGTCTGTATCACACACACACAAAAACTTTAAAGTCTGTATCCAACACACACGCAAACTTTAAAGTCTATTTCACACACACACGTTCACACATTCAGATTGAAGGTTAATGTATTTTGAACTGTCTATCCTTATAAATCCAATACTTGAAAGGGAAATTGATAAGGAAATCCATGATTACAGTTGGAAGATAGCATAAGATATAAGTATGAAATCCTTGAGACAGGCTTGCCAAACCTCAAGTGAAAGCTTCCTTTGCTTGGAGGTTCTAAAAGGCTTGTAACCGGAAGCATCCCAATATGACTACTACACATGACTAACACTGAAGGAGAAAATAGTTGAAGCATTTGCAGAAGAATTTAAAAAATTGCCAGTGCCAGATATCACAAGTACAGAATCACTTTTTACTTTTTCAAGACAAAGGATATTCCATTATTGATTCCGTGTCTTCCTTTCTGATGCTTAGAAAATATAACCTGCAAAAAATGAGAAAGAAATAATATCGTGAAAAAGAAATTATTGCCTTGTTATAGAAATTGAGCAAGATGACTTGATTATTAATTCCAATTGTAATACAATTTAACTAAATTGAAAGAATGTCCTCCTTGGTTGAACCATTTATACAATACAGGTACATATAACATACATTTAACAATCAGGTTTTTCAGACTGGAGGATCCTGAACCATAGGAGAGAGAAATAATTTTGACAGCAAAGAAGCATGCATTTGCCTTAACGAGTCCAACTGTGAACCAACCATTCATCCGAAAAGTTAGAATCATTGTTACCATTCAAATGGATATATAAATAGGAGAAGATATGTATTCAGAATTGATAGAGACCGTCCCTCCAGAAATTGGCTGAATTGATGACCAATTATTTTCCTTGCTCTTTCATACTGGCATAGAATGCCCTTATTTTAAAATTTGAAGAGGAACTTATACTTAAAAGTATAACTGAAATGCAGCCTTGTAAATTGCATATAGCTAACATTAAATCATCCAATTTTATCCCTAAAAAATGCTTTTTTCACAAATTCAATGCAAAAATGGATAGACAATGTAGATGAGACATTTACATTGGGAAGCTAAAATAATGTGATCTGCAGCTAAAATGGTCAGGGTACTGCCGCTTGTTTGCCCTTTTGAAGGAGACATGGGACTCGGTTCCCCTATTACTCCACCATATGAAGAATTTGAATGGGGTGGAGCCATGGGTGGAAAGACAGCAAGAGGTGTATATGAGGATGGTGGATTGGGAACCACATTACCTTTTTCACCCCTACAGATGATGCATTTTCAGCTCTTCCTCTAGATACACTACAGGGGCTTACAGCTGAAAATAAGGCTGTCGTTCTCAAGTACCATGTTTTGCATTCTTATTACCCTCTTGGATCTCTGGAACCTATACAAATATACACTTTTGTACCTATTGTTTTAATGGCTTGGTGAAATTTGGTACAATTGTTTGGGTAAATATCTTATGCCATCTCACATGATATTCTATCAAACAGTTCACATGCCATTTCTATGCTTCCACATTTTACATACATGTCTACCAGAGCATTTCCAACTAAAGTATATGAAAAAATCCTCCTTCCATGATACTTTGATGGATGTCCATACCCTGTTCCGAAGCTCCATGTTGGCACAAGTAGGGAGAATATTGGCGAAGGTTGTGGAATTTGGTTTTACACTTGCCAATTACATTTGCTTGAAAGTTTATAAAGCCTTTTCAACAAATCCATTTTGTACATATACTGCAATCATTGCAGTCCATGAGATGACATTTTTTTCAGGTATTCTGCCAAACAATTCATGTGTTTTGTTAATGCTTCCATTTTTTGCATGCATGTCTATTAGGGCAGTTGCGACCATAATATCATGGATGTCTATGCCCTGTTCCAAAGCTCCAATTTTGGCATGGGCAGGGAGGATGCTAGAAAAGGTTGCGGAATTCGGCTTTAAACCTGACAACTACATTTGCTTGGAAATTTCTAAAGCCCTTTCAACAAATCCATTTTGTACATATCTTGCAACCATTACTGTCCACGAGATGACATCTGTTTGAGGCATCTTGTCAAACACTTCACGTGCCTTGTCTATGCTTCCACATTTTGCATACATGTCTACCAGGGCAGTTGCAACTGTTAATGTTTATAGTGGCGGGAGATATTTTCTCCAAAATAAAATAAAATAATAAATCTCCAAGGCAGGTCGGCCTCTTGGTTTTCAAATAATATTATATTTTCTAGGGCTGACCTAGAGAGGAGGTCGCCTAGAGTTGTATATAAGCAAGGTGAAGATCTCTCATTTCAACATCAATTCATTCTCATTTCAATTTTTTCTAAGAAGTTCGCACTTCAAGCGGTAGATCGCCATTTTGTAGCAGCAGATCAAATTTCAAGGGGAAGCATATTTATTTGTATCTTTGCATCAAGGAGAGGTGTTATTATTCATTGTATTAAATTCGGCCTTGTGTAGGGCCTGAATTGTAAGCAGATTTCTGCTCTTATTCTTTCAATATATAAGAGATATATTTTGTTAGGTTTTTCTCCCTCGAGAAGGAGGGTTTTCCCAGGGTAATTTGCTGAGTTCTTTGTTTAGTGTGTTGTATTTATGCTTATTTACATTTCTGGTCTAAAACGAACATGGTATCAAAGCTAGGTTTAAGCAAAAATCCGATTAGATTTGTTTAAGCAGTCAAGACATCTCTTTATCTAAGGTAGTCTATCAAAGAATCGAAGATGGTGAACAGAGTCAAGGTCGAAGATAGGCTTGATGGAGCATCAAATTTCACCTCTTGGAAATTCAGAGTTCTTATTTCCTTAGAAGAAAATGATCTTCTATATTTCGTGGAAAATGATGTGCCCGAGCCATCCGATGATGCTGAGAAAATTCAATGGAAGAAAAATGGCATGAAGGCTAGAAAGATCATGATAGACTCCATTAAGGATCATTTAGTTCCGATTATCTCCAAGATGAAGATAGCCAAAGATATGTTCGAGGCTTTTCAAGGATTGTATGAGATCAACAATACTAGTAGAGCCCTTGCTTTGAGACAACAACTTTATCATATAAAAATGGCTAAAGGAGATTTAGTCATCTCCTTCTTCATGAAGATTTTTGATTTAAGAGATCAACTATGCACTATTGGAGACATAGTTGAAGATAGAGATCTGGTTATGTTGGCACTGAATGGTCTTCCTCAATCTTGGGAGCCCTTTATTCAAAGCATCAGTGGGAGATCTAAGTTGCCCAAGTTTGATCGCTTTTGAGCTGATTGCATTCAAGAAGAGTCCAAGTTGGCAGCAAGAGGAAAAAGGCGAAATTCTCATAATGAAGAAACTCATGTCCTTGTTGCACATGCTTCCAGAAGAAAAGGAAGAGAAAGGAAAAGAGGCAATTTCAAGAGGAATAGAGACAGAAAATCAAATTTTGTTCCAAAACCAAAGAAGAAGAAGAATCTCTCTCACATTCAATGTTTCAGGTGTGAGAAGTATGGTCACTATGCTCGAGATTGCATATCAAAACCTAAGCAGCATGCTTCTACTACAGATGTTGATGATGTGTCACCTCAAAAGGAATCTAGAGATGACTTAGAGGGATTTCTATTCATCTCCGCTCTTTCAAGCAATGTTCCAATTGACAGTGACACTTTTTGTATTGATAGTGGTGCTTCACGACATATTACAAGATATCAAGAGCATCTTACAAACTTGGTAGAGAAAGAAACTAACTTGCAAGTGATAATTGGAGATGATGCTTGTTATTCCGTAAAGGGAGCTGGGGCCACTTCTTTCCAGCTAGATTCAAGTATCCCTCTTCATTTGAGTGATGTTTTGTTTGTACCAGGGATCAAAAGAAATCTTGTCTCCATTTCAGCTTTGGAGGACAAAGGATACAAGGTTGCTTTTTCTGAAAGGAAAGTTCTTGCTTGGCCTAAGAACTCTAGTTAAAATCAGCTCGTGTAATTGGTGTTCAACAGGAGAGCCTATACAGATTATCAATTTGTCCAGTTCAAGCTTTATTGCTCAACTCTATTAGTTTGAGTGAGCTATGGAATAACAGACTTGCTCACTTACACTTCAGAGCCCTTCCATCCATGGAGAAGATGGCTACTGGTCTTCCTAAGCTTGGTTTGGAGCATGATGGCATTTGCAGAGGATGTGCACTTGGTAAGAATATCAAGAGTCCCTTCCATAGTAGTGATAGTAGATCAAAGGAAATTTTAGATCTTGTTCATTCTGATTTATGTGGACCAATGCCTATGGCATCCTTGAGTGGATTTTGGCTATGTGATTTTCATTGATGATTATTCTCGAAAGACTTGGATTTACTTCTTGAAATCTAAGAATTCTAAAGAAGTACTTGATAGATTCAAAGAATTCAAGGCTCAAGTTGAAAAAATGTCCAGGAAAAGGATTAAAGTTTTGAGATCAAACAATAGAGGAGAATACACTTCTAGAGGTTTTCGTAATTTCTGCATTGAGACAGGGATCAAGAAGGAGTTCTGTGTTCCATACAACCCTCAACAAAATGGAGTTGCTGAAAGAAAGAAGAAATCCATAGTAGAGGCAGCCAAGGCTATGATTCATGATCAAGATTTACAGACCTTCCTATGGGCAAAAGCTTCCAGAACTGCCGTGTATGTTAAGAATAGAAGCCCTCATCGAATATTGAGAAATATGGCTCTTGAAGAGGCTTTCACAAGTGTGAAACTTGAGGTAAGTCATTTAAGAATTTTTGGTTGTCCTATTTACATTCATGTTCCCAAGGATAAAAGATTTAAGCTAAAACCTTCAGGCAAGAAAGGTATATTTGTGGGATACAGTGAGTCTTCAAAAGCCTACAAAATTTATATTCCAGGGCAAAAACAGATTGAGATCAACAGGGATGTCTCCTTCGAAGAGGAAGTAGCCTTCAAAATATCTAAAGGGTCTTACATGGAGATAGACAGTGAAGAGCAAGAGACTTCTCAGGATATGGACATACCCCCTGATCATACTCTTGACATTGAGTCCAACGAACCAACCAAGACTATTGATCCAATTGATCCTATAGAACCAATTGATGGGCCTAGAGACATTGTCGTAGGTCAAAAGAGGCCTCTATGGGCTCGTCAAACTATGCAAGAGGTAGAAAAGTATGTAGCTCCTCGAGGCACCTTTAGGGAAAGCAAGAGACTACAAAAGTTTCTAGGTTATGTGGCATTGATGAGTCACATCATTGATTCTGAGCCTTCCAGTTTTGAGGAGGCATCCAACCAGCAGGTATGGAAAGATGCAATGACAGAAGAGTATTAGTCCATCATTAAGAATGATGTATGGAATGTTGTTCCGAGACCTGAAGGGAAATCGATAGTGTCTTCCAAATGGCTCTACAAAATCAAGCATGCAACTGATGGCAGCATTGAGAAACACAAGGCAAGATTTGTGGCATGAGGATTCTCTCAAAAGTAGCGAATAGATTATGAGGAGACATTTGCTCCTGTTGCTCGATACACTTCTATTAGGACAATTATTGCTAATGCATTCGCTAAAGGCTAGAAGTTACATCAAATGGATGTAAAGACTACATTTCTTAATGGTGTGATTGAAGAAGAAGTGTACATTGAGTAGCCAGATGGCTTTGTGATTCATGGGAAGGAGTCTCATGTATGTAGATTGAAGAAGGCATTGTTCAACCTCAAGCAAGCACCTCATGCATGGTATGAAATGATTGATAGATATTTGATGAGCTTGGGATTCTCTAAGAATGATGCAGATTCCAATCTTTACTTCAAGATAGTTGATGGTGAGGCTTTGATATTAGTTATTTATGTTGATTTATTTCTCCCTAGAGAAAAGTATCTCATTATCAAATGTAAGAAAGAGTTAGCCTCTGAGTTTGAGATGAAGGATCTTGGTCTTATGCATTACTTCCTAGGACTAGAAGTGTGGCAAAGACCTGATGAGATTATTCTAAGTCAAGGAAAATACACTATAGACATCTTGAAGAGATTTGGAATGATGGACTGCAAGTCCATGTCTACACCTATGGAGACAAATCTAAAGAAGTTGAGTGACTTTGTAGCTGATTCAAATTTGGTAGATCCCACCATGTATAGACAATTGATTGGATCATTGATGTATCTAGTCAACACTAGACCAGACATTTGTTATGTGGTGAGTACTCTTAGCCAATTCATGTGTGAGCCAAGACAAATACATCTAGTTTCACTAATGCATATTTTGAGATACTTGCGTGGCACTGTGGGATATGGCTTGAGATATACTTCTTGTGAAGATCTATTAAAGTTACAAGGCTATTTTGATTCTGATTGGGCCGGGAGTGTAACTGATAGGAAGAGCACCTTTGGATGTTGCTTCAGTTTGGGGTTTGCCATGATTTCTTGGTGTAACAGGAAGCAAACTTTTGTGGCACTAAGCACTGCATAGGCTGAATATATTGCACCATGTGTGGCAGCTCGAGAAGCAGTGTAGCTTTGAAAGCTCCTTACAAGATTGTTTGGTCAAACATTGGAGCTGACTGTGATTCATTGTGATAATCAAAATTGTGTGAAGCTCTTGGTAAATCTTGTATTCCATGATAGAATAAAGAATGTGGAGATCAAGTATCATTATTTCAAAGACATGGTGTTGAGGAAAGCAATTCAACTCAAGTACACTTGCACTGATGATTAGATGGTTGATATTCTCACCAAGCCTCTTTCCAAAGTGAAGTTTACATATTTTCGAGACAAGCTTGGGGTAGTGGAGAATCTCACCCTTGCTGAGAGGGAGACTCAACAACAGTGAGCTTTGCTATAATGCATATTTCTCTAAGACGGAGAAATATGAGGTGAAATACCTCATACATATCTGAGACGGAGATGTGGTTCTTTCCACACATGGGAGAAGCCATGGTGGACGTCATGTTGAGAGACTCCACGACAACATCACGTTGAGAGACTCCATGATGAACCCTTGTACTTGTGATTCTCTCCACACATGGGAGTAGCCATAGTGGATGTCATGTTGAGAGACTCCATGATGACATCACGTTGAGAGACTCTGTGATGAGCACTTGTACATATGTTTATTTCCATAGTAGCCATGGTGAATGTCATGTTGAGAGACTCCATGATGACATCACGTTGAGAGACTCCGTGATGAACTCCTGTACATCTTTGAGACTGAGATGTGGTTTTCCACAAATGGGTGTAGCCATTGTGAGTGTCATGTTGAGAGACTCCATGATGAGGATATTTGGAAAATACCTCCCTAGCTAAGAGGGAGTGTTAATGTTTATAGCGGCGGGAGATATTTTATTCAAAATAAAATTAAATAATAAATCTCCAAGGTAGGTCAGCCTCTTGGTTTTCAAATAATATTATATTTTCTAGGGCCAACCTAGAGAGGAGGTCGCCTAGACTTGTATATAAGCAAGGTGAAGATATCTCATTTCAACATCAATTCGCATTTTCTAAAAAAAAGTTCGCACTTCAAGTAACAAACTGCCATTTTGTAGTAGCAGATCAGATTTCAAGGGGACGCATATTTATTTGTATCTTTGCATCAAGGAGAGGTGTTATTAGTCATTGTATTAAATTCGGCCTTGTGTAGGGCCTGAATTGTAAGCAGATTTTTGCTCTTATTCTTTCAATATATAAGAGATATATTTTGTTGGGTTTTTCTCCCCCAAGGAGGGTTTTTCCAAGGTAATTCGTTGTGTTCTTTGTTTAGTGTGTTGTATTTCTGCTTATTTACATTTCTGGTCTAAAACTAACAACAACTACAGAGGTAATGAAAAAAAACACGTTTACTACAAGTTTTTAGTATTTCAGGCATTGGATCAGCGGTGAATGAAATACTACAAAAATTCAGTGGTGCAGATGTGGTTTTCATCCTCTTGCATCTGCTATTGAACAGTATTCACCGTGGATTATGGAAGTCAGCCTGCCTCTGTTCAAATAGGAAACAACTACTCCCCCATTTTTTTCAATTTGCCAATCAATGGATGAAACAACTTTAATTGTCTTGTAAGGTATGACAGATACCAGCCATAAACATTATGTTTCCAGTCCATGATCCAACCCATGACTTGCAACTCACCACACTTAAAAAATCATGATGTAGACTCCAAGTCTTGATTCTAGTTCACAACCTGAACTTTCTCTAACTAGTTATCATAGTAGATTCTAAGTTCCAGTTCCTATCTAGTTCATTTACCCTATGACTAAGGCATAGATTTATTCTTAACAAAGAAAAGCTTAGATTTTAATACTAACCTTGGAGTTTAGTTCCAAGTTCTAGTTCTTGCTTGAAACTTGACCCTACTTGGGATCCAACTATAAAATTTCACTAAGGAAATCAAGCAAATCTTTAGTCTTAGCTACTATTTTGAATTTGTGGGCTCAATTTCCTATTTATAGTAGAATTTTGACACCAAGAAACTCAAAATTAAAAATATTTAATGATCATAATGGATCGTGTGTGTTTATTATAGAATTTTCTTGATTTTGTACTAAGAAATTTGATAAGATTGACAACCTACTTGCAATAATTAAGTATGAGTTTCAAGGTGTAGTATTTTGGAGTTGATTCCTCAAACCTACAACTTCCAAGTATCACTCACAATCAAACACTTGCCACATAAAGAAAAAAACAAAGTTATGGAGGCCAAGATCTACTGATCCGAAACATAAATGATCAATAATGGCCATTAAAATAATGAATTACAATAAAAAATCCTTATAAAAGGGAAAAAAAAACCATAGAGAAACCCTAGGTGAGGATAAAAGGAGATCATAACATGTGTCCATATCCTATGAACTGAAACAATAATTAAGTAAATATCTTTTTACTCTAACACCCCCCTTAAGCACAACTTAGGGAGAACCTAAAACCTCTAAATGATGAATATATAAAATGAAAAGGATGGGTCCAAAAAAACTAGGCCTTCTAAAGTATCCATGCAGTACAATTGAAAACTATCTCTCATAATTAAAGGAAAGGATAAATCCTCATGGGAAAAAATCCTCTCCAAAAGAGAGAAATACAAATGAAGGACTAAGAAGCCTAAAAATCAATGTCCCAAAAAGAGTAGAAACATGAAGAACACCATTGAAGCATGAATAAGCTACAAAAAACTATGGAAATATGATTACTATAGTGTTGAAACTAAAGAACCTCCTTTGAAATTAAAATGAAGATCAAGATCAAGAAGACAAAAATATTCACAAGTTCCCTTAATGATACTACTCAAATAATGATCAAATGACAAACAAATGCAATAATCTGATAGTAAAATATACATATGACACATGAATATGCATGAGTGAACCCAGTAACACTACTTGACCAATGCAAAGTAAATGTAAGTAAAAAATACAGGTTCCAATAGTATGAAGAAATTGATCAACTAAGGATGGAAGGTTTTGTTGGACTCAAGCAACACTAAGAGAGGGGGGGAGGGGGGGAATCAGTGTTGAGAAATTTTAAACATTATTAATTTGTCCTTTCAGGTGCTTAAAACATTCAATCAAAAGAAAGATGCATGAACATGAAACAATAAGCCACAACACCATAACACAAGGATTTTTACGTGGAAACCCTGTTAGGGGAAAAACCACGGTGGAGGTCAATCCATAATTTGAATACTCAAATATAGTGTTTTACAAAATGGGAATGCACTTGCATTCAGGCACACTGCTCAAAATATGGAGGGCTTACTGTCTTATAAGAGATTTGGATTACACTAAAGGATTGAATTGAGATGATAACATCTACAAATGCCTGATTACAATTCTAGTTAGGCTCATAGATCAGATTCTGGACCTTCTGTCTGATTCTGCACTTTGCTTTGCTCTGCCTTAATTCGCTTCACAAAAATCCTCTTCTGCACAAATAAAAATCACTCAATTGATCTTTTGATATTCACACACACATCAACACATATCGAACTCACACACATGCACACCAAAATGAATTAATCAATCTCATATATATATCTGCTACCAAGAATTCAATCGCTATATGTCAGCTTCAATGAAATAGAAAATATCTTCCAACTGTCGGCTCAAATCATGAATAAATTTTAATGCGCATCCGCCAAAGTCAGCCATAGCATAGTTAGGACCCAAAACAAAATATTCAAACACAAAAATACTTTAAACAATTCCATCTTGAACATCTGCAACATCCAACATTCGCTTAGTTGGCCTTCATATACTAATAAATAGAAAATCGAATAACCAGATCTCCTAACTTGTACACCAATTGATGCGACAACACAAAACTCAAGAGTAAGACATTTCAGATACCCAATGACCTTTCCTGAGATCCATAGCCAAAACTGATAACCTGGTAATGCAAACTACTTGACAGATTCAAGCTTCAACCAGATACCATGTTCTTCACTCTGCCTTCCTATATAAAGAAATGCTGACATGTGGACCAGATCAATGACTTCAATTGCCATCAATGACAAGACTAGAAGCCATATGCCAACAATCTCCCCCTTTGGCATTGATGGCAACACTTAGTGAAAAATGACTAAGTGTCAGAACCTTCAAAGCTTCAAAACGCCATAGGTGACAAAACTCAACAAAACTCCCCCTAAGTTTGATAAGGCATTTTTCACTGCTCTCTCTCCCCCTTTGACATCAATGACAAAAAATTTCTTTCCCCCCCTTTGAAGTGTAACCAAAACTTACTTGTGCAAAAATTGATTCAAAAACTTGAAGAAATATAGTCGCTAATTGAAGATTATTTTGTGTTTCTCCTTCAACTCTGGAAGAAACTTCTTCCATGCATCCACTGCAATCCTGGTGATTATGATCATGTTGTTATTCTTAGATGTCCGGTTGATAATTTTGGTGAGGGATTCCGGAATGGTGAAGACATCTTCCAATGCTTCTCCCTTCCTTAGTATCTCAATCAATTGTTCCAACCTACATTTGGTTATGTCCTTCACTTTCCAAAAAGTGTCAACATTCCTATTCTTGGTGTTCTGAACATTTGTATGCTCTAACTGCAATTATTGAATTATTTTCTTGATTGAACCATCAACATCCTAAGACATGTCAAAGTTTTGACCAATATTGTTCAACTCTATTTCAATTTGTTCCAGCTTCTCTTTGTACTTGTTGATTGCATGAGGCCATTGAAGACAATAGTTATAAATGCTTTATGCATTGTCTTAGTTCATTCATGTGCTTTTTCAACTTGGTAAGTGACAATTTGTACTACTTCTTCAGGTGTAGAATCACTTCTTCTTCCTTATTCTGAGATTCAGAGTCAATGATTTCCTTGATACATTCAATCATCTCTTCTGGCAACTTATTCTGCAAACTCTCCAATTTGATATGATTGTGCACAAAATGAGCACTTAGTACACTTAAGATCATGTCCTCTGCTCATATGAAGGTCTAATAGACCATATTTTTGCAATCTTCTGCATTCCATCTTCCTCACGAATAAGCTGCATTAGATATTCCTTGGTTAGATCACCTTCTTCTTCACTTCCTTCTACCATTTCCTTTTCTTGTTCTGGTTCAGTTGTTTCCAGTTCTTTTCCAAGGGTGTCCTCAGACTCCTCAACAAATTTCTCATTTGGTATGCCCACAATCACTTGTTCTTTTCCCTTCCCTTCAAATTTAAGAGTCTTGCATGCTAGTGGAATACATACAACCATTTCCTTTGTTCTTCTCTTCTTTCTTTCCATCTCACCAGAGGAACCAACTTCAAGTCCTCTTACCAGAATGGAAACACCAATTGAACCAAACTTTCTTAACAAACCCTTAAAGAAACTTTCATATACTTGATCATAGTTTTCCAAATTGTTAGAGTATATGTAAATCTGCTTGCAAACTAGTTCACTCTCTTCCCATGCTACATTGTTGTTCAAGGGTAAACAATTCAGAAAATACATCACAAGGCATATAACCAAAGTACCAAACCTAAAAGGGTAACCTTTCTCCTTTGTCAATTGCATGTTCTCCATCAGTTGATCTTTCAGCAATCCACAAAGATCAAAATCCTGATCTTCCATTATCATCTTGTGTGAAATATAAACTGCACCTACCAAAGTAGCACCTTCTCTGTTTCTAAAAAAGGTTTTGTAAGATATTCCATGCGCAATGTACCTTGTCACTGAATCCTTAATTGTGGATATTATCAATGACCTTTGGTCTCCAGTTACTCCAGTTAGGGTTTCAACTTCTTTATTTTGAATTGATTTCTTCCTCGATACTT
>VDFB02000015.1:131263461-131319062 GCA_007258455.2 Sequoia sempervirens | reverse complement strand
TTGAAGACCTCTTGGTTCCAAGTTCTTACCCTAATCTGATTCCTACTTGAAAAACTTTGTCAAAATAAACCCTTAACTAGCAATTGCACCTTGGTGTGCAATGGGTACACTGAAAAGGTGTGAAAGATCAATTTGAAAAAAGTCTAATTTTGTGGGTACATTTGTGCAATAATGGTGTCATTGGAGAAGTGATATGTATCCATTTACAAGGATCCAAACACAATTGAAACATTATCTTTGAATTAGGAAAATAATTAAGCTCCTCTATCATAAATATCTATATGCATGGGTCCATTTTGTTTGGTATTGCTATTTTGGAGAAGTGATATGTAGTTTAAATGTTTGGCAACTTTGATTCATTTAACTGTCAAATGTTATGTCATCAGCAACGCCATCCAACAAGAGTTCAAATAAAGAGGCAGATTTTTTTCAAAAACACACAACACACAAACAGATGACAAAAATCTCTCATGCAATGACTTCCTAAAATTAGACTATTTGAGCTGATGCGTACCATGACAAAAAATAAGAAATGGGGAGAGGGTAATGTCCAACTGTAAAATAAATATACTTACCTTTTTTCCATAAATTTCCATACCCTGTTCCAAAGCTCTCATTTTTGCACACCAGGTAGAATGCTGACAAAATTTATGAGATTTGGCTTTACACCTGCAAATTGCATTTTCTTAAAAGTTTGTTGATTTTTTTTAACAAATTCATATTGTGCAATTATGGCAGGTCATGATGCAATATTTGTTTGAGGCATTTGTCAAACATTTTAACTCCCTAATTCTTTTCAAAATTCGATTTATGCAGTCATACTTGTTGGAATTTTCTAAAGCCTTTTCAACAAATCCATTTTGTGCATATCCTGCAACCAGTGCAGTCCACGGGATGACATTTGTTTGAGGAATCTTGTCAAACACTTCACATGCCTTGTCTACGCTTCAACATTTTACATACATGTCTACTAGGGCAGTTGCAACTACAACATCTGGCAAATGGCGAGGTGATGAAAAAAAACATGTTTACTACTGGGTTGAAACATAATCTACCCTTGGCAAGGGGTCAAACAGTCATGGTGTTTGACAACGAAATCAAAGAAGCTATTAAATAACAATCTGCAAATGTTTTAGGAAACAACAGACCAAATACCATATGACAAAATGTAAAACAACAATCGGAAGCATATATATAATTTGCTCGGTACTTCTTTATCACTAACAAGCCTGCCATCTCGATTCATAGTTTTCATTGCCCTTTGAAAGTGAAATCACTGTCTTCCATGTCTCTCATCTTTGCATTGTCACTTCCTTGCTGCCCTTGAGACTTATCTTGACATGTCCATCATTATCTGCCATTCAATGCTATTCCGATCCACATTCTGGATAGACTTGCCATTTAGGTTTTCTACTGCAGGTCCATTACATCTCCGATCTTCTTTGGTTGTCACATCAACATACTCTGAGACTACATTAATCTCTTCTCTTCTAGAATCCATGCTCATACCTTCAGAAATATCCATTATGGCTTCTTTAGTCACAACGTGAGTGGTTATTGCTTCTTGAGTAGTAACATCTGTGCATGTTATGGGTTATTCTATAGGTATTCAGGTGAACAAGGATCAGTTTCTGATCCCTTTATTCCATCTATCTCTGAACCTTATAAAACTTGAGTCTCATCAACACCCCTTTCACTATTCAAAGAAACAATATGATCATCTATATTCATTAAAAAAACCTCAGAAACAACAATTGTATCCTCCAATGGAAGTTCAATGTAATCTTCATAGGTGATTTATGTAGCATTATTACCTTGTTCTGTCATAGCAACACAATCTCTTTCTTCAACTTGTTCCATCTCATTTGAAGATAGGCACCATCATGCTCCCTTAGAAAATACTGATGCTAATGTATTTACATAATAACCACCCTTTTTCTTCAAGTTCATTTGCCTTACTGGTTATTGGATCCAATATGCTTTCAATATGTCTGAACTAGTCTTCAGACTACTTCTAGGACAGCTGTGTCCAATTCTCAATACTTCATTCTTCTCTAACTTTGTACCGTGAAATTCATCATTTTCTATTCTCCTCTCACCATGCTGCCAACATTGTTTTACTTTGACTGTACTCCAACATATTGCTGCTGAGAGGGAGAGTCAACTCCAAATGATTTCTACAGGTGGCTTAGATTCTTCCCTAAAAATTTTGCATTATACCCACGGAAGGTTCTTAAAACTACCTTACCAGTCTGATGCCTAAATCTGTAACTGCAGTTCTGCATGCTAAGGACAGGAAATTGTAGTCTACAGATTCCTTTTAAAAACACTCCCATGATAAGACTCTTACAAAATGTAAAATTGCAAAGAATGTGATGCATTTTCTTTAATATATGATGTGCCTTTAAGAAATTGGTAACAGATAAATGAGGAGAAACATTTCAGATATTGGCTTAGTCTCCAAGTTTCACACCCTGTCATAGTCAAATGACAGTCTTCTCCCCAAAACTCTTGCCAAAGTTTTGACAATTAAAACTTGAAATTGGCTTGTCATCTAAACTATTGGAGATAATATAAAACCATTAACATGGAGATCCCACAAATGTCAGTCAAGATGTACTTCCTTCAAACTACTATCTTGCTTCAATCTATCAGTAGGATAATAATTGTGGTCTTCGGATACTAATGATACTTTGTCTAAAGGCCAAGGACTGCTCACAATAAAGTTGTTATGAGTCTGCTCCCTAATAGATTCTTTATTTGATCCCAAATGATGAAAGTTGGGTGTTTGCAGCCTCAGTAATGTTGTGATTATCAGATGTAATTGTTGGTTGTCAAATCACTATTTGTAAACATTGCTATTACTCAAGGTATGCCTAGCAAAAAATGGACTGTGTATACCAAGCTGTGCACTGTCTCTTTGATGTGGCATCTGCTGAGGTGGTTTGACTGTCATCTTAAATAATGAAACCTCTTTATCACAGGTAATCACATGATCTCTATAAGGTGCAGAGATGCATAACTTTTGGGTGTATTCCATTGCTTTCACATATCCTTGTTTTGGGTGTGTTATAATCTCAGCAGGGCCATCACCTTTGCCTTGTAGAGGAATATATCTTCTAAATAGATTTTCCCAACTGTCTACTCATCTAATAGCTTACTGCATCTAGAAGCCAAATTTGAATGAAAACACAAGGTGATTAATAATTATAATACTATCGATGCAAATTCTCCACAAAAACTTTAAAGTCTGTATCACACACACACAAAAACTTTAAAGTCTGTATCCAACACACACGCAAACTTTAAAGTCTATTTCACACACACACGTTCACACATTCAGATTGAAGGTTAATGTATTTTGAACTGTCTATCCTTATAAATCCAATACTTGAAAGGGAAATTGATAAGGAAATCCATGATTACAGTTGGAAGATAGCATAAGATATAAGTATGAAATCCTTGAGACAGGCTTGCCAAACCTCAAGTGAAAGCTTCCTTTGCTTGGAGGTTCTAAAAGGCTTGTAACCGGAAGCATCCCAATATGACTACTACACATGACTAACACTGAAGGAGAAAATAGTTGAAGCATTTGCAGAAGAATTTAAAAAATTGCCAGTGCCAGATATCACAAGTACAGAATCACTTTTTACTTTTTCAAGACAAAGGATATTCCATTATTGATTCCGTGTCTTCCTTTCTGATGCTTAGAAAATATAACCTGCAAAAAATGAGAAAGAAATAATATCGTGAAAAAGAAATTATTGCCTTGTTATAGAAATTGAGCAAGATGACTTGATTATTAATTCCAATTGTAATACAATTTAACTAAATTGAAAGAATGTCCTCCTTGGTTGAACCATTTATACAATACAGGTACATATAACATACATTTAACAATCAGGTTTTTCAGACTGGAGGATCCTGAACCATAGGAGAGAGAAATAATTTTGACAGCAAAGAAGCATGCATTTGCCTTAACGAGTCCAACTGTGAACCAACCATTCATCCGAAAAGTTAGAATCATTGTTACCATTCAAATGGATATATAAATAGGAGAAGATATGTATTCAGAATTGATAGAGACCGTCCCTCCAGAAATTGGCTGAATTGATGACCAATTATTTTCCTTGCTCTTTCATACTGGCATAGAATGCCCTTATTTTAAAATTTGAAGAGGAACTTATACTTAAAAGTATAACTGAAATGCAGCCTTGTAAATTGCATATAGCTAACATTAAATCATCCAATTTTATCCCTAAAAAATGCTTTTTTCACAAATTCAATGCAAAAATGGATAGACAATGTAGATGAGACATTTACATTGGGAAGCTAAAATAATGTGATCTGCAGCTAAAATGGTCAGGGTACTGCCGCTTGTTTGCCCTTTTGAAGGAGACATGGGACTCGGTTCCCCTATTACTCCACCATATGAAGAATTTGAATGGGGTGGAGCCATGGGTGGAAAGACAGCAAGAGGTGTATATGAGGATGGTGGATTGGGAACCACATTACCTTTTTCACCCCTACAGATGATGCATTTTCAGCTCTTCCTCTAGATACACTACAGGGGCTTACAGCTGAAAATAAGGCTGTCGTTCTCAAGTACCATGTTTTGCATTCTTATTACCCTCTTGGATCTCTGGAACCTATACAAATATACACTTTTGTACCTATTGTTTTAATGGCTTGGTGAAATTTGGTACAATTGTTTGGGTAAATATCTTATGCCATCTCACATGATATTCTATCAAACAGTTCACATGCCATTTCTATGCTTCCACATTTTACATACATGTCTACCAGAGCATTTCCAACTAAAGTATATGAAAAAATCCTCCTTCCATGATACTTTGATGGATGTCCATACCCTGTTCCGAAGCTCCATGTTGGCACAAGTAGGGAGAATATTGGCGAAGGTTGTGGAATTTGGTTTTACACTTGCCAATTACATTTGCTTGAAAGTTTATAAAGCCTTTTCAACAAATCCATTTTGTACATATACTGCAATCATTGCAGTCCATGAGATGACATTTTTTTCAGGTATTCTGCCAAACAATTCATGTGTTTTGTTAATGCTTCCATTTTTTGCATGCATGTCTATTAGGGCAGTTGCGACCATAATATCATGGATGTCTATGCCCTGTTCCAAAGCTCCAATTTTGGCATGGGCAGGGAGGATGCTAGAAAAGGTTGCGGAATTCGGCTTTAAACCTGACAACTACATTTGCTTGGAAATTTCTAAAGCCCTTTCAACAAATCCATTTTGTACATATCTTGCAACCATTACTGTCCACGAGATGACATCTGTTTGAGGCATCTTGTCAAACACTTCACGTGCCTTGTCTATGCTTCCACATTTTGCATACATGTCTACCAGGGCAGTTGCAACTGTTAATGTTTATAGTGGCGGGAGATATTTTCTCCAAAATAAAATAAAATAATAAATCTCCAAGGCAGGTCGGCCTCTTGGTTTTCAAATAATATTATATTTTCTAGGGCTGACCTAGAGAGGAGGTCGCCTAGAGTTGTATATAAGCAAGGTGAAGATCTCTCATTTCAACATCAATTCATTCTCATTTCAATTTTTTCTAAGAAGTTCGCACTTCAAGCGGTAGATCGCCATTTTGTAGCAGCAGATCAAATTTCAAGGGGAAGCATATTTATTTGTATCTTTGCATCAAGGAGAGGTGTTATTATTCATTGTATTAAATTCGGCCTTGTGTAGGGCCTGAATTGTAAGCAGATTTCTGCTCTTATTCTTTCAATATATAAGAGATATATTTTGTTAGGTTTTTCTCCCTCGAGAAGGAGGGTTTTCCCAGGGTAATTTGCTGAGTTCTTTGTTTAGTGTGTTGTATTTATGCTTATTTACATTTCTGGTCTAAAACGAACATGGTATCAAAGCTAGGTTTAAGCAAAAATCCGATTAGATTTGTTTAAGCAGTCAAGACATCTCTTTATCTAAGGTAGTCTATCAAAGAATCGAAGATGGTGAACAGAGTCAAGGTCGAAGATAGGCTTGATGGAGCATCAAATTTCACCTCTTGGAAATTCAGAGTTCTTATTTCCTTAGAAGAAAATGATCTTCTATATTTCGTGGAAAATGATGTGCCCGAGCCATCCGATGATGCTGAGAAAATTCAATGGAAGAAAAATGGCATGAAGGCTAGAAAGATCATGATAGACTCCATTAAGGATCATTTAGTTCCGATTATCTCCAAGATGAAGATAGCCAAAGATATGTTCGAGGCTTTTCAAGGATTGTATGAGATCAACAATACTAGTAGAGCCCTTGCTTTGAGACAACAACTTTATCATATAAAAATGGCTAAAGGAGATTTAGTCATCTCCTTCTTCATGAAGATTTTTGATTTAAGAGATCAACTATGCACTATTGGAGACATAGTTGAAGATAGAGATCTGGTTATGTTGGCACTGAATGGTCTTCCTCAATCTTGGGAGCCCTTTATTCAAAGCATCAGTGGGAGATCTAAGTTGCCCAAGTTTGATCGCTTTTGAGCTGATTGCATTCAAGAAGAGTCCAAGTTGGCAGCAAGAGGAAAAAGGCGAAATTCTCATAATGAAGAAACTCATGTCCTTGTTGCACATGCTTCCAGAAGAAAAGGAAGAGAAAGGAAAAGAGGCAATTTCAAGAGGAATAGAGACAGAAAATCAAATTTTGTTCCAAAACCAAAGAAGAAGAAGAATCTCTCTCACATTCAATGTTTCAGGTGTGAGAAGTATGGTCACTATGCTCGAGATTGCATATCAAAACCTAAGCAGCATGCTTCTACTACAGATGTTGATGATGTGTCACCTCAAAAGGAATCTAGAGATGACTTAGAGGGATTTCTATTCATCTCCGCTCTTTCAAGCAATGTTCCAATTGACAGTGACACTTTTTGTATTGATAGTGGTGCTTCACGACATATTACAAGATATCAAGAGCATCTTACAAACTTGGTAGAGAAAGAAACTAACTTGCAAGTGATAATTGGAGATGATGCTTGTTATTCCGTAAAGGGAGCTGGGGCCACTTCTTTCCAGCTAGATTCAAGTATCCCTCTTCATTTGAGTGATGTTTTGTTTGTACCAGGGATCAAAAGAAATCTTGTCTCCATTTCAGCTTTGGAGGACAAAGGATACAAGGTTGCTTTTTCTGAAAGGAAAGTTCTTGCTTGGCCTAAGAACTCTAGTTAAAATCAGCTCGTGTAATTGGTGTTCAACAGGAGAGCCTATACAGATTATCAATTTGTCCAGTTCAAGCTTTATTGCTCAACTCTATTAGTTTGAGTGAGCTATGGAATAACAGACTTGCTCACTTACACTTCAGAGCCCTTCCATCCATGGAGAAGATGGCTACTGGTCTTCCTAAGCTTGGTTTGGAGCATGATGGCATTTGCAGAGGATGTGCACTTGGTAAGAATATCAAGAGTCCCTTCCATAGTAGTGATAGTAGATCAAAGGAAATTTTAGATCTTGTTCATTCTGATTTATGTGGACCAATGCCTATGGCATCCTTGAGTGGATTTTGGCTATGTGATTTTCATTGATGATTATTCTCGAAAGACTTGGATTTACTTCTTGAAATCTAAGAATTCTAAAGAAGTACTTGATAGATTCAAAGAATTCAAGGCTCAAGTTGAAAAAATGTCCAGGAAAAGGATTAAAGTTTTGAGATCAAACAATAGAGGAGAATACACTTCTAGAGGTTTTCGTAATTTCTGCATTGAGACAGGGATCAAGAAGGAGTTCTGTGTTCCATACAACCCTCAACAAAATGGAGTTGCTGAAAGAAAGAAGAAATCCATAGTAGAGGCAGCCAAGGCTATGATTCATGATCAAGATTTACAGACCTTCCTATGGGCAAAAGCTTCCAGAACTGCCGTGTATGTTAAGAATAGAAGCCCTCATCGAATATTGAGAAATATGGCTCTTGAAGAGGCTTTCACAAGTGTGAAACTTGAGGTAAGTCATTTAAGAATTTTTGGTTGTCCTATTTACATTCATGTTCCCAAGGATAAAAGATTTAAGCTAAAACCTTCAGGCAAGAAAGGTATATTTGTGGGATACAGTGAGTCTTCAAAAGCCTACAAAATTTATATTCCAGGGCAAAAACAGATTGAGATCAACAGGGATGTCTCCTTCGAAGAGGAAGTAGCCTTCAAAATATCTAAAGGGTCTTACATGGAGATAGACAGTGAAGAGCAAGAGACTTCTCAGGATATGGACATACCCCCTGATCATACTCTTGACATTGAGTCCAACGAACCAACCAAGACTATTGATCCAATTGATCCTATAGAACCAATTGATGGGCCTAGAGACATTGTCGTAGGTCAAAAGAGGCCTCTATGGGCTCGTCAAACTATGCAAGAGGTAGAAAAGTATGTAGCTCCTCGAGGCACCTTTAGGGAAAGCAAGAGACTACAAAAGTTTCTAGGTTATGTGGCATTGATGAGTCACATCATTGATTCTGAGCCTTCCAGTTTTGAGGAGGCATCCAACCAGCAGGTATGGAAAGATGCAATGACAGAAGAGTATTAGTCCATCATTAAGAATGATGTATGGAATGTTGTTCCGAGACCTGAAGGGAAATCGATAGTGTCTTCCAAATGGCTCTACAAAATCAAGCATGCAACTGATGGCAGCATTGAGAAACACAAGGCAAGATTTGTGGCATGAGGATTCTCTCAAAAGTAGCGAATAGATTATGAGGAGACATTTGCTCCTGTTGCTCGATACACTTCTATTAGGACAATTATTGCTAATGCATTCGCTAAAGGCTAGAAGTTACATCAAATGGATGTAAAGACTACATTTCTTAATGGTGTGATTGAAGAAGAAGTGTACATTGAGTAGCCAGATGGCTTTGTGATTCATGGGAAGGAGTCTCATGTATGTAGATTGAAGAAGGCATTGTTCAACCTCAAGCAAGCACCTCATGCATGGTATGAAATGATTGATAGATATTTGATGAGCTTGGGATTCTCTAAGAATGATGCAGATTCCAATCTTTACTTCAAGATAGTTGATGGTGAGGCTTTGATATTAGTTATTTATGTTGATTTATTTCTCCCTAGAGAAAAGTATCTCATTATCAAATGTAAGAAAGAGTTAGCCTCTGAGTTTGAGATGAAGGATCTTGGTCTTATGCATTACTTCCTAGGACTAGAAGTGTGGCAAAGACCTGATGAGATTATTCTAAGTCAAGGAAAATACACTATAGACATCTTGAAGAGATTTGGAATGATGGACTGCAAGTCCATGTCTACACCTATGGAGACAAATCTAAAGAAGTTGAGTGACTTTGTAGCTGATTCAAATTTGGTAGATCCCACCATGTATAGACAATTGATTGGATCATTGATGTATCTAGTCAACACTAGACCAGACATTTGTTATGTGGTGAGTACTCTTAGCCAATTCATGTGTGAGCCAAGACAAATACATCTAGTTTCACTAATGCATATTTTGAGATACTTGCGTGGCACTGTGGGATATGGCTTGAGATATACTTCTTGTGAAGATCTATTAAAGTTACAAGGCTATTTTGATTCTGATTGGGCCGGGAGTGTAACTGATAGGAAGAGCACCTTTGGATGTTGCTTCAGTTTGGGGTTTGCCATGATTTCTTGGTGTAACAGGAAGCAAACTTTTGTGGCACTAAGCACTGCATAGGCTGAATATATTGCACCATGTGTGGCAGCTCGAGAAGCAGTGTAGCTTTGAAAGCTCCTTACAAGATTGTTTGGTCAAACATTGGAGCTGACTGTGATTCATTGTGATAATCAAAATTGTGTGAAGCTCTTGGTAAATCTTGTATTCCATGATAGAATAAAGAATGTGGAGATCAAGTATCATTATTTCAAAGACATGGTGTTGAGGAAAGCAATTCAACTCAAGTACACTTGCACTGATGATTAGATGGTTGATATTCTCACCAAGCCTCTTTCCAAAGTGAAGTTTACATATTTTCGAGACAAGCTTGGGGTAGTGGAGAATCTCACCCTTGCTGAGAGGGAGACTCAACAACAGTGAGCTTTGCTATAATGCATATTTCTCTAAGACGGAGAAATATGAGGTGAAATACCTCATACATATCTGAGACGGAGATGTGGTTCTTTCCACACATGGGAGAAGCCATGGTGGACGTCATGTTGAGAGACTCCACGACAACATCACGTTGAGAGACTCCATGATGAACCCTTGTACTTGTGATTCTCTCCACACATGGGAGTAGCCATAGTGGATGTCATGTTGAGAGACTCCATGATGACATCACGTTGAGAGACTCTGTGATGAGCACTTGTACATATGTTTATTTCCATAGTAGCCATGGTGAATGTCATGTTGAGAGACTCCATGATGACATCACGTTGAGAGACTCCGTGATGAACTCCTGTACATCTTTGAGACTGAGATGTGGTTTTCCACAAATGGGTGTAGCCATTGTGAGTGTCATGTTGAGAGACTCCATGATGAGGATATTTGGAAAATACCTCCCTAGCTAAGAGGGAGTGTTAATGTTTATAGCGGCGGGAGATATTTTATTCAAAATAAAATTAAATAATAAATCTCCAAGGTAGGTCAGCCTCTTGGTTTTCAAATAATATTATATTTTCTAGGGCCAACCTAGAGAGGAGGTCGCCTAGACTTGTATATAAGCAAGGTGAAGATATCTCATTTCAACATCAATTCGCATTTTCTAAAAAAAAGTTCGCACTTCAAGTAACAAACTGCCATTTTGTAGTAGCAGATCAGATTTCAAGGGGACGCATATTTATTTGTATCTTTGCATCAAGGAGAGGTGTTATTAGTCATTGTATTAAATTCGGCCTTGTGTAGGGCCTGAATTGTAAGCAGATTTTTGCTCTTATTCTTTCAATATATAAGAGATATATTTTGTTGGGTTTTTCTCCCCCAAGGAGGGTTTTTCCAAGGTAATTCGTTGTGTTCTTTGTTTAGTGTGTTGTATTTCTGCTTATTTACATTTCTGGTCTAAAACTAACAACAACTACAGAGGTAATGAAAAAAAACACGTTTACTACAAGTTTTTAGTATTTCAGGCATTGGATCAGCGGTGAATGAAATACTACAAAAATTCAGTGGTGCAGATGTGGTTTTCATCCTCTTGCATCTGCTATTGAACAGTATTCACCGTGGATTATGGAAGTCAGCCTGCCTCTGTTCAAATAGGAAACAACTACTCCCCCATTTTTTTCAATTTGCCAATCAATGGATGAAACAACTTTAATTGTCTTGTAAGGTATGACAGATACCAGCCATAAACATTATGTTTCCAGTCCATGATCCAACCCATGACTTGCAACTCACCACACTTAAAAAATCATGATGTAGACTCCAAGTCTTGATTCTAGTTCACAACCTGAACTTTCTCTAACTAGTTATCATAGTAGATTCTAAGTTCCAGTTCCTATCTAGTTCATTTACCCTATGACTAAGGCATAGATTTATTCTTAACAAAGAAAAGCTTAGATTTTAATACTAACCTTGGAGTTTAGTTCCAAGTTCTAGTTCTTGCTTGAAACTTGACCCTACTTGGGATCCAACTATAAAATTTCACTAAGGAAATCAAGCAAATCTTTAGTCTTAGCTACTATTTTGAATTTGTGGGCTCAATTTCCTATTTATAGTAGAATTTTGACACCAAGAAACTCAAAATTAAAAATATTTAATGATCATAATGGATCGTGTGTGTTTATTATAGAATTTTCTTGATTTTGTACTAAGAAATTTGATAAGATTGACAACCTACTTGCAATAATTAAGTATGAGTTTCAAGGTGTAGTATTTTGGAGTTGATTCCTCAAACCTACAACTTCCAAGTATCACTCACAATCAAACACTTGCCACATAAAGAAAAAAACAAAGTTATGGAGGCCAAGATCTACTGATCCGAAACATAAATGATCAATAATGGCCATTAAAATAATGAATTACAATAAAAAATCCTTATAAAAGGGAAAAAAAAACCATAGAGAAACCCTAGGTGAGGATAAAAGGAGATCATAACATGTGTCCATATCCTATGAACTGAAACAATAATTAAGTAAATATCTTTTTACTCTAACACCCCCCTTAAGCACAACTTAGGGAGAACCTAAAACCTCTAAATGATGAATATATAAAATGAAAAGGATGGGTCCAAAAAAACTAGGCCTTCTAAAGTATCCATGCAGTACAATTGAAAACTATCTCTCATAATTAAAGGAAAGGATAAATCCTCATGGGAAAAAATCCTCTCCAAAAGAGAGAAATACAAATGAAGGACTAAGAAGCCTAAAAATCAATGTCCCAAAAAGAGTAGAAACATGAAGAACACCATTGAAGCATGAATAAGCTACAAAAAACTATGGAAATATGATTACTATAGTGTTGAAACTAAAGAACCTCCTTTGAAATTAAAATGAAGATCAAGATCAAGAAGACAAAAATATTCACAAGTTCCCTTAATGATACTACTCAAATAATGATCAAATGACAAACAAATGCAATAATCTGATAGTAAAATATACATATGACACATGAATATGCATGAGTGAACCCAGTAACACTACTTGACCAATGCAAAGTAAATGTAAGTAAAAAATACAGGTTCCAATAGTATGAAGAAATTGATCAACTAAGGATGGAAGGTTTTGTTGGACTCAAGCAACACTAAGAGAGGGGGGGAGGGGGGGAATCAGTGTTGAGAAATTTTAAACATTATTAATTTGTCCTTTCAGGTGCTTAAAACATTCAATCAAAAGAAAGATGCATGAACATGAAACAATAAGCCACAACACCATAACACAAGGATTTTTACGTGGAAACCCTGTTAGGGGAAAAACCACGGTGGAGGTCAATCCATAATTTGAATACTCAAATATAGTGTTTTACAAAATGGGAATGCACTTGCATTCAGGCACACTGCTCAAAATATGGAGGGCTTACTGTCTTATAAGAGATTTGGATTACACTAAAGGATTGAATTGAGATGATAACATCTACAAATGCCTGATTACAATTCTAGTTAGGCTCATAGATCAGATTCTGGACCTTCTGTCTGATTCTGCACTTTGCTTTGCTCTGCCTTAATTCGCTTCACAAAAATCCTCTTCTGCACAAATAAAAATCACTCAATTGATCTTTTGATATTCACACACACATCAACACATATCGAACTCACACACATGCACACCAAAATGAATTAATCAATCTCATATATATATCTGCTACCAAGAATTCAATCGCTATATGTCAGCTTCAATGAAATAGAAAATATCTTCCAACTGTCGGCTCAAATCATGAATAAATTTTAATGCGCATCCGCCAAAGTCAGCCATAGCATAGTTAGGACCCAAAACAAAATATTCAAACACAAAAATACTTTAAACAATTCCATCTTGAACATCTGCAACATCCAACATTCGCTTAGTTGGCCTTCATATACTAATAAATAGAAAATCGAATAACCAGATCTCCTAACTTGTACACCAATTGATGCGACAACACAAAACTCAAGAGTAAGACATTTCAGATACCCAATGACCTTTCCTGAGATCCATAGCCAAAACTGATAACCTGGTAATGCAAACTACTTGACAGATTCAAGCTTCAACCAGATACCATGTTCTTCACTCTGCCTTCCTATATAAAGAAATGCTGACATGTGGACCAGATCAATGACTTCAATTGCCATCAATGACAAGACTAGAAGCCATATGCCAACAATCTCCCCCTTTGGCATTGATGGCAACACTTAGTGAAAAATGACTAAGTGTCAGAACCTTCAAAGCTTCAAAACGCCATAGGTGACAAAACTCAACAAAACTCCCCCTAAGTTTGATAAGGCATTTTTCACTGCTCTCTCTCCCCCTTTGACATCAATGACAAAAAATTTCTTTCCCCCCCTTTGAAGTGTAACCAAAACTTACTTGTGCAAAAATTGATTCAAAAACTTGAAGAAATATAGTCGCTAATTGAAGATTATTTTGTGTTTCTCCTTCAACTCTGGAAGAAACTTCTTCCATGCATCCACTGCAATCCTGGTGATTATGATCATGTTGTTATTCTTAGATGTCCGGTTGATAATTTTGGTGAGGGATTCCGGAATGGTGAAGACATCTTCCAATGCTTCTCCCTTCCTTAGTATCTCAATCAATTGTTCCAACCTACATTTGGTTATGTCCTTCACTTTCCAAAAAGTGTCAACATTCCTATTCTTGGTGTTCTGAACATTTGTATGCTCTAACTGCAATTATTGAATTATTTTCTTGATTGAACCATCAACATCCTAAGACATGTCAAAGTTTTGACCAATATTGTTCAACTCTATTTCAATTTGTTCCAGCTTCTCTTTGTACTTGTTGATTGCATGAGGCCATTGAAGACAATAGTTATAAATGCTTTATGCATTGTCTTAGTTCATTCATGTGCTTTTTCAACTTGGTAAGTGACAATTTGTACTACTTCTTCAGGTGTAGAATCACTTCTTCTTCCTTATTCTGAGATTCAGAGTCAATGATTTCCTTGATACATTCAATCATCTCTTCTGGCAACTTATTCTGCAAACTCTCCAATTTGATATGATTGTGCACAAAATGAGCACTTAGTACACTTAAGATCATGTCCTCTGCTCATATGAAGGTCTAATAGACCATATTTTTGCAATCTTCTGCATTCCATCTTCCTCACGAATAAGCTGCATTAGATATTCCTTGGTTAGATCACCTTCTTCTTCACTTCCTTCTACCATTTCCTTTTCTTGTTCTGGTTCAGTTGTTTCCAGTTCTTTTCCAAGGGTGTCCTCAGACTCCTCAACAAATTTCTCATTTGGTATGCCCACAATCACTTGTTCTTTTCCCTTCCCTTCAAATTTAAGAGTCTTGCATGCTAGTGGAATACATACAACCATTTCCTTTGTTCTTCTCTTCTTTCTTTCCATCTCACCAGAGGAACCAACTTCAAGTCCTCTTACCAGAATGGAAACACCAATTGAACCAAACTTTCTTAACAAACCCTTAAAGAAACTTTCATATACTTGATCATAGTTTTCCAAATTGTTAGAGTATATGTAAATCTGCTTGCAAACTAGTTCACTCTCTTCCCATGCTACATTGTTGTTCAAGGGTAAACAATTCAGAAAATACATCACAAGGCATATAACCAAAGTACCAAACCTAAAAGGGTAACCTTTCTCCTTTGTCAATTGCATGTTCTCCATCAGTTGATCTTTCAGCAATCCACAAAGATCAAAATCCTGATCTTCCATTATCATCTTGTGTGAAATATAAACTGCACCTACCAAAGTAGCACCTTCTCTGTTTCTAAAAAAGGTTTTGTAAGATATTCCATGCGCAATGTACCTTGTCACTGAATCCTTAATTGTGGATATTATCAATGACCTTTGGTCTCCAGTTACTCCAGTTAGGGTTTCAACTTCTTTATTTTGAATTGATTTCTTCCTCGATACTTCCCCAACCTTGCATAACCTGATTACAGTGTCGATCACTTCTTTCGAGATATGATAGGGTTTATCCAAAGTTAGAATGTCATCATTTAATCTGTTCAAAATGAACTCAATGATTTCTGCATTTTCGAAATAAGGAAATTCACTCCAAATATCCAAGCTTTTGTGTTTTACTTCATTCAACCATTTCAATTCATCGTTCGACAACATGTTTCTTTCAGCTCTAATCTTCTCGCTGCTATACTCATCTAATTTTACCATTCCTTTGAATTGTTCCATTTTACCTTCCGTACACATGACTTAAAAATACCAAAGAAATTCTTCAACCGCACACCAAATTTCTCAATGCAATCGAAGCACCTGATGGATTAGGGTTTCGCTGCCAAATTCTTTTTACACTTTCAAAATTTTGATGCAGAGTGCTCTCCTTTTCTTCAACACAAAGTGGCAAATGAGGGTTTCGACTCCCTTTTTATATCTCGCACACCTAACTTTTATTGTAATAAATACTTTTTCCCTAACTTATCTGGATACCCTATTTTCTCAATTGTCAGCCAAAAACTTTTGCAGACCTTTAACTTAGCATAATATCCTTTCCATCTCATTCCATAGCATCTGTAGATCAATGGTGCAACCATTGCAATCATCCACATCCCAGTGTCAATTACTAGCAGGAGGTTTGAAGGATTTTTCTTGACAACTCCCCCTAGGCCAAAGGCCTAAGACTAGTTTTCAGAAAGATTACCAGAAGCAGGTTTTGGTGCTAGCTCATTTCCTACAACAGAGGAGCTCTTCTTCACCCATGTCTTCTTCATTTGATCTCTTATTTCATCCATAGTCACTTTCCATTTTCCTTTTATCATTTCTCTGCATATTTCTGTCTTTGTGTACCAGACCTCTTCTATCCATATTCTTGTTTCTGCAAAATCTTGCAATATGACCGTATTTGTTGCAATTGAAACACACCACATTTCCTTGTCCAGACCATTCATTCCATTGATTTCTTCTCGATCTGCATTGATTTGCAATATACCCAAATCTTCAATAGGTAGAACATTCCACATTCCTTCTATTGACAAAGTTGTTCAAATGAGACATTTCTACATTCAATTGACTTATGACCAAATTTATTGCAATTGAAGCACTGACCGGAAAATGATGAATCACTTGATTTCATTTTACTTCTACACTGAGCAGCCATATGACCAGATTTATTGCAAGAAAAACAATATCCATTAAACTTTTGAGCATTAGGTTGCCTTACCAGATGCCTTTTTGCTTTGTCCATTAGATTTCCTTGCTTGAAATTCCTTTGTCCGGATCTGAAACTTTCTCCTTTTTCATAACCAAGACCTCACTTATCATTTGCATTCTTCTACCCATGAGTTAGCTCATCAAGCTTAACATAATTGATCTTGAACTTCTCCTTGTATTCATTTTCAGTAGTTAGTTCATCTCTAAGAATAACAATCTGTTTTTCAAGTTCTTCATTATCTCTGGATTGTTGTAGTTCCATTTCCAACTAAATGAATTCTCCATTTATTCTGCTGCATTCATCAGATCTTTCTTTTAGGGACTAGGCAAGATTCTCCTCTTTCTTCTTTCTATCTTCAATCTCCTTAGTCAGTTTTATCATCATAGATTCCATCTCATGCTTTAGGATAGCATTGTCTCTGGCAAGCTTTTCACATTCTTCAGTTATTTCCTTCAAGGTTTGATTTAGATGATCATCATCCATCCTTTTGCTTTCTTCAATAATTTTTCTCTCTTTTTGCTTTATCTCATCACAGAGGTCCTTTCTCCTTTCCCTGGATTTAATAACCTGATCCTTCAACTTCTAAATGAATTTCTCAACATCCTTAAGATTTCCTTTCAATTCCTGAACTTCTGCCTTAGACTGATCAAGATCATCAAGTTCCACCACAAGTTGCCGCTGAAGACTACCAAAGTCCATTACATTCCAAGATCTACCTCAAGCCGTTAAATTTTTTCAAAGGAACTTAGCTCTAATTACCAATTGTTGGACTCAAGCAACACTGAGAGGGGGGGTGTGAATCAATGTTGAGCAATTTTAAACATTATTAATTTGTCCTTTTAGGTGCTTAAAACATTCAATCAAAAGAAAGATGCATGAACATGAAACAATAAGCCACAACACCATAACACAAGGATTTTTATGTGGAAACCCTGTTAGGGGAAAAACCACGGCAGAGGTCAATCCACAATTTGAGTACTCAAATATAGTGTTTTACAAAATGGGAATGCACTTGCGTTCAGGCACACTACCTAGAGCTCACTGCTCAAAATATGGAAGGCTCACTGCCTTACAAGAGATTTGGTTTACACTAAAGGATTGAACTGAGAAGATAGCATCTACAAATGCTTGATTACAATTCTAGTTAGGCTCATAGATTGGATTATGGACCTTCTATTTGATTCTGCACTTCGCTCTACTCTGCCTTAATTCGCTTCACAAAAATCCTCTTCTGCACAAATAAAAATCATTCAATTGATCTTCTGATATTCGCACACACATCAACACATATTGAACTCACACACATGCACACCAAAATGAATTAATCAATCTCATATATATATCCACTACCAAGAATTCAATCACTATATGTCAGCTTCAATGAAATAGAAAATATCTTCCAACTGTCAGCTCAAATCATGAATAACTTTTAATGCGCATCCGCCAACGTCGGCTATAGCATAGTTAGGACCCAAAAATAATAATTCAAACACAAAAATACTTTAAACAATTCCATCTTAAACATCTGCAACATCCAACATTTGCTTAGTCGACTTTCATATACTAATAAACAGAAAATCGAACAACCGGATCTCCTAACTCGTACACCAATTGATGCGATAGCACAAAACTCGAGAGTAAGACATTTCAGATACCCAATGACCTTTCCTGAGATCCATAACCAAAACTGATAAGTTGGTAATGCTAACTACTTGACAGATTCAAGCTTCAACCGAATACCCTGTTCTTCACTCTGCCTTGCGGTATAGACAAATGCTGACATGTGGACCGGATCAATGACTTCAGTTTGCATCAATGACAACACTAGAAGCCATATGCCAATAGGTTTCCTCCAAAAGAGGAATTAAAGAGTGTCCATATTGTAAGTTTTTCATCTCACCGAAATGTATGGGTAGTCAACCACTACATTTTCCTAGTTTATTGGAACAAATACTAGATGATACATAGCTCAATCCAAATTAAAACCAAGGAAGCATTAGCAGAAATAGTGTGAAACACCCCCATAATTTTGAAAAGGGAGAGGGATGGAAAGTCCACCAAAAATGTGTCACCATGTAGTGAAAGAAGGAGAAGAAACATTGCTTTAATTTGCACAAAAAATACCTGTAATTGAAAAAGGTTGTACAAAACAAGGCACACATATGAAGGTAAACAAGGTTATTGTTGATGTGTTTTTTATGCACTTCTCAACACAGGCAGTGCGTAGGTGCACTACCTCTCTTGAAAGACAATCTTCCACAATCAAATTGCAGAACACTATCCCAAGGTCTCTAATGTCAGGTCTTGACAGTGCTTGGAATATCTCAGTTGTTTGATGTGATTTGTTGGAATCACAAGGCGGTCTTACAGATGAGTTACAAAGCATAAGAAGTTGGGTTTGCAAATGTAGTTTAAAGTGCTAGAAGTGAATGAACAGTGGCTGTCCACTCAAAACAGCAAGCTGAAACTCATCAAGTTCATCTGATTTAGCTTCATGGTGATGCTTTGGGTCCTACTCTAACCAAGGATTAAAAGAAATAGCAAAAGGAGAAGGGTTAAGAAAGTTGTTCTAATCCTAAACTGAGAATGAACAATAACAATGGTGGCTGCTACAGTAGACAGGCTTCTTAAATTGAGTTTTGCTTGACCAAGAGAAACCTATAGCTACACAAAACCAGTGCAATCTTCTAAGGTCTGCTGATTTTCAAATTACACATACACATCATGAACATGCAATTGAACTAGATTGCAGCAATGACAGAAAGAAGCCCAGGCTAACTTTGCACAACAGCTTGTCATCAACAAGTGCTAAAAGTATGGGCCGGAAGCTCATCAAATACTATAATAGCAACACCATCATGACAGCCATTCAAGAAACTAATACTAAAACTAACATGGAAGGAAAAACCATGCATGCAAGATGAGCAAAATCAAAGAGAACATCCATAAAATCATGCAATGCTATCTTCTATTGCTGCAAATGCTTTTTACAACAGCTCTCCAACCCCTACAAATGAGGGGCAAGCCCCTATTTATAGTTTTCCAAAGCCCAAATCAATGGCTAGGATCAATTTGCAACGAATGAACCAGATTCAATTACATTAGGGTTTCACCTACCCCACAATATTCAACAATTTAAAAATACATTCCTTGTCTTTTCTCTGTTTTGTCATCTAGTGCCTAGGTGCTGTAGCAATTTTGTCATTTAGCTGATTGCCCTTTTACTGTAACTGAAACTGCTTGAAAGCTGCCTTCTTACTTGATGTGTTTGCAGTGCTCTTCCTTGGATCAAACGAGCCCGTTGACGATTGGCATTAATGGATTGGTTGCCTCTGATTCGACCAGACAACTCTCTTATGCTTTCTTCAAGGCCACCCCCTTGCATTTTTGTCCTTGGCCTCCTTGGCGTAGGGCTTCTTCTAACGCTGACCTTGTTGATGGGTGCTATGACGAAAGGTGATCATGAAATGAATGGTGAAAAGAGCTATGCACATTCCTTGTTCAACTTTCTTGATGGGTCTCCTAACAGATGTGCAGTAGGCTCTTTGAATCCTGCGTACATGAAACGTGGTAAGTGCTTTCATACAAAAAACAAGGAAAACATTAGTCAAATCTTGCAAAAACCTTGTTAGATTCATCCATGCATCATCAAAAGATCATAATATTCATATTTGGAGCTCATTTGGATCATAAACATTAATGCAGGCTCAAGGGGGTGGGCAGCGAACGGGGGAAAACAAATAGGAAGAGAAGTTCCCAGACCTCACAAAACATAGCAAAACCAAGATTTTTCAATTATAGCACATGGGAAAAGGGGAAGGAAGAGTGCCCAGAAAACTTCCTTAAGATTGGACTCGTTTTACAAAAACTGGAAGCTCAAAACGGCCACGGAGGGGCCGGGCTCCGGAGGCCAGGTCACCGGGGGCGAATAGATGTTCAAAATGACCACGGAGGGACAGAGTCCCGAAAACGGCCATGGAGAGACGGAATCCTAGAAACAACCACAGAGGGGCCGGGCTCCAGAGGCCGGGCCGCCGGGGCTCCACGGATGTTCAAGACAGCCAAAGGGGGACGAAGCTCTGAAACCATCGAAATTTAACAGAATGTTGACGAAACCTTGGCAGTTCATTTAAGCACATCAAACACATCCCAGATCCAAAAAAGGTTGGCCCAAAAGTCAAAAATGTGGAAACCGGAGCGATGGGGGTCCACAAATGTTTCCAAATAGCCAAGGAGGAAGGGAATTCTGAAGGGAAAGTTTTGAAACCATCGAAACTTAACAGAACATTGACGAAACCTTGGCAGTTCATTTAAGCACTTCAAACACATCCCAAATCCAAAAAATTTTGCCCCCAAAATCAAAAATGTGGAAACCAGAGCGACAGGGGTCCACGAATGTTTCCAAAATGGCCACAGAGGGACGGAGTCCTGGAAATGGCCATGGAGGGGCTGGGGCTCCACAGATGTTCAAAACGGCCAAAGAGGGATAGAGTCCTAGAAACGGCCACGGAGAAGCTGGTCTCCGGAGGCCGGGCCACCGGGGCTCCACGGATATTCCAAAACAACCAAAGGGGGACAAAGCTCTGGAACCACCGAAACTTAACCGAATGTTGACAAAACCTTAGCAGTTCATTTAAGCACATCAAACACATCCCAGATCCAAAAAAGGTTGGCCCCAAAGTCAAAAATGTGGAAATCGGAGTGACGGGGGTCCACAGATGTTTCCAAAATAGCCAAAGAGGGACGAAGCTCTGGAACCACCGAAACTTAACATAACGTTGACGAAAACTTGGTAGTTCACTTAGGGACCCCAAACACATCCCAAATCCTCTAAAAAGTTATCCCCAAAGTCAAAGATGTGGAAATCGGACCGACAGGGGTCCACAGATGTTTCCAAAACAACAGGAACAAGACAAAAGGCAGAAAGGGGACAGACAACTTTATTTTTCCACGGATTTGAATACCCTAAGTAGGTGAATTTGGGTAGGGTATTTGATCGTTTGAAGGCACATGACCAATTTGGGTTGGAAAATGGGGCACACAAAACAAGACAGGAGCAAAGCAGCCTATTGTGAGCGGAAAAAAAGGGGGTCCCTGCCTACGGCGGGGCATGTGTGCAAAACATGCACAACAGTTATATCTTCAAAGAAGAAGGAACACACAAAAAACCCCAATGACACCTTATAAACTACTATGAGTATTGTTGTGACCTTTTCACACATCGTCCCATTGAAGATGGGGACCCCTAATTTTTGCCCCATTCTGGTCTTTTGGCTTTGGTTTTTCTCTCTCTCTCTCTCCGTCTGTCTCTTTTCTCCGGTTTGCTTTTCAGGGGATGTGCCCGCCATTGAGTTTAAATGTGAAATTTTGGCCAAGTCGGTAAAATTAGGGTTTGTGCTTTCTTGGTCAGTCCAAGATCAAACGAAGTGAATAAATTGAAAATAAAGACTAACATTGTTGTCAGCATGCCTCCGGCAAGTTTCCAGCAAAGTTTCATCAAATTCCAGGTACTTACTATTTTTAGTAAGTATGCAATTCCGGACATTCCTTCAACACTTTCGAAGTTTTAACAGTCACACTACATTCAGAACACATTAGGCTGCTCGTGTGGAAAATTTGAGCTGAAACATACAACTTACTATTTTTAGCAGTTCAACTTCCGTAGCAGATTTTAGGGCCTATATGCAGAGTTTTTCAGCGCATGTCTGGAGATTCCTTCTGGGTTTTCGAAGACCTTCGCGGTGATGTAACATGCAAAGTGAAATAACGACTTTCAGAGTTCAGCCTTCAGAGGCTATTTTTGGGGTTTGCATGTTAGGGTTTTCTTTGCATGTCGACATATTCTTTATGGGTTTTTCGAGAGCTTCGCAATGGTATGACATGCAAACGGAGATGGTCACTCATTTGGGAACTTACTATTTTTAGCAGGTGCATCCTGGCAGCCGCCTCCCAGCACTTCAGAATCACGAGCTGATCACAATGCAACAAAAACGAGAACAAACAGAGATCATTTGATATGCATGCAGAACAAATTAGGGTTTCCAGTTTTGGGACCCAAAAAGAGGGGTAAAAAGTTAGAATTTTAGAAAACCGGTGTAAACCACCGCGATCAGCATCTCTCAATCTATCTGCTAGTAAAATTTGAAGGAAAACACAACACTTACTATTTATAGTAAGTCATTTTGGAAACAGGCTAAAAATAGCAAATCAGCAACATGCGCCGATGTAAGCAGGCCGGTCATGTGGTGAGGAGCACGTCATTCAAAATTCAAAGCAAACGGAGTTGTGGAGATATCAGAAGCAAATAGCTGGTATAAATAGTAAGCCACCTCCAGAAACATGCTATAAATAGCAGGTCAGCACAAGGCATCAACAGGTACAGGTCAAGAAAGTGATGAACACCCTATGGCACGAATTTCAGATCAAACAGAGTTGCAGAGGATGGAAAATCGGACACTTACTATTTTTAGCAGGTTGGTACAGAGGAATTAGGGTTTCCTAAATTCAAGGGTAGAACAAGACAATCATGCAAAAGCAGCATCCAACCACGACCACCACATTTCAGGTATTCAACACGTGAGATTTGAAGACATTCTGAGCAGTTACTATTTTTAGCAAGTTGCTAAAAATAGTAGGTGCAGGTAGGCATCAAGCCCCGACAACTCAATCACATCCCCGAGGTTCGAAACGAAGCAGTATCAAGCTTTCTGGAGTCAAAAGTCAATCCAAAGCGCAAAATTTGAAGAATTTTCTAAAAATAGAAAGTTAGGGCAAGCCAACGTCAGCATGAACGAATCGCCCTAAATCTGGCAAAGAGCATGAAATTCGCTAAAACCGATAAATTTTCAAGTTCAACATCCAAATTCACTTTAAAAGGGCTGAAGACAGATGAAAATGATCCTAAGTCTGGAAAATTGAAAGCTCACATGGCCTAAGTGCGCCCAAGCTTGAAAAGATATGGCACGAAATTTGTTCAAGACTACTAAACTGGAAGTAGATAACCCCATATGTGCCCTAGCCTGAAGAGGAGGTGAAAATTTACTAAGTATTACAAATTTGAAGTACCACCTCCCAAGTGCACCCCATCTGCTGGAGGAGTGAGAATTTAGTGAAGGGTTGAAAATGAAAGTATAGGGGGTGAAATGCGCCCTTGAACTTGAAGTTAGTGGAAAATCTTCTAAGTGGTGCAAAATTGGAGGAGGATCTTCAAAATGTGCCCCAAGCTAAGCAAATAGGATAAAATTCTTCTAAGTCTAGGAAATTCGAAGGAGGCATAGAGAAATGCGCTGTTGAGGTTGAAAATTGGTAAAAAAAGTTTCTAACTCCTCAAAATTCAAGGCATGACCTCTTAAATGCGCCCCAAGCTGGAGGAGTGGGTTTTAAAATATCTAAGTGTTGAAAATTCAAAGCATGCCCCCTTAAATGCGCCTTGACTTGTGGAAGGTTGAAGAAAATTGTCTAAGTGCTTTGAATTTGAAGTAGGTACCCTCAAATGCGCCTTGCCCTGCATGAGGAGTTCAAAGAATATTTTAAGTGTTTAAAATTTGAAGTGGGCCCCCTCCTAGGCATCTTAAATGGTGAAAGTGGTGATAAAATTTTCTAAGTGTTTCAAATTGAAAGTTGCCCCTGCCATATGCACCCAGGAGCTAAGGAGGCTAAGTGTTGAAAAGTTTAAGTATGAAAATTAAAAGCTCACTCATGGATTTGCGCCCAAGGCCATGAAGGTGGGTTAGAGACTAAATTTGCCTAAGGCATTAAAATTGAAACCTCCATGTGTTATATGCGCCCTTGAAGAGAGGGTGAGAACTTCAAACTTCACTAAGTGTCAAAATTGAAACCTCCATGGGTCAAATGCGCCTAAGCTTGAAGAGTAAATTTGACTAAGGTACCAAGATTAAAAGCTCAACATGCCATTTTCACCCCCCTTTTAACTTGGAGAATGAGACTCTTAAAATTTTCTAAGGCAATTAAATTGGAGGTCCAACCTATGATATGTGCCTGGCTAAAAGAGAATGGCATCAAGGATTTTTCTAAGTGCTCAAATTTGAAGTAGCCTACCCCAAATGCGCCCCACTTGAAGAATGAAGTCACAAAATGTCTCTAAGGCATGCAAACTAGAAGTCCACCACCTCATTTGCACCTAGACAAGAAGTGGGAGATGGTTGAAAAGTTTCTAAGTATAAAAAACTGAAAGCTTGCTATCCTGAATGCGCCCTTGCCAAATGGAAGTTAGATGAAGGATTCCAAGTATGGAAAATGGAAGTAGGAGGTCCCATTTGCGCGTTAAGGAGGAGTGTGAAAATTTGACTAAGGTGTTAAAAGATTAAGGCTGAAGGTTCCCCCCTACAAATGCACCATCATGGAAGAAGTGATTGAAAATATTCTAAGTGGTTAAAGTTGAAGCACAAGGTCTAGAATGCGCCCTTGAGGCTAAGTGGGAGGTAAAATTCTTCTAAGTGTCTAAATTGAAACCTCACACATTCATATGCGCCCAAGATTGGGAAGGTGGCCTGAAATTTTTCTAAGGCACCCAAAGTGGAAGTTGCACCTTCAAAATGCACCTTAAGAAGATAAGGGAGTCTAAAATATACTAATAGTTGAAAATTTGAAGAAGGCCCTGCTAAATGCACCTAGACTTGCATGGGAGGCTTTGAAAAATGTAAGTCATCAAAATTTGAAGCTTTGGCATCAAAATTTGCCCTAGGTAAAAAAGGGCACTTGGAGAATTTTCTAAGTGTAAAAAAATTGAAGGAGAGCCTGTGAAATGCGCCCATCACAAGGTGACTATGCAAGGAAAGTTTCTGAGTGTCAAAATTGAAAGCTGGACCCCCTAAATGTGCCTTCACTTAGAGATGGAGGAGAAAGTTGGTTAAGTGTTCAAAACTTGAAATATGCTCCCTTGTTTGCGCCTTAAGGAAAGACATGGAGATTGTGCTAAGTATTTGAAGATGGAAGTAGCCTACATCATTTGCGCCTTGAAGGGAAGATGAGATTAGAAATTTTCTAAGTGTTGACAAAAATGGAAGTACTACCTATCAAATGCGCACAAGGCATTCAAGGAGAAAATTTTCCTAATTGAGTCAAAACGATTAAATTTTCTCATCACAGGAAGATGATTTGAAGATCAAATAAAAAAATTTCCTAAGGCAATCTAAATATTTTTTTCTAAGTATTATCAAAATCACACCTGGACTTGGAAGTATGAAATTTGGATGAAATTGCCAGAGATGAAGTTAGTGAATGCCAGCTTCATATGGTTGATAAAAATTTTTGAGTTGGAGCAAGAAAAAAATTCTCAGGGGGATGAAGAAATGGATTAAATTTGCTAAATAATTATTTTCTAAGGTTCAAAATTCAAAAAATTAAATGAACCTGTTTGTTGTATACCCATGAACCTGACGCGTTTTGAAGAAAATTTTCTTCTGGGTATTGAGGATCCTCAACAAGGAGTTGATTTTAAAGCCTTTCGCAATTCGTCAAAGCTTTCAGGATAAATATTTTGATGGGCTCCAAATTGATGAGTTTTCCTAAGGGAAAATTTGAAAATTTTCTAAGGCAAAGTGAAGAAAATGTGTTTTCAAGGTAAAATACTCCAGATGATGAATTTGAAAGGAACTGCCTAGGTGAATTTGCTCAAGTTCTTCATGAAGATAATTTTCCTAAGCCAGAGATGAACGAGATCAAAATTGCGAACACCTCAGCTGGAAAAGTAAAGGGGATACAGTTGAAGTCAAGATGTTGGAAAATCATGAAGAAAGCAAAGTTGGCTAAGAAAAAAACAATGAATCCTTAGAGATCAAAACATGAAAATCCTGGTAAGTAAAGTGAATTTATATTACGAAGTGTTCTAATACCCTTCTCCTTGCTTGTTTTGTAGGAGGAACGTCGAGATCAGACGACGATGACTTAGGAAGATGAAGAAAATAATCCAAGATGACATTTCAACCTCGAAGGAAGAAAAGTTGCAAGAAAATGGCTAAGTGTTGGGACCTAGTATAACTCCGGTGACAAAGAAGAAGTTGAAGAACAACGTCAAGAAGAAGATCGAGAATAGTGTGAATGCGTCTACAAACGGGAATCTTCTAGAAGATGGTGGCCATTAATTGCTCATTTATTGCCCCACTTTCCATTTTGGTAGTTTTTAGGGCGAATCTTGTTTAGGGCTGAGGTGGCACAATCTGGGCCATCTAGCCAATTGTATTCTAAGCCGTCCATTGGACTTGGCCAGCTATAAAAAGGGGAGTCTTCCTCATTTGTATTTTAGTAGAGGTAGAGCTTAGAGATCAGACTAGAGAGTAGAGCAGAGACACTTTAGTTGTAATATTTTAGCATAGCGTAGTTTGAAGAAGAAGGAAAGTTTTCCTCTGAAAACTTTGTAAGAGATTATTGCAAAATACTATTGTAATAAAAGATCTTTCATTGAATGGTGAATTCATCTTTTTTATAAGTAGCTAGCAATATTTCTTCATCCCTTCAACTTCAAGTGGCTTAAAATAGAGTAGTTTTTCATTTTCATGCTAGTAGATGTTAGCTGTGGATTTGTGGCGTCAATCGAGATAACTTCATTTTTATCCATACCACTGTCAGCTTGCTGACAGCAAGTCTGCCTTGTGTGGTCAACTGGAAAATTTTACAAACTTAACTTCGATTGTGATTCATGTGTTTGTATGCGTCATTCTGATGGTACTTACATGTTGAATTATAATTTGAAAACCTCTTGTCACTCCCTTGAAGATTGCACCGACTTTGTGTAAGTTGTCCAACGTGAGGCGGAGCAGAGTCTAGTTGAAGTCTGTCAAGATTGATCCCATGTCTCATCCTTAGATAGAACGTAAACTTCTTAGGCCCTACACTCATTTTAAATTCAGTTCATTTCTGGTTAGGATTAGGAAACTTGTGCTCAATCACCAAATCATTTGAATTACACAAAATCCCTTAATCCACTATCTTTTGTCAGCTGTCGAACAATTGTGTAAGTCCCCTTGAAATACCAACAAAACACATCGAGCCAACTGAGGGTATTCTATTGCATGAAGGAACCTTCGAGTTGAATGTATGATCTATCTCATAATATTAGCATGCAGGAAACTTTGTTCAAGAGAGGATAGAGTATCCGTTGGGAAACTTTATTCTGTGTTGGTGCGGTCGCAAAAAGCACGTCAACAAAATTGGCGCTAGAAGGGGGGCGATTAACAGCTACAACATACATTTGTGTTGAAGTGGAAAGGGTTTGAAGTACGAAAAGGTCTATTGGAGAAAATTATCATGAGTGAAGATGGTGTTGTTTCAGGATTGAACAATCCCGCACGTAGCTAATAGAAGAAGCAGCTACATCCTGGATCGTATTAGTTCATTTTCACCAGACAATTTGAAAAGAATCTGGTGGTCTACACCTAGTTCATATAAAGATTTTGTGGAGTTAGAGCTACCTACAAGATCAAGGAAGAAGAAAGAAGTTCGTTCAAGCGAAGGAGTTAAGTCAAGTGAAGGAATTCCATCAAGTGAAGAGGTTCAGTCAGGCAGAGGAGAAACAAGTGGAGAAGAAATTTCAAGTTTGTTCAAAACTCCACCAAGTATTTCAAGGTTTGCTCAGCCAAGATCGGCCCAAGTTAGTACACCTCAACAACAGCCAGCCCAAGTTATTGTGTACCAAAGGTGACAACTAGTTCAAGCAATGGCTCAACTAGGAGGTCAACCAGGAGGTCAACCAGCTCCAAATGGTGCTACATGGTTGGTTACCAACCCATCTCCGCTAGAGTTTCAAGACTATCACGAGATGCTGAAGAATCCTGAAATTTTTTGTGCTAAGTTCATTGCCAATGATGTTAACCATATGGCCAAGGACCATATCAAGATGTTTGAAGGTCACCTACGCAATAGGCAGATTGGGTATACAGACATGGCTTGCCGCCTATTTCCATATTCTTTGGGAGAAGAGGCTCATTTTTGGTTCATTCACCTACCAGTGGGGTCTATAAGAACATGGGAACAGATGAAGGAAGCCTTCATCGGAAATTTTGGTATACCAGCCACCCCTATAGAGCTTTATCGTCAATTTGCAGAAGTGAGAAGATATGACCAAGAGCCCATACATCCATTCAATAATAGGTTCCAAAAGGCCCTCACAAGGTTACGTGCTCCTTATGTTGTTGCTAATGCTCGAGAAAGCTACTATTCAACACTTGATCCTTTGACTACAATGTTCGTGAGATCTCACCCCACTCCAGCAAACATAAATCAAGCTTACGCTAAAGCTATTGAAGTAAGTCAGGGTTTAGGACAGAATATAACTGGACCCTCATTATATACTGTCTAATCACAGTGAACAATCAAGTACCAATGCTTGGCTCAACATGGAATCAACAAGTTCCAGCATTAAATGCAATTCCACAACCGGCTTATCAAGTGCAAGCACCATCAAGTCAGTTAGTTCTCCATCCTGGGATGCCTTTGTCCCAAACGCAAGTCACACAGCCTGTTTATCTCCAAAACACAGTACCACCAGTGAAAAATCAAGAAGAGAAGGATGAAATAAAATATTTAATAGAACAAGTGAAGAGGCTGTCAACTGAGGTGACTCACCTCAAAAATCAAAATAATCAGATGCAAACTATGCCACGAAATTATCAGGCACACCAAGGTGCTAACCGAGGATATCAAAATAATCCTCCAAGTCATCAAGATACCCATCAAGGATATAGTCACGACAACAGTCATGGGTATAGAAATAACAATCAAGGATTTCATAAGAGGTCCTGGAATATAGGGCCCAATAATGGAGGTGTCCCATCACCATTGGAAAATCCGCCACCTCCTGAAAACTGTTCTGCAAATAGAGTTTATATGGCCAAAATTGCCTCGTCAGGATGGTGTAGGTTACATAACACAAACCAGCACTCTGAACTTCAATGTCACGAATTCCAAGTTGTGGCTGGTATTCTCAAGAGTGAAGCAAGTAATACAGGTGCCACAGATAACCCTCCAGTTGCAGGATATGAATTAGTCCCAACACCCAGATATGATCAGGCATTAATAATAGAAGATTGCAATTTCTCGCTAGAATTTTAGAGTTACATGCCCCCACCAGTTAATCACCAATTTCCATCAGCTTTAGCAAATAGTCCTGTGGGGATGCCAGAGTTTCAAATACTGTCGGAAGTTCATGCCATGTATGCATCACCAGAGGAGCCTCTTCATAGAAATAGTTATGTTTTTCTGCCTCTCAACAACAACGTCTTGGTAGAAGGAAGAAGGGAGGTACAAGCTCTTCAGACTACTAGAGGTGAAGCTCCTAAAGTATATAAGAGGAATTACCCCCAACAACGTGAACCTCTGACGTCGTCGGTACCTGCAAATAATTTTACAACTCCGCCGCATTCTGATGCGAGAAACAACCCAGGTTTACCAAGAAATTCTCCAAAGTACAGGCGACAAAATGTAACGCAAGGCGGAGGAGGACAACAAGCTGTTCAACAACCAGTTCATCAAGCTGAGCAAAAACAAAAGGAAAGTCTTCCTAGAGAGGACGTGAAAAGACTTGGCTCTTATGTGCTAGAAGAATTCAAAAGGATGAAGGTTAGTCTCCCCTTACATGAGCTAATGAAAATTCAGAGGTCAGAGATACAATTCTGGGAAGTTTGTATGAAACACCCATTGTAAGGAGTACTTCTCAAGAAGCATCCAGTGCACAAAGAAATCCTCCTGTTGTCACACAGTCTCATCCCGCACAAAATACGAATGTGGTAGAAGAGGTGCCTCACGCGCCCTTTGACGTATGGGAAACTCCACAACAACCTCAAAACTTTATAGGTATGGTACAAGATTCTTCAAACACTTCTAAGAAACCAAAAGCAGTGGTTAAGGAGAGAGCTCAGCCAGACATCCTCACAGAACTAAAAAAGAATCCAAAAGAGGTTGTTCGAGACAATCAATCTCAGTTAAATAGGAAAGATGAAAAGAAGAGTGTTTCAACAAATGAAAAGAAAAGGCCAGTAGTATTTTATCAGGGAAAGGATGAGCCAGCCCCATTCCTTGTCTCAGTTAGAATTTTTGGGAAGTTATTGCATAATTGTTTGATCGATTCTGGTGCATCAAGTAATGTCATGCCTTTGAAGGTATGTCAAGCGTTGGGTATAATTCCGCTCCAGAACAACAAGAAGGTGACTCAGCTGGATAAGACTGAAGTTCTAGTTGTCAGAGAATTGAATAACATCCACATGCAACTAGAAGCGGATCCCAGAATTCAGAGTCGCATTGACATATTAGTTATGGATATACCAGATGGTTATGGCATGCTATTGAGTAGAGATTGGTCCAGGAAGCTAAATGGATACATTGCAACTGACTTCTCCCACATGTGGCTTCCTTGGAGAGGAGTTCCAAATCATATAAAAATTGAAAGTACACCACGGCTCAAATTGATGATCACAGAATGTGGTGAAAATAGTGATATTTTGTTCATAGAAACTGATTTGGGTTCATATAGGCCCATTAAGAAAGAAGTCCTCATGTTGCAAAGCTCGAAAGAAGAAAAGCTTTTAGAAGATATGCCTGCCTCCACTGAAGTATTGATTGAAAATGATTCAAGTGGGAATGAGAATGAAAGGATGTTCAGAGGTTCTATGTTAAAAGGTATAAAGCATGAGGCAAAAAGTGTCCCCATCAAAGATTTATCGTTACCTATTCACAAGGATTTCCATTCAAAAAGTACAGGTCCCATGAGCAAGATCTCCTTGGAGGAAGTTCCGAAAATGATTCAACAAGTCACTTTAGGGGAAGGATGTGGAGAAGTCCATAAGGAAGAAGATTGGGTTCAAACTAGGTATTCCTAGCTGACGCGCTTGGAGGAGAAAAGAGATGAAGCTTTGGAAAGTTTGACTAAGCATCAAAGAGTAATGAACAGATGGATCGACAAATCATGGTTAGACCCTTGCCAAGCTTCTAAGATCCTGGGAGATGATGCATTTAAGTTACGGGCACGAACAGGAGGGGATATCCCGTTACTCGTCAACGGGCAATTCCTCAGGCATTATTTCCAGTCCTAGGTTCTCTTCGAGAGCCTGCTCATTAACATAGTTAGATTAGGCTTGCTTTCCTGTTCGTTTGCTTTTCTGTTTGCTTTTCGGTTCGTTTCGTTTTGGTTTTGGTTTGTTTCCCTTTGGATTTTTGGTTTGGTTTATGTCCCTTGAGTTGTCGACTCATGTGGTTTTGGTTTGGAATGGGCAAGGATTTAGGTTTTCCCGTTGCAAAGGGGGTGATGATGATTTAATTTTCACATGGTTTCTATCCACTAGGATTTGTGCAAATTTTTGAAAAGACTAAGGTTGTTTTCCTCTTGTCATCATCCAGTTTGGAATAAGCTCATTTCAGGAGGTTAACCCATTATTGTGTCTTAACACACAAGTCTAAAGACCTTAAAAATCTTACCAATCTCCATTCTAGGTCATTTTCGCTTCTTGGGAAAAGTCTTGGCAGGTGAAAATCTTACATCTTGCTTCAACGCCACTACAATTCTCAAACCCATTGGAGGCTTCATTGCCTGCTAGCCAATTGTGGAATTGACGGAGAATCAAAAGAAAAGAAAATATGCTCAAAAGAAGTATCTAAAAAAAAACAAGAAATGAGAAGATGAGAAATGAAAAGAAAAATATTATGAAATATTGGTTTTGGGAACATACGAGTAACTCCACTGGGGCTATGAACACCCGGTCGGTAGTGGAACAATATTCTTGAGAATTGTAGTGATAACCTCATCGGGGCTATGGACGCCTGACTGGCAGCGAGGCAATGTCCAGGATGCTTTTGAAGTTAAGATATTTATATAACTTGCTGTGGCCAATTCTGAGAGTCAGGATGGTTTAGAAATGGAACAAATGCACACACTCACAAGGTCTTAGATGAGGGTGTTCTGATCCAATATCAGATTTTTCTCCCCTTTTGAGTAAGTATCCTTCTGTATGATGATTTGAGGAAGATTAATCAAGGTTCAATTCTTAAAGTTTTTTTCAACTCTTTCCCATGGGGATGCCAGATGTTGTGACCTTTTCACACATCGCCCCATTCAAGATGGGGACCCCCAATTTTTTCCCCATTCTGGTCTTTTGGATTTGGTTTCTCTCTCTCTCTCTCTCTCTCTCTCTCTCTCTCTCTCTCTCTCCGTTTGTCTCTTTTCTCTGGTCTGCCTTTCAGGGGATGTGCCCGCCATTGAGTTTAAATGTGAAATTTTGGCCAAGTCGGTAAAATGAGGGTTTGTGCTTTCTTGGTCAGTCCAAGATCAAACAAAGTGAATAAATTGAAAATAAAGACTAACATTGTTGTCAGCATGCCTCCGGTAGGTTTCCAGCTAAGTTTCATCAAATTCTGGGTACTTACTATTTTTAGTAAGTATGCAATTCCAGACATTCTTTCAGCACTTTCGAAGTTTTAACAGTTACACTGCATTTAGAACACATCAGGCTGCTCATGTGCAAAATTTGAGCTGAAACAGACAAATTACTATTTTTAGCAGTTAAGCTTCCGGAGCAGATTTCAGGGCCTATATGCAGAGTTTTTCAACGCATGTCTGGAGATTCCTTTTGGGTTTTCAAAGACCTTCGCGGTGATGTAACATGCAAAGTGAAATAACGACTTTCAGAGTTCAGCCTTTAGAGGCTATTTTTGGGGTTTGCATGTCAGGGTTTTCTTTGCATGTCAGCATATTCTTTATAGGTTTTTCGAGAGCTTCGCATTGGTATGACATGCAAACAGAGATGGTCACTCATTTGGGAACTTACTATTTTTAGCAGGTGCATCCCAACAACCACCTCCCAGCACTTCAGAATCACGAGCTGATCGCAATGCAACAAAAATGAGAACAAATGGAGATCATTTGATATGCATGCAGAACAAATTAGGGTTTCTAGTTTTGGGACCCAAAAAGAGGGGTAAAAAGTCAGAATTTTTGAAAACCAGTGTAAACCACCGCGATCAGCATTTCTCAAGCTATCTGCTGGTAAAATTTGAAGGCAAACAGAGCACTTACTATTTATAGTAAGTCATTTTGGAAATAGGCTAAAAATAGAAAATCAACAACATGCGCCAATGTCAGCAGGCCGGTCATGTGGTGAGGAGCACGTCATTCAAATTTCAAAGCAAATAGAGTTGCAGAGATATTAGAAGCAAGCAACTACTATAAATAGTAAGCCACCTCCAGAAACATGCTATAAATAGCAGGTCAGCCCAAGGCATCAATAGGTACACGTCAAGCAAGTGATGAAGACCCTATGGTGCAAACTTCAGATCAAACGGAGTTGTAGAGGATGGAAAATCGGACACTTACTATTTTTAGCAGGTTGGTACAGAGGAATTAAGGTTTCCTAAATTCAAGGGTAGGACAAGACAATCATGCAAAAGTAGCATCCAACCACGACCACCACATTTCAGGTATTCAGCACGTGAGATTTGAAGACATTCTGAGCAGTTACTATTTTTAGCAAGTTGCTAAAAATAGCAGGTGCAGGTAGGCATCAAGCCCCGACAACTCAATCACATCCTTGGGGTTCGAAACGAAGCAATATCAAGCTTTCTGGAGTCAAAAGTCAATCCAAAGCACAAAATTTGAAGAATTTTCTAAAAATAGAAAGTTAGGGCAAGCCAGCGTCAGCATGAACGAATCACCCTAAATCTGGCAAAGAGCATGAAATTTGCTAAAACCGATAAATTTTCAAGTCCAGCATCCAAATTCGCTTTAAAAGGGCTGAAGACAGATGAAAATTCTCCTAAGTTTGGAAAATTTAAAGCTCACAGGCCTAAATGTGCCCAAGCTTGAAAAGATATGGCACGAAATTTGTTCAAGACTACTAAATTGGAAGTAGATGACCCCAGATGCACCCTAGCCTGAAGAGGAGGTGAAAATTTACTAAGTATTACAAATTTGAAGTACCACCTCCCAAGTGCGCCCCATCTGCTAGAGGAGTCAAAATTTAGTGAAGGGTTTAAAATGAAAGTATAGGGGGTGAAATGCGCCCTTGAACTTGAAGTTAGTGGAAAATCTTATAAGTGTTGCAAAATTGGAGGAGGATCTTCAAAATGTGCCCCAAGCTAAGCAGAGAGGATAAAATTCTTCTAAGTCTGGGAAATTTGAAGGAGGCATAGAGAAATGCGCCCTTGAGATTGAAAATTGGTAAAAAAAGTTTCTAACCCTTCAAAATTCAAAGCATGACCTCTTAAATGCACCCCAAGCTGGAGGTGTGGGTTTTAAAATATCTAAGTGTTGAAAATTCAAAGCATGCTCCCTTAAATGCGCCTTGACTTGTGGAAGGTTGAAGAAAATTGTCTAAGTGCTTTGAATTTGAAGTAGGTACCCTCAAATGCGCCTTGCCTTGCATGAGGAGTTCAAAGAATATTTTAAGTGTTTAAAATTTGAAGTGGGCCCCCCCCTAGGCATCTTAAATGGTGAAAGTGGTGATAAAATTTTCTAAGTGTTTCAAATTGAAAGTTGCCCCTGCCATATGCACCCAGGAGCTAAGGAGGCTAAGTGTTGAAAAGTTTAAGTATGAAAATTAAAAGCTCACTCATGGATTTGCGCCCAAGGCCATGAAGGTGGGTTAGAGACTGGAAATTTGCCTAAGGCATTAAAATTGAAACCTCAGTGTGTTATATGCACCCTTGAAGAGAGGGTGAGAACTTCAAACTTCACTAAGTGTCAAAATTGAAACCTCCATGGGTCAAATGCGCCTAAGCTTGAAGATTCAATTTGACTAAGGTACCAAGATTAAAAGCTCAACATGCCATTTGCGCCCCCCTTTTAACTTGGAGAATGAGACTCTTAAACGTTTCTAAGGCAATTAAATTGGAGGTCCAACCTATGATATGTGCCTGGCTAAAAGAGAATGGCATCAAGGATTTTTCTAAGTGCTCAAATTTGAAGTAGCCTACCCCAAATGCGCACCACTTGAAGAATGAAGTCACAAAATGTCTCTAAGGCATGCAAACTAGAAGTCCACCACCTCATTTGCACCTAAACAAGAAGTGGGAGATGGCTAAAAAGTTTCTAAGTATAAAAATTGAAAGCTTGCTATCCTGAATGCGCCCTTGCCAAATGGAAGTTAGATGAAGGATTCCAAGTCTGGAAAATGGAAGTAGGAGGTCCCATTTGTGCCTTAAGGAGGAGGAGTGTGAAAATTTGACTAAGGCATTAAAAGATTAAGGCTGAAGGTTCCCCCCTCCAAATGCACCATCATGGAAGAAGTGATTGAAAATATTCTAAGTGGTTAAAGTTGAAGCACAAGGTCTAGAATGCGCCCTTGAGGCTAAGTGGGAGATAAAATTCTTCTAAGTGTCTAAATTGAAACCTCACACATTCATATGCGCCCAAGATTGGGAAGGTGGCTTGAAATTTTTCTAAGGCACCCAAAGTGGAAGTTGCACCTTCAAAATGCGCCTTGAGAAGATAAGAGAGTCTAAAATATACTAAGTGTTGAAAATTTGAAGAAGGCCCTGCTAAATGCGCCTAGACTTGCATGGGAGGCTTTGAAAAATGTAAGTCATCAAAATTTGAAGCTTTGGCATCAAAATGCGCCCTAGGTAAAGAAGGGCACTTGGAGAATTTTCTAAGTGTAAAAAAATTGAAGGAGAGCCTGTGAAATGCGCCCATCACAAGGTGCCTATGCAAGGAAAGTTTCTGAGTGTCAAAATTGAAAGCTGGACCCCCTAAATGCGCCTTAACTTAGAGATGGCGGAGAAAGTTGGTTAAGTGTTCAAAACATGAAATATGCTCCCTTGTTTGTGCCTTAAGGAAAGACATGGAGATTGTGCTAAGTATTTGAAGATGGAAGTAGCCTACATCATTTGCGCCTTGAAGGGAAGATGAGATTAAAATTTTTCTAAGTGTTGACAAAAATGGAAGTACTACCTATCAAATGCACCCAAGGCATTCAAGGAGAAAATTTTCCTAAGTGAGTCAAAACGATAAAATTTTCTCATCACAGGAAGATGATTTGAAGATCAAATAAAAAAATTTCCTAAGGCAATCTAAATATTTTTTTCTAAGTATTATCAAAATCACGCCTGGACTTGGAAGTATGAAATTTGGATGAAATTGCCGGAGATGAAGTTAGTGAATGCCATCTTCACAGGGTTGATAAAAATTTTTGAGTCGGAGCAAGAAAAAAATTCTCAGGGGGATGAAGAAATGGATTAAATTTGCTAAATAATTATTTTCTAAGGTTCAAAATTCAAAAAATTAAATGAACCCGTTCGTTGTATACCCATGAATCTGATGTGTTCTGAAGAAAATTTTCTTTTGGGTATTGAGGATCCTCGATAGGGAGTTGATTTTAAAGCCTTTCGCACTTCGTCGAAGCTTTTAGGATAAAGATTTTGATGGGCACCAAATTGATGAGTTTTCCTAAGGGAAAATTTGAAAATTTTCTAAGGCAAAGTTAAGAATATGTGTTTTCAAGGTAAAATACTCCGGACGATGAATTTGAAAGGAACTGCCTAGGTGAATTTGATCAAGTTCTTCATGAAGATAATTTTCCTAAGCCAGAGATGAACGAGATCAAAATTGTGAACTTCTCAGCTGGAAAAGTAAAGGGGATACAATTGAAGTCAAGATGTTGGAAAATCATGAAGAAAGCAAAGTTGGCTAAAAAAAAAACAGTGAACCCTTGCAGATCAAAACATGAAAATCTTGGTAAGTAAAGTGAATTTATATTACGAAGTGTTCTAATACCCTTCTCCTTGCTTGTTTTGCAGGAGGAACGTCGAGATCAGACGACGATGACTTAGGAAGATGAAGAAAATAATCCAAGATGACAGTTCAACCTCGAAGGAAGAAAAGTTGCAAGAAAATGGCTAAGTGTTGGGACCTAGTATAACTTCGGTGACAAAGAAGAAGTTGAAGAACAACGTTAAGAAGAAGATCGAGAACAATGTGAACGAATCTACAAATGGGAATCTTGTAGAAGATGGTGACCATTAATTGCTCATTTATTGCCCCACTTTCCATTTTGGCGGTTTTTAGGGCGAATCTTGTTTAGGGCTGAGGTGGCACAATCTGGGCCATCCAACCAATTGTAATCTGAGCCATCCGTTGGACTTGGCCAGCTATAAAAGGGGGAGTCCTCCTCATTTGTATTTTAGTAGAGGTAGAGCTTAGAGATCAGGCTAGAGAGTAGAGCAGAGACACTTTAGTTGTAATATTTTAGCATAGCGTAGTTTGAAGAAGAAGGAAAGTTTTCCTTTGAAAACTTTGTAAGAGATTGTTGCGAAAAACTATTGTAATAAAAGATCTTTCATTGAATGGTGAATTCATCTTTGTTATAAGTAGCTAGCAAGATTTCTTCATCCCTTCAACTTCAAGTGGCTTAAAATAGAGTAGTTTTTCATTTTCATGCTAGTAGATGTTAGCTGTGGATTTGTGGCGTCAAATGAGATAACTTCATTTTTATCCATACCACTAGCGGCTTGCTGACAGCAAGTCTGCCTTGTGTGGTCGACTGGAAAATTTTACAAACTTAACTTCGATTGTGATTCATGTGTTTGTATGCGTCGTTTTGATGGTACTTACATGTCGAATTATAATTTGAAAACCTCTTGTCACTTCCTTGAAGATTGCACTGACTTTGTGTAAGTTGTCCAACATGAGGCGGAGCAGAGTTTGGTCGAAGTCTGTCAAGATTGATCCCACGTCCCGTCCTTAGATAGAATGTAAACTTCTTAGGCCCTACACTCATTTTAAATTCAGTTAATTTCTGGTTAGGATTAGGGAACTTGTGCTCAATCGCCAAATCATTTGAATTACATGAAATCCCTTAATCCACTATTCTTTTGTCAGCTGTCGAACAATTATGTAAGTCCCCTTGAAATACCAGCAAAACACATTAAGCCAACTGAGGGTATTCTATTGCATGAAGGAACCTTGGAATTGAATGTATGATCTATCTCGCAATCTTAGCATGCAGGAAACTTTGTTCAAGAGAGGATAGAGTATCCGTTGGGAAAATTTATTCTATGTTGGTGCGGTCACAAAAACCACGTCAACAAGTATAAAATATGGACAACATGATGTGTGAAATTACCCAAAATAATGCACTATAGTGGCACTTTATCTTTGTACATCTATAAATGAGAAAGTGCATTCAAAGAATGTCTACAATGCCTAGAAAGGTCAATGTGAACATGGAAATAAATATAAGTCATCTCATGTAAACAAAACTTTTATGTGCCAAAATATCCAAGTAATCAACCAAAATGTGATAAAATTCAATAAATTGAATAAAAAAAACCTGGGATAAAATATGGAAAAAGATGCATAGATATCTATGAGGAGCTCCTAAAGACCTTTCAAATGCAACAATAATTATACAAGAGGAAGGAATTGGCCAAAATTTATGAGCTTGAGAGTTGAAAAGGTAGATCCAACTTTGATAGGTAATTAAATGCACTAGCAAAAAAATCTGAGAAAAATACTTGCACCACTAGAAATTGCTCAAAACTAGCTTTTTGATGATATCATATATTTGCCAACATATGCCCTTAATCTTATAAAAGAAAAAAAAGGAAAAAGGAAAAAGGAAAAAGAAACCCTAGAGAAACTCTAAGTGACGATAAAAGGATATCATTACATGTGTCCTCATCCTATGAATTGAGACACAAAAAGGACATGACCTAAGTAAACTTAGGCAACTAGAGTGAAAATGGACCTAAAGAATTAAACAATTAACTAGGTAAATACAATTTTACTCTAACATATCAAATTAATCTAAGATAGCTTCAACAGTACAAGAAATCATTGACACAAACCTAGGCCACATTGATGTTGGATATTTTAATCAAAGAACATTTAGAAACTTTAAAACTCTAAAGATCATAACTAATTTGGCACTAGCACACAATGTATCCTTTCCATAAGTTATACAAAGTCTACAATTGATCCTAGTTCGTGCCCAATCCTATGATACTATTACAAGAATAGTCAAAGATGAAGATGGGAATATTATTTCAAATGTTACTATTGTTGTACTTACACATATATCTTACCTTCCATTCAAAGCATCTTTAACTATTCTAATAGATTAAAAGGTAGTGAAGGTTCATGAGAAATATGAAGCAAAAAATATTAGGCATTTAAATGAATATTGGTTGCTAAAAGAAAGGAAATCCATAACCAAGATCATCAAGAAGAACACTAGATTATATTTTCATTAAGAGATTAGTGATTTGATTACCCTTTGAATAAAGTAATGAAGAAATATGGTACTAGATTGTATCAAGCATAGATGTTTCAATTCATCAAGATGATCCTCAAATAGGAAGAATTTGTAGACTGGGCTAAATTAGTTAGTGAAAAAATCTATGCATAGTTGATCTCAATTCTTACAAATAATTTTTTTACTTTGAATTCATATATAATCTATTAGCCAGATAAGCAATCTTTCCAAGTATAACCATGAAAGGAGCATTAGGAGAAGAAGATGGACATAATAGAGTATGAGAATTCTATCCATAGCTTGAGAATGAGGAAGGTTAAGAAAAAAATAAATTTATTAATGATGCTTTCATTTTCACCATAATCAATAAACTATCTAGAAATGAGCATGTTAGATTATCTACAAAGGCTAAAAAATTAATAGTTAGTTGGGGACATTGGTTTATACAATTCCCAAAGTCCACCCACATTAGAAAAAAAAATTCACTAGATCACCCTATCTATTGTAAATATTTTATAGCGATAAAGTAATTTTATTATAATTTTCAAGACAAATTATAGAAGTGCAGAAAAACATAATCCTGAAGTACAATTTCCTTTCCCATTGGGATTTTGCACATGTGCTTCATTTGTTTGTGCACACGTGTTAGATGAAGATTTGTCTTGTATGAATTTTAATATGTTTGATTCTAGAATGAGATATAACCTTGAGGGAAAAGTAGAAAGGATGTTTGGTAATGAGCATAGTAATGTATCTACCATTGAATATTTTTGGGCTAATTGTTAGGATAACAAAGATATCAAAAAACTATACTTTTGTAGGTTAACACTTAAGTAGATAAAGGCCATAAAGATTTGAGAAGACATTCATCTAAGTATGTTTGATAATGAGAATTTGTTGAATCCTATTTATGAATTACAAAATATTGATGATCAACCACTCCCAAATCAATTGGGAATTGAAAGAAGATATTTCTAGCAAAATAATGAGAAAAATAGTATATTTTATTATCATGGTTGAAATCCAAGCTAGAAAATTTGAGAGAGGAAAAGAGAAGAAAATAAAGAGACAAGATGGAACTTCTTCTATTACTAAAGATCCCAAGATATTAAAGATTATGGGTATTTAGAGAATTTATAGAAGGTAATGGAAAATGATAAAGCAACTTTCAATGTAGAAGAAGTTGGGGTGACAATAGGGTTTGGATATGAACCATTACAAGTAGTATATCCTACTCAAGGACAATCCACAACTCCAACTCCCAAAGGAGTCAAATGGGCAAAGGTGATAGGGAAAGTACAATTTGATTCTAACTCTTCTTTTAATACTCTTTTAGCAAACTCACCGATAAGGTCACATCTTGTTGAGGTACCTACTACATCAGCTAAGAAGGATGTTGATGATATAAAAACAAGAGGAAATTGCTAGGATGGCTAGAGAGATTGAAAAAAATTACTTAAGGGACAAACAAATTTACAAAATCCTTAAATACCTCCAAAGAAAGTTGAAAAAGAGTGGATAATAGAAGAAATACAATTAGGGCATCATGAGTGACAATAAGTTGAAGAAACACCTATCGACCAAGACATGGAGTTTAAAATAGATAAATTTGATGGTAATATGGCTCAAGAACAACAAAAATACCATCAAGGAAGCATGTGAAAGGATAATAACAAAAACAAAAGGTATCCAAAGAAATGAGTCAAATTGTACATAATCCTCTTACTATTCCAACATGGTTAAAGCTCAATCGAATCAAAAGGGAAATCCTAGCAGTGAAATCATTGGAAATTGCAATGGTGATAGTTGAAGTGGAAAAAGAGAGACCAAAGAAAAGATACAAAACCATTTCTAGTATAAAATTGAATGAATCCATTTATTATAGAAATTTCCTTTCTAGTGGTTGACAAGGAAGATAGGGAAAGGGTAGTAGATGATTATCAAATCTCTAGAGTGAATTTGGGAAAATAAATGTAAGAAGAAGAAGATGCTTCTCTAGACATTTTTGTGGAAACACTAAAGATAAGGATCAACAACGATAAGCATAAAAAATGGATCTAAAAGAGAAACTAGAGAAGATATTTTTTTTTATTAAATATCTGATTACTGTCTATTTGTTAACAATTTTGTCACTGCAAAAATGATCAAACTCGTTCAAAGGGAAGCAATGAAATACACCAACAAATGGAGGAATCATTATGAAGTTAACAAATCTCCTCTGGTTTTGAGAGGGGTAGCTCCCTCGTATGATGGAATTTTATATTTTTGAGTTCTTTTAACTAGAAAGTACCAAAAGGGAAACAAGGAAAAATAGAGGAAAAAGGAAAATAAATCCAACTATGAACATAAGAACAAAACATAAATTTCTCAAACAAAATAAAAAGACAGATTACATCAACTACGAAAGTGCAAAGAATTCCAAATTATCTGCACACCAAGAATGAAGAGAAAGGAAATAAGCATGGAAAAAACTAATTAAACATAAGAATAATCAGTCTTCAAAGAGAAATGTTGACATCAGAACTAACACATCTTTATTTAAATCAGAAGAAGCAAAAAGACTGTAATTTTCCCCTCCACAAAGCGCTCTCTCTTTACATTTTTATTATTACATATTAATAGAGTTGATTTCAGAATATATAGAATTAGTTATGAAAGAAGCCTCTTTCCTTTCCCATAACTATTTCTTGAGATTTAAATTACCTTAATTAAATACTTTTCAAATTCTTTGAACCATTCGATATGTCTTTAATTTATTTTTTGGAGCAAGAAGGCCTAAGGGGACTTGAGAAGATAAGTCATAAAGTAATCGTGTCATTGTTGTAAGTGTTGGTTTTTTAATAGCTCATATATGAGATAATGAGAGCATTTAATCCAAGTTATAATATCAATATTTTGGAGCACGAGGATGATACCAATATGAAACAATGTGGAAAGTGACCTTTACAACTTGCTTGATACGCTAGATTTCTTAGAATGATAATAGTGTATCCCAAATAGACAGTGTCTTATTTGCACTAAAGGTGAGTAGTTGTGGAGATTTCCTCAAAATTCTTAAAATCTCAATAAACCAAACAACTTCATCATGTGGCTTCAATTCTAAGTTTGGGCATAATCTCACATGAATCCTATTTGTGATCTGCACTCCGGAGAACAATTAATCCATCACTGCCACCAGAAATTTCAAAAGTGACTCTCCTAAAGAAGATAGGAATGTCACCAAGAAATAAATTGCACCTTTTTGAGCTCCATTACATTCTCTTATAGGTTACCATGTTACCATTGAGAAGAACCACTAATGGTTCTGGGCCAAATGGTTTCTTTTGTTTGAAAATGGATTCTGCCTCGTTCTAGTGATTCGTCCTTCCATGTTTCTACAATTTTGATTATTGATGTTTTTAAACCATTTTTACACTGTTGCAAATATGTATATATGTGAGAAAATTGTACTTGAAATTATATGATGTTCTGCTTCCGATCTTCCTCAGAGCCTACCTGCTTGTCTCATAATCCTAAAATGGGTCTCCAAAACATTCTTCTATACCTTCATTACCGCCTTTAATATTGCACACAAGAAGGTGGCTACACCTCACCTTTATGATGAAATCCCTATTTCCACATCCGTATAGTCTCGTAGATCAAAGTGTCTTGCAAATTAGCTTCACCTTACAAGACATCGTCATCCAGTGACAAGGGATGAGGATTCTCCTCAAACAAAGATGATTTAATCAAAACCATGCAGAAATTTATATTTGAGTTTGAAAATGGGTTCTATTGAATGATCCATAAGAGTACTGATGAGGATTCGAAGAATTTTTTGCATGTTTGGTAAAATGCTCCACTGATGGGCTTAGAGGCACCTAAATCCTTCTGCTGTTTGTCTACTTTTGAAGCTTTAGAATATGCTCTAATGTAGGAATTAAAAATATAGATGAAACCTCCCCATTATTTAAAATATTTGTTGAGGGTTTTAAATAGCCCTCATGCTCGAACAATGCATCTCGATTGAGAGTTACTGATTCCTGATTTTTTGGTTCCATAGACTTCTGCTTTGTTTTTGAAGTTCAATTTTTCAAATCACCCATGTTATAATTGCATTTCAGTGCATCCATTGCTTGCAGTTCATTCCCAGCAACAACTACAGCAACACCCATTTTCTAAAGCATGATGGTTGCAACTCTTTGAAGAACAGGTGTATCTTCTAAAGTAAAATTTCAATGCGTTTAGATACTTCTCTATAGAAATACCATTGGAGAGAGCCCATATTACTGGAGCTTTGGGAGTTGTTTCAGATATTTTTGGGTGGTGTATGAAATATAAACATTCCTTCATTATTCAAAGATGAAGGACCTCCAATAAGCTTCATAGTTGGCAATCTTGGGCCAGATGGAAAAGCCTTACCATTTGAATAAGGCTATATCATGACAACTACAAGGTCTGATATGCTGACTAGTTTAAAGGATGAAGGCATGTCTTGATCACTGATATGGGATGACTTATTCAACTCAAAATTCAATGCTTCTCTCTCTGAAGCCAAGAAATTGTTTCTCATAAGAGTGTGAGAAGTTTCCTGGCATGAGCTATTGTGTAGCGGCTCTGTCCTTAGATTTAATTATCGCTTTACCATTGCTTTACCATGAAGGTTCTTGTTTGTATATTAGAATTAGATCCTCAGTGAAAAAAACAATAATGAGGTATAACTGGAAACAACCTCCCGACAATGAATAAGACTTGACATAGGCATGTAGGATTGACTGGTCTTCCACTACCTTTAATAGTCTATGTTCTTGTGCATATAAAGATACAACTGGAATGATTTAAATCTTCATGTGTAATGACATCAAGACTGTGATGATTATTCTTCTATTTATCACCAAATCCAGCTTCCCTTGAACCTGTTGTACTGATGTGTGCTCTTTCCCAGGCACCTCTGTCATTTTTTGAGAGCAATGAGTAATATGTTTTGATGAATCATATCAACAGTTAACCATATGAAATATCATAGTCCATAGAACCTCTTATAGAGCTTAAAACCTTATCCCTTTGTTGGTTAACATGCTCGATCATGCAGATTAGCCCTTAAATTTGGTAGCACTTACATTTTGCATCTCCAATCCCAAGATGTTCTCCAAACTTTTCCTTTTCACCTGAAATAATTTTCAACAGAGCTTCTACAATTTATAAATCTATTGATGTCTCTCCAAGAATACAATCCACAATTCTTAGAATTTGAATGATAGGTAGTTCCATCTGAAAAGTAAACATTCATGGCCTCATGCAACATATAATAAGCCTAGAGTAAATGGTTTCTATTTTCTTCGGAGCTAGTAGATTTCAAGAGTTGGTTCAAACTCTTTGTTGAACGGTGTCTATCACCAACCTTTCCCTCATATGCAGTTGATCTTGGAAGATTATTCTCACAATATGAAGTACCTGGCTTTACTTTGTGAGAACACTGGCTACTATTGTTCCTACACCATCCGATACAACATGACCAACTTGCATTCTGGTAGGGAATCTTAGGAGCAGACATTTATTGTGCCAGTGTGCTTTGAGACTAAAATTCAATCCTTTGATTCCTTCTGAAGGTGCCTCTAGTATTGCAAGCAATATTGCAACCTTTACCAATAACAGATTAGTAATAGCGCAATAATCACCAATAATTGTGTCCTCTCCTAGCATTGGTGTCCCAACAACCATTGTAGATCAGGAATGTACCATACCTGCTATTTTGTAATATTCCTTACGATCCAGTCTTATTGGAGGGCCATTACTTGAAAATAGGATATCTAGCACTAGTGGAAACATTCAACATTGAAGAATATCTTAACAGCATCATAAGCGCTGAAATTGCCAATCCTTGCAGTATACTCTAAGTGGATTTCGTGGGTGAATATTTTATAACCCATATCTTGGTCCTCCAAGTAGAGCAGTATGAGTAATCACATAAACCGTTCTAGAGTCAATTTTTTAAAATGTTTTCTAGAGGTTGCATCAACAAACTAGCCATTGATTAGAAGCTGTGTATAGTTCAATTCAATTGGCAGTTTGATAGGTTCTTCTAAAGCATTTATAGCAATCCCAAACCGTCAAACTCTTCCACATGGATTATTCTTTTGATATAACAATTGGTGTAAATAAATTACCTCAGTAGATTTGTCATTTGTTTCCTTTTGGATGTTTGAAAATTTTGCTTGATGGTAGGAAACTCTGCATTTAGGGTGTTTGAATTAACCAATATGTCATTTCAGATTAGGGGAGTAGAAAAAAAATTAGTGCTAAAAAATACAGGCAACGCTCTCTATAGCACCAAAACACTTCTATGGGTACATTAATTTTGGTTACTAAAAAAGAAGCTGATTTTTCAAAATAGACACAATTGAATCCAAAAGCTTACATCTAAGTCAATGCACTTGTTTACAAACTCTTTTTATCATATCGTGTCATGACTTCAACACACCAACAATATAAGCTCTTCCTATTCAAATTCAAGCTTAAATATTGAATCCTCTCAGATGGCATTCCATGCTCTAGTTGACGTTTCTTGTACTGTCTAGCCTGTTATACTATTCAACTATACAAAACTTTGTAAAAATTTCACTCTTATACCTTAAAGAATGTTTCAGTTCAACTATTGGTGAGTGTAATTAATTAATGGAAGTTTATTTAACAACAAATTGAGTAAAACTTCTTATCATTCAAGTGCTTTTGTGTGTTCCGTATATATTGAATATAATTATAATTAATGAAAGAGTTTAAATATCTAGTAAGTTGTAAGACTTTTCATCTTTCATATGTTCTTACATGTTTTATATATGTTGAATATAATAATTAATGAAAGAGCTTAAATATCTGGTAAGTTCTAAGACTTTTCATAAGTCAAATGTTCTTATTTATTTCATATATGTTGAATATAATTAATAGAAGAACTTAAATATCTGATAAGCTATTAAAATAGATTTTAATTGAAAACAAAATAGATTACAAATTTTATTTAAGACAATTAAAAACTTTAAAAATCTATGAAGAAAATTAAGATAAAAATGACTGCACATTTTTAAAAAAATTGATATATATAAAATAAACAAAGCCATGCTACACAAAAAGGCACAAACAAATATCAAGCTCAAACTGCACTAGATTGAAGTGGCCCATAACCTCATCCAAATTTACCATATATTCAATAGACGGCAAGCTAAACAAGAATGAACAAGAAAATTCCAAACTTAATCACTTATTTAATAATAAAACAAAACACTACTGCACTCCAATAAAAGAAAACTACAGCCCTGATAAGACTTCCAGCTATATACAAAATGGATAAGGGAACTCCAAAATTCATCTCCTTTAGGCTCCTACTCCTAAGCAGTAAATAGTAATACAACTAAACCTATTTTAGCACCAAGATATCTGCTTTAATCTTCACAAAAATAAGACTATAAAATATAACTTTTATCTCTCAAGTTATCTGCTTTAATCTTCACCTCAAACATTGTTTATGATTTAATCCTTAAACATGAAACATATTTTCTGAAAAAGACCAAAAATGACTTGGATAACAAGTGAGACTACAATGATGGCGCAAAAGAGTCTTGATGATAAATTTCAAATTGACCTCACAACACTTTGTTCAGTGACGACTCTCTCATCTCGAGAATTTTAAAAATATAGTTTCAGCATTTGACATACCTCACAGATTCCTGGTTAAAGGGGGCAACCGATCAAACTGGAGCTCTTGCAACTTGTTTTCAAATTCAGAAGCTTCTGCGTCCTCATTCTCACCCAACCATTCTTCAGCACTATTCAGTGTCGATAGGATGTCTTCCGCATTAGATGTCTTGATATTCTTTTTGGTCTTGGCCTCCCTTACTCTACTTTTCAAGTTGTAAATACAGCACTCCAGTTCGTTTCTGGCCAGATTCTTCTTTTTAACTTTTTCTTCGTCCTCTCGAAATTTCTCTGCATCGGCTATCATTTTATCTATCTCCTCTTTGCTCAGTCTTCCACCGGCGTTGGTTATTGTGATCTCTTTATTTGCTCCACTACCCTCGTCCTCTGCAGAGACTATGAGAGTGCCATCCTCGCTTATTTTGAAGCAAACCTTAATTCTTGGCACATCACATCTGGCCGGCGGAATTCCACTCAATTCAAATTCACCCAACAAATTGTTTTGTGTGGTCAATGGGCTCTCTCCTTCATAGACGGGAATACTTATTTCAGTCTGATTATCCACGGCTGTAGTGAGATAATACTCTTCCTGAGCGGGAATTGGGGTATTTCGAGGAACAACTACGATCATGACATCACCTTCAGTATCAATTCCAAGACTCAAAGGTGTAACATCCGAGAGCACCAGGGACACGTCTTCGTTGTTTAATGCTGCCGCCTGCACCGCCGCACCATAAGCAACGGCCTCATCAGGGTTTATTGTGTTGTATAGCTCTTCCTGCCCATAATTTTGTCTGAGTAATTCCTGTAACTTTGTTATACGGGACGAACCTCCCACTAATACAATGTCATCAATCTGGTCGTGGCTCATGTGGGCATCCTCTACGCATTCTCTCACTATTTCTATGCACTTCTCAAATAAGTCGGCATTTAGCTCTTCGAACTTGGCTCTGGTAATCTTTAGGGAAAAGTCATGTCCCTCATACAGATAGTCAATGTCGATGACAGTCTCTACCTGAGATGACAAACTCCTCTTTGCTTTCTCGCATTCTGAACGAAGCTTTCGAAGAGCTTTGGCACTCTTACTCATATCCAACTTGTATTTTTTATTGAACTTTTGAACACAGTAATTAAGCATTCTGTTATCAAAATCCTGACCTCCCAAATGCACATCCCCTCTAATGGCCTTGACGGCAATATTACCTTTTTGAACAGACAGAACCGACACATCAAACGTACCTCCACCCAAATCGAAGACGAGAATGCTTCTTTCTCCTGGGAATACATCATGGAAGCCATAGGTTATTGCTGCCGCCGTTGGTTCGTTAATTATTCGCATGACATTGAGGCCTGCAATCTTACCAGCATCCTTTGTGGCCCTCTTCTGCTCATCATTAAAATAAGCAGGCACAGTAATAACCGCATTCTTCACCTCGCACTTAAGGTATTTTTCAGAAATGGGCTTCATTTTCATGAGCAGCATGGATGAGATCTCTTCCGGCGCAAATAACTTAGTTTCTCCTTTGTAAGTGACTTGGATGACAGGCTTATCCTCCTTCCCTTGGATGATGGTAAAAGGCCAGAAATTCATGTCGTTCTGTACACAAGAGTCAGAGAAGCGCCTTCCAATGAGTCGCTTGGCATCAAAAACAGTGTTAACAGGATTGTTTGAAATCTGGTCCTTGGCAGCATCCCCAACAAGTTTCTCCGAAGAAGTAAAAGCAACCATAGAAGGTGTGGTTCTGTTTCCTTGGTCATTAACAATAATCTCAGCCATGTTATTCTGCGACTGCCATACTCCAACACAACAGTAGCTTGTTCCCAGATCAATGCCAATGGCCTTCTCTTCCTCCTTCCTTTTACGTTTTCTCTCCATGCTCTATAAGCTGCCTTCTATATCAGAAAAGAAAATGCAGAAAGGCGTCCTCTATCAGGCTACCACGATGCAAGGGTGAGGAAGACGAACCCGCTACCTGAGTGCGCCAAAATTAAACTCAGAAACGGCCGAAATTTCCCGCTCTATCCATTTTCACGGCATAAAGTAGAAAGTTGATGGGAGCATCACATCCACGTGGTGACTTACGCTCGCTGAAGAGATCGCTTTGGGTTCTCCGTCACCATCAATGAATGATAATTACGCCGATTACGCCGAGAGGCATTCTACAGTCACAGCGAAGCAAAAGACCTGAGTACATAAAAAAGAAATGGTGTCAGTTACAGACTGAAGAAAATGAAGGGTCAGCAGGTGGCTGGCACAGCGGCTGGTGTGAAGTGAGAGTGGAATCGACGCGGATGGGTAAACGTTACATATTCCCTAAATGGTAGTGGAAGGTCAGGCACTTGGTCTTCGCTCTAACAGATTAAAGATGAGTGTTGGCATCCTACAGTTTTCTTTATTAGTGCTGTGTGAAGCTGCATTCGTATTGTAAACCATAAAATCACACCCGATCTTCTTCATAATGCATGCCAGGAAGAAGGAACAAGGTGAAGCCTGTCGGAAAGGATAGAAAATTATTCCTAGGCATTGTTGTCCACTGCTACAGCAATAGTAACACGGAAGCTACAGGAGAAGGATTTACAACTTCTTCAAATGAAGCACACGAACATGGAGCTATAAGAGAAAATCAGAGGTGTCATGATCGAATCTTAGGAATAGCAGAAGCACGCCAAGAGCAGCGAGATCATGGTCGTCGCCCTCAAATTACAGATAGAAAACATTAGCAGTCTTGTTGTTCATTGCGTACATTTTGTGTGACAGGTAATTGTTTGGTTATTATCTAAAAATATCAATGAGAATGTGCTTCTTGTTACTCATACCAAGGCTAATGTGTAGGCATCCTCTTTTTTAAATGGCAGGTATGGATATAACGAGCACAACTTTGCAAGCAGGACGCCGGCCAGAGTATTTTTCACTAGCGATGAAAAGTTGGATCGTCACATTATATATTGATTCATGCTACCAAAAATTGGATCGTTGATCATTCTGGAAGCTGCACAACATCTAAAATTGTTTTCCTGGTGCCATTCTTTTATAAAGTCTCTCGCGCTAGAGATTTGGCTGTCTTTTTCACATTGCTAAGCCAAATTTGAATCAAGTGCTACTCTGTGAGTTCTGGGTGCCAAATGAGAGACACAACTTAATCTGTAGTAATTTAATTTTCTTGTCATTCTTCTTTCCTTGTTTTATTTCCATCAAACACAATATCGTCCAAATTATGGCACATCTCGTGAGTTTCCTATTGTTCCTAAGCATTTATGGTAGCATGAATCAATATATAACTTGCTTTTAAGGTCGTGCCAGTTTGATATAACGATGAGTGTTCTCTGTCGAATATTAACAGTAACATTCTCAACTCCATTCCGTGCTTAGAGCGATCTCTTTATCTTTTCTTCATCATAGGAATCATTATACATTCCCTCAGCACTCAGAGTTGTTCTCTTCATGATGGCATCTACTTATCCTATGCAAATCAAGATGATGTAACTGAGAATATGATGATCTTTGCTTTGAACGATGCAGTGTGTTTATCCTTGCCTTGAATCCCAGCAAGAGTGAGATACATCGCAGCGATGAAAGGCTGGATCGTCATTAGCAAGCGGAGCAGAGGGAGATGCAGGTGCCATCTCCAGAAAAGCATTCTCCTCCATTTCACATTTTCGCTTAGATGAAAAGGAAGAGGAAGAGGCCATAATTTGATCTGTATATAGCGATTGCAGTCTTAAGGAAAAATTAGAAGAGGCCAGGATTGAATTAAGAGGAAAAGAAGAGCCTCTTTCTAGGCGTTCCTAAGGAAAGGGCATAATTTACCCGGTGTAGTGAAAATGGTGCTACCAAGATTCTTAATTAGAAAGAGAAGTCAACTCTGGAAGGAACTATGATGTTTACGACTACAAGAGAAGGCGCGCCGATACTCAGTAACGTTAGAAATATTGTAAGTAGAACAAATCGTGGCTAGCATTGTTAGTGGCACAGACACTGGGATCCACAAAATTTGTCATGTGACACTGACAAGCTGAACGTTCCATGCTAAATGTTGCTTGAGTAAGAGGCCTCCATATATTTTAATGCCTTTCTAAATTCATTGAAAGCTGATAATAAATGTGAATGATAGATTGAAGAGGGTTATAAGTTTTAGTTTTTTGTCTGGTTGTTATAGTCGAAAAGAAATAATTTATTGTATCACATGCTAAATTTAGGCATTTAGATTATATAGTATATATTATATATTGATTTTATATGATTTATTATATAATATAAAATAATATTTGATAATATGTATTTAATTACATAAATTAATTTCAAATTATAAAATTATATATAAAATTATAAAATAATATAAAATTATATAATATAGTAAATTCTAAAATTATATATATTTAATATTATAATTATATTATATAAATAGTAAATCTATATATTATAAAATTGTAAATTAACAATATATTATATTATATAGTAATGTGAAACATTATTAATATGGTTTAGGTAAATTGTACAAAACATTATTATTTCTAAGAATAAAACTAATTCTAACAATATTAATTATAATCTTATGTTAACTTTATTATATATATTATTTAATATATATATCTTAACTCTTGTGCTAATTCTTACAATAGCACTATTTCTAACACTAACACTAATCTTAATTCCAACAACACTAATCCTAATTTTATTACTAACACTTATTTTGACACCAATTCTAACACTAACACTAACTCTATCTCTAACTCTAGCATATATAACCTTAGGTTAACTTTATTAACATATATAATACTACTTATTTTAATTCTTATTCTAAGCCTAACCTTAACACTAAAACTAATTGTAAACTTAACCCTAAATATAAGTTCGATTCAACCTCAATCCCTAACCCTAACTATAAGTTTGATCCAAACTCAATCCCTAACCCTAACCCTAACTATAAGTCTAATTCAAACTCAATCCCTAACCCTAACCCTAACTCTAAAACTAACACTAATTGTATATAAAATTCTAATAGAAACACTTATTTTCACACTAAAAGTAATTCTAATCCTAACTCTAGCACTAATTCTAACCCTTACCCTAACTCTAATTGTAACTCTAACCCTTACCCTAACCCTAAAATAAACACTAATTCTCTAGCATATATATCTTTTAAAAATATTTTGAAAATTCTAACAACACTAATTCTCACCGTATCCCTTTAACTCTAATCCTAAGTCCAACCCTAACACTAATTCTAACTCTAGCATATATAACCTTAAGTTAACTTTCTTATAGATATATATAACACTAACACTAATGATAACACTTAATGCCAATTCTAACTCTAACTCCAACCATAACCCAACCACATGAATCAATATAAAGTTTTAATACTAACATAATTGTAAATTAACACTAATTATGATCAATGATACAATTATGGTTAAGGATAGGGTTGGAATTATAATAACCTGGGCTAAGGTCCAATTGTCGCTAGGGTTCAATTATGGTTAGAGTTTTATTGGGGCAACAATATTTTAGGGTTAGGTTTCTAGGATAAATCTTGGGCTTAGTGTTAGGGTTAGGATTGAGGTTAGGGTTAGGGTTATGCTTTATGTTTAGTTAGAGTTAGGGTCATGGTTATGGTTAGGATTCAATTAGGGTTAGGGTTAGAATTCTAGGATAAATCTTGGGGTTAGTGTTAAGATTAGGATTAAGGTTAGTTTAAGGTTAGGGTTGTAGTAAAAATCCTCTAAATTTACTATTACACATAATCTTTAAAAAATAAAAGTATCTTTGATGTCATTGTAAAATAGTTTTAAATAATAGAATAGAAATATAATCATAAAAAGATGAAAAACAATTGTCTTTTTAATTGGGTTTAATTACAATTCTAAAATAAATCTTTGGTTACACTTAGGGTTAGGGTTAGGGTTGTGGTTATCATCACAAATAGGTTTATCATCACAAATGGGGATTAGGGTTAGGGTTAGGGTTAGGGTTAAGGTTATGGTTATGGTTGTGGTTAGGGATAGGTTTATAAATGATAAAATATAGTAATTTGGTTAGGGTTGGAGTTAAAATTGGGATTAGGGTTGGGGTTATAATCACAAATAGGTTTATCATCATGAATAGGGAATAGGGTTAGGGTTAGGGTTAGGATTAGGGTTATGGTTAGTGTTAGGGTTAGGATTAGGGTTAGGATTATTGTTAGGGATAGGTTTATAAATGATAAAATATAGTAATTTGTTTAGGGTTAGAGTTAAAATTGGGATTAGGGTTTGGGTTATCATCGCAAATAGGTTTATCATCATGAATAGGGATTAGGGTTAGGGTTAGGGTTAGGATTAGGGTTAGGGTTAGTGTTAGGGTTATTATGGTTATTGTTAGGGATAGGTTTATAAATGATAAAATATAGTAATTTGGTTAGGGTTAGAGTTAAAATTGGGATTGGGGTTGGGGTTATCATCATGAATAGGTTTATCATCACAAATAGGGATTCGAGTTAGGGTTAGGGTTAGGGTTAGGGTTAGTGTTAGGGTTAGGGTTAGAGCTATGGTTATGGTTAAGGTTAGGGTTAGGGTTAGGGTTAGGTTTAGGGTTAGAGTTAGGGTTATTATCACGAATGGGATTAGGGTTAGGGTTATGGTTAGGGTTATCATCACGAATAGGTTGATCATCATGAATATGGATTATGGTTAGAGTTAGGGTTAGGGTTAAGGTTATGGTTATGGTTATGGTTATGGTTATGGTTAGGGTTAGGGTTATCATGACGAATAGGATTATCATTAAGAATAGGGTTAGGGTTAGGATTAGGGTTAGGTTTATCATCACAAATAAGATTAGGGTTAGGTTTAGGATTAAGGTTAGGGATATGATTAGGGTTAGGGTTAGGGTTAGGGTTAGGGTTATCATTACAAATAGGTTTATCAACAAGAATAGGGGTTAGGGTTACAGTTAGGGTTATCATCACAAATAGGTTTATCATCACAAATAGGGATTAGGGTTGGGGTTATCATCATGAATAAGTTTATCATCACGAATAGGTTTTTCATCAAGAATAGGGATTAGGGTTAGGGTTATGGTTACGATTAGGGTTAGGGTTATGGTTATGGTTAGGCTTAGGATTAGGGTTAGGACTAGGGTTAGGTTTATCATCACGAATAGGATTATTGTTAGGGTCAGGATTAGGGTTAGGGTTAGCTTTAGGGTTATGGTTATGGTTATGGTTATGGGTTATTAGGGTTATCATCACAAATAGGATTAGGGTTAGGGTTATTGTTAGGGTTAGGATTAGGTTAGGTTTATCATCACGAATATGATTAGGGTTAGGGTTTTGGTTATGGTTAGAGTTAGGGTTATCATCGTGAAACGGTTTATCATCATGAATAGGATTAGGGTTAGGGTTAGGGTTAGTGTTAGGGTTAGGATTTGGGTTAGAATTAGGGTTAGGTTTATCATCATGAATAGGTTTATCATCACCAAAAGGATTAGGGTTAGGGTTAGGGTTAGGGCTAGGGTTAGGGTTAGTGTTAGGGTTAGTATTAGGGTTAGGATTATCCATCATGAATAAGTTTATCATCCACCGAAAAGATTAGGGTTAGGGTTATAGTTATGGTTAGGGTTAGGATTAGTGTTAGGGTTATGGTTAGTAGTAGGGTTTAGGTTATCATCATGAATAGGTTTACCATCACAAATAGGGATTAGTGTTAGGGTTAGGGTTACAATTAGGGATAAGGTTATGGATAGGTTAAGGTTAAAATTGGGATTAGGGTTGGGGTTATCATCACGAATATGTTTATCATCATGAATAGGGATTAGGGTTAGGGTTAGGGTTAGGGTTATTATCATGAATAGGGATTATGGTTATGGTTATGGTTTGGGTTAAGGTTATCATCACAAATAGGATTAGGGTTAGGGTTATTGTTAGGGTTAGGATTAGGTTAGGTTTATCATCATGAATATGATTAGGGTTAGGGTTAGGGTTAGGATTATGGTTATGGTTAAGGTTATCGTTAGGGTTATGATTATGGTTAG
>VDFB02000015.1:131229354-131263361 GCA_007258455.2 Sequoia sempervirens | reverse complement strand
TTACTCATATCCAACTTGTATTTTTTATTGAACTTTTGAACACAGTAATTAAGCATTCTGTTATCAAAATCCTGACCTCCCAAATGCATATCCCCTCTAATGGCCTTGACGGCAATATTACCTTTTTGAACAGACAGAACCGACACATCAAACGTACCTCCACCCAAATCGAAGACGAGAATGCTTCTTTCTCCTGGGAATACATCATGGAAGCCATAGGTTATTGCTGCCGCCGTTGGTTCGTTAATTATTCGCATGACATTGAGGCCTGCAATCTTACCAGCATCCTTTGTGGCCCTCTTCTGCTCATCATTAAAATAAGCAGGCACAGTAATAACCGCATTCTTCACCTCGCACTTAAGGTATTTTTCAGAAATGGTCTTCATTTTCATGAGCAGCATGGATGAGATCTCTTCCGGCGCAAATAACTTAGTTTCTCCTTTGTAAGTGACTTGGATGACAGGCTTATCCTCCTTCCCTTGGATGATGGTAAAAGGCCAGAAATTCATGTCGTTCTGTACACAAGAGTCAGAGAAGCGCCTTCCAATGAGTCGCTTGGCATCAAAAACAGTGTTAACAGGATTGTTTGAAATCTGGTCCTTGGCAGCATCCCCAAAAAGTCTCTCCGAAGAAGTAAAAGCAACCATAGAAGGTGTGGTTCTGTTTCCTTGGTCATTAACAATAATCTCAGCCATGTTATTCTGCGACTGCCATACTCCAACACAACAGTAGCTTGTTCCCAGATCAATGCCAATGGCCTTCTCTTCCTCCTTCCTTTTACGTTTTCTCTCCATGCTCTATAAGCTGCCTTCTAAATCAGAAAAGAAAATGCAGAAAGGCGTCCTCTATCAGGCTACCACGATGCAAGGGTGAGGAAGACGAACCCGCTACCTGAGTGCGCCAAAATTAAACTCAGAAACGGCCGAAATTTCCCGCTCTATCCATTTTCACGGCATAAAGTAGAAAGTTGATGGGAGCATCACATCCACGTGGTGACTTACGCTCGCTGAAGAGATCGCTTTGGGTTCTCCGTCACCATCAATGAATGATAATTACGCCGATTACGCCGAGAGGCATTCTACAGTCACAGCGAAGCAAAAGACCTGAGTACATAAAAAGGAAATGGTGTCAGTTACAGACTGAAGAAAATGAAGGGTCAGCAGGTGGCTGGCACAGCGGCTGGTGTGAAGTGAGAGTGGAATCGACGCGGATGGGTAAACGTTACATATTCCCTAAATGGTAGTGGAAGGTCAGGCACTTGGTCTTCGCTCTAACAGATTAAAGATGAGTGTTGGCATCCTACAGTTTTCTTTATTAGTGCTGTGTGAAGCTGCATTCGTATTGTAAACCATAAAATCACACCCGATCTTCTTCATAATGCATGCCAGGAAGAAGGAACAAGGTGAAGCCTGTCGGAAAGGATAGAAAATTATTCCTAGGCATTGTTGTCCACTGCTACAGCAATAGTAACACGGAAGCTACAGGAGAAGGATTTACAACTTCTTCAAATGAAGCACACGAACATGGAGCTATAAGAGAAAATCAGAGGTGTCATGATCGAATCTTAGGAATAGCAGAAGCACGCGAAGAGCAGCGAGATCATGGTCGTCGCCCTCAAATTACAGATAGAAAACATTAGCAGTCTTGTTGTTCACTGCGTACATTTTGTGTGACAGGTAATTGTTTGGTTATTATCTAAAAATATCAATGAGAATGTGCTTCTTGTTACTCATACCAAGGCTAATGTGTAGGTATCCTCTTTTTTAAATGGCAGGTATGGATATAACGAGCACAACTTTGCAAGCAGGACGCCGGCCAGAGTATTTTTCACTAGCGATGAAAAGTTGGATCGTCACATTATATATTGATTCATGCTACCATAAATTGGATCGTCGATCATTCTGGAAGCTGCACAACATCTAAAATTGTTTTCCTGGTGCCATTCTTTTATAAAGTCTCTCGCGCTAGAGATTTGGCTGTCTTTTTCACATTGCTAAGCCAAATTTGAATCAAGTGCTACTCTGTGAGTTCTGGGTGCCAAATGAGAGACACAACTTAATCTGTAGTAATTTAATTTTCTTGTCATTCTTCTTTCCTTGTTTTATTTCCATCAAACACAATATCGTCCAAATTATGGCACATCTCGTGAGTTTCCTATTGTTCCTAAGCATTTATGGTAGCATGAATCAATATATAACTTGCTTTTAAGGTCGTGCCAGTTTGATATAACGATGAGTGTTCTCTGTCGAATATTAACAGTAACATTCTCAACTCCATTCCGTGCTTAGAGCGATCTCTTTATCTTTTCTTCATCATAGGAATCATTATACATTCCCTCAGCACTCAGAGTTGTTCTCTTCATGATGGCATCTACTTATCCTATGCAAATCAAGATGATGTAACTGAGAATATGATGATCTTTGCTTTGAACGATGCAGTGTGTTTATCCTTGCCTTGAATCCCAGCAAGAGTGAGATACATCGCAGCGATGAAAGGCTGGATCGTCATTAGCAAGCGGAGCAGAGGGAGATGCAGGTGCCATCTCCAGAAAAGCATTCTCCTCCATTTCACATTTTCGCTTAGATGAAAAGGAAGAGGAAGAGGCCATAATTTGATCTGTATATAGCGATTGCAGTCTTAAGGAAAAATTAGAAGAGGCCAGGATTGAATTAAGAGGAAAAGAAGAGCCTCTTTCTAGGCGTTCCTAAGGAAAGGGCATAATTTACCCGGTGTAGTGAAAATGGTGCTACCAAGATTCTTAATTAGAAAGAGAAGTCAACTCTGGAAGGAACTATGATGTTTACGACTACAAGAGAAGGCGCGCCGATACTCAGTAACGTTAGAAATATTGTAAGTAGAACAAATCGTGGCTAGCATTGTTAGTGGCACAGACACTGGGATCCACAAAATTTGTCATGTGACACTGACAAGCTGAACGTTCCATGCTAAATGTTGCTTGAGTAAGAGGCCTCCATATATTTTAATGCCTTTCTAAATTCATTGACAGCTGATAATAAATGTGAATGATAGATTGAAGAGGGCTATAAGTTTTAGTTTTTTGTCTGGTTGTTATAGTCGAAAAGAAATAATTTATTGTATCACATGCTAAATTATATATTATATATTATATATTATATATTGATTTTATATGATTTATTATATAATATAAAATAATATTTGATAATATGTATTTAATTACATAAATTAATTTCAAATTATTAAATTATATATAAAATTATAAAATAATATAAAATTATATAATATAGTAAATTCTAAAATTATATATATTTAATATTATAATTATATTATATAAATAGTAAATCTATATATTATAAAATTGTAAATTAACAATATATTATATTATATAGTAATGTGAAACATTATTAATATGGTTTAGGTAAATTGTACAAAACATTATTATTTCTAAGAATAAAACTAATTCTAACAATATTAATTATAATCTTATGTTAACATTATTATATATATTATTTAATATATATATCTTAACTCTTGTGCTAATTCTTACAGTAGCACTATTTGTAACACTAACACTAATCTTAATTCCAACAACACTAATCCTAATTTTATTACTAACACTTATTTTGACACCAATTCTAACACTAACACTAACTCTATCTCTAACTCTAGCATATATAACCTTAGGTTAACTTTATTAACATATATAATACTACTTATTTTAATTCTTATTCTAAGCCTAACCTTAACACTAAAACTAATTGTAAACTTAACCCTAAATATAAGTTCGATTCAACCTCAATCCCTAACCCTAACTATAAGTTTGATCCAAACTCAATCCCTAACCCTAACCCTAACTATAAGTCTAATTCAAACTCAATCCCTAACCCTAACCCTAACTCTAAAACTAACACTAATTGTATATAAAATTCTAATAGAAACACTTATTTTCACACTAAAAGTAATTCTAATCCTAACTCTAGCACTAATTCTAACCCTTACCCTAACTCTAATTGTAACTCTAACCCTTACCCTAACCCTAAAATAAACACTAATTCTCTAGCATATATATCTTTTAAAAATATTTTGAAAATTCTAACAACACTAATTCTCACCGTATCCCTTTAACTCTAATCCTAAGTCCAACCCTAACACTAATTCTAACTCTAGCATATATAACCTTAAGTTAACTTTCTTATAGATATATATAACACTAACACTAATGATAACACTTAATGCCAATTCTAACTCTAACTCCAACCATAACCCAACCACATGAATCAATATAAAGTTTTAATACTAACATAATTGTAAATTAACACTAATTATGATCAATGATACAATTATGGTTAAGGATAGGGTTGGAATTATAATAACCTGGGCTAAGGTCCAATTGTCGCTAGGGTTCAATTATGGTTAGAGTTTTATTGGGGCAACAATATTTTAGGGTTAGGTTTCTAGGATAAATCTTGGGCTTAGTGTTAGGGTTAGGATTGAGGTTAGGGTTAGGGTTATGCTTTATGTTTAGTTAGAGTTAGGGTCATGGTTATGGTTAGGATTCAATTAGGGTTAGGGTTAGAATTCTAGGATAAATCTTGGGGTTAGTGTTAAGATTAGGATTAAGGTTAGTTTAAGGTTAGGGTTGTAGTAAAAATCCTCTAAATTTACTATTACACATAATCTTTAAAAAATAAAAGTATCTTTGATGTCATTGTAAAATAGTTTTAAATAATAGAATAGAAATATAATCATAAAAAGATGAAAAACAATTGTCTTTTTAATTGGGTTTAATTACAATTCTAAAATAAATCTTTGGTTACACTTAGGGTTAGGGTTAGGGTTGTGGTTATCATCACAAATAGGTTTATCATCACAAATGGGGATTAGGGTTAGGGTTAGGGTTAGGGTTAAGGTTATGGTTATGGTTGTGGTTAGGGATAGGTTTATAAATGATAAAATATAGTAATTTGGTTAGGGTTGGAGTTAAAATTGGGATTAGGGTTGGGGTTATAATCACAAATAGGTTTATCATCATGAATAGGGAATAGGGTTAGGGTTAGGGTTAGGATTAGGGTTATGGTTAGTGTTAGGGTTAGGATTAGGGTTAGGATTATTGTTAGGGATAGGTTTATAAATGATAAAATATAGTAATTTGTTTAGGGTTAGAGTTAAAATTGGGATTAGGGTTTGGGTTATCATCGCAAATAGGTTTATCATCATGAATAGGGATTAGGGTTAGGGTTAGGGTTAGGATTAGGGTTAGGGTTAGTGTTAGGGTTATGGTTATTGTTATGGATAGGTTTATAAATGATAAAATATAGTAATTTGGTTAGGGTTAGAGTTAAAATTGGGATTGGGGTTGGGGTTATCATCATGAATAGGTTTATCATCACAAATAGGGATTCGAGTTAGGGTTAGGGTTAGGGTTAGGGTTAGTGTTAGGGTTAGGGTTAGAGCTATGGTTATGGTTAAGGTTAGGGTTAGGGTTAGGGTTAGGTTTAGGGTTAGAGTTAGGGTTATTATCACGAATGGGATTAGGGTTAGGGTTATGGTTAGGGTTATCATCACGAATAGGTTGATCATCATGAATATGGATTATGGTTAGAGTTAGGGTTAGGGTTAAGGTTATGGTTATGGTTATGGTTATGGTTATGGTTAGGGTTAGGGTTATCATGACGAATAGGATTATCATTAAGAATAGGGTTAGGGTTAGGATTAGGGTTAGGTTTATCATCACAAATAAGATTAGGGTTAGGTTTAGGATTAAGGTTAGGGATATGATTAGGGTTAGGGTTAGGGTTAGGGTTAGGGTTATCATTACAAATAGGTTTATCAACAAGAATAGGGGTTAGGGTTACAGTTAGGGTTATCATCACAAATAGGTTTATCATCACAAATAGGGATTAGGGTTGGGGTTATCATCATGAATAAGTTTATCATCACGAATAGGTTTTTCATCAAGAATAGGGATTAGGGTTAGGGTTATGGTTACGATTAGGGTTAGGGTTATGGTTATGGTTAGGCTTAGGATTAGGGTTAGGACTAGGGTTAGGTTTATCATCACGAATAGGATTATTGTTAGGGTCAGGATTAGGGTTAGGGTTAGCTTTAGGGTTATGGTTATGGTTATGGTTATGGTTATGATTAAGGTTAGGGTTATCATCACAAATAGGATTAGGGTTAGGGTTATTGTTAGGGTTAGGATTAGGTTAGGTTTATCATCACGAATATGATTAGGGTTAGGATTATGGTTTTGTTTTGAGTTAGGGTTATCATCATGAAATAATGTATCATCATGAATAGGATTAGGGTTAGGGTTAAGATTAGTGTTAGGGTTAAGATTCAGGTTAGAATTAGGGTTAGGTTTATCATCACCAAAAGGATTAGGGTTAGGGTTAGGATTAGGGCTAGGGTTAGGGTTAGGGTTAGTGTTAGGGTAAGGATTAGGGTTAGGTTTATCATCATGAATAGGTTTATCATCACGAAAAAGATTAGGGTTAGGGTTATAGTTATGGTTAGGGTTAGGATTAGTGTTAGGGTTATGGTTAGTAGTAGGGTTTAGGTTATCATCATGAATAGGTTTACCATCACAAATAGGGATTAGTGTTAGGGTTAGGGTTACAATTAGGGATAAGGTTATGGATAGGTTAAGGTTAAAATTGGGATTAGGGTTGGGGTTATCATCACGAATATGTTTATCATCATGAATAGGGATTAGGGTTAGGGTTAGGGTTAGGGTTATTATCATGAATAGGGATTATGGTTATGGTTATGGTTTGGGTTAAGGTTATCATCACAAATAGGATTAGGGTTAGGGTTATTGTTAGGGTTAGGATTAGGTTAGGTTTATCATCATGAATATGATTAGGGTTAGGGTTAGGGTTAGGATTATGGTTATGGTTAAGGTTATCGTTAGGGTTATGATTATGGTTAGTGATATTTTTTTAAATGATAAATATAGTAATTTGGTTAGGGTTAGAGTTAAAATTGGGATTAGGGTTGGGGTTACCATCATGAATAGGGTTAGGGTTAGGGTTAGGGTTATGGTTATGGTTATGGTTATGGTTAGGGTTATCATCATGAATAGGTTCATCATCATAAATAGGATTATCATCATGAATAAGATTAGGGTTAGGATTAGGGTTAGGGTTAGGGTTAGAGTTAGGATTAGGGTTAGGGTTAGGGTTATCATCACAAATAGGGATCAGGGTTAGGGTTAGTTTTAGGGTTAGGGTTAGGGTTATGGTTATGGTTAGTGTTAGGGTTATGATTAGGGTTAGGATTAGGGTTAGAGCTAGGATTAAGATTAAGATTAAGATTAGTATTAGGACCTAACCATAAACCTAACCCTAATTTTAACCCTAACCTTAATTCTAACCCTAACCATAACTCTAACCCTAACCTTAATACTAACCCTAACCATAATCCTTATTCCTGATGATAACCTTAATCTAAATTTGTGATGATAAACCTATTCGTGATGATAAACCTAACCCTAACCTTAACCATAACCCTTACCCTAACCCTAACCCTAACAATAACTATAACCCTAATACTAACCCTAACCCTAACCCTAACCCTAATCTTAGCCCTAACCCTAAAACTAACCCTAACCCTAACCCTAACCCTAACCCTAACCCTAATCATAATCCTAACCCTAACCCTAATCCTAATTGCAATCCTAACCTAATTAAACCCTAACCCTAATCCTAACCCTAACCCTAATCCTAATCCTAATCCTAACCGTAATCCTAACCCTAACCTTAACCCTAAACAAAATTAATAAACCTATTCCTAACCCTAATCCTAACCCTAACCCTAATCCTAACCCTAACCTTAATCCTAACCCTAACCCTAACCCTGACCCTAACCCTAATCATATCCCTAACCCTAATACTAACGCTAACCCTAAACCTAATCCTAACCCTAACCTAATTAAACCCTAACCCTTATCCTAACCCTAATCCTAACCCTAATCCTAATCCTAACCCTAACCCTAACCCTAATCCTATCCCTAACCCTAATACTAACCCTAATCATATTAACTATCATATTATAATATATTAATTATTATAATAATTTTATAATAAATATAAAAATTAATTTATTTAAGATATTACATGTTGTGCTGCGACTGCTACTAGCATATATATATTATTTTAATTATATATATATAAAATACGCTGAGAGATATCCTTCTCGAGGAGCCTATTCAATTTTTATAATAAAAAAATGATTAAAAAATAGGCGCCTCGAGAAGGATATCTCTCGACGTATTTTATATATATTATTAAAATAATATATATATGCTAGTTTAATATGCTCAAAGGAAAGGACACAGTTATGCTTCCTAAAAAAGGGCATGGTTTAGCAGAGAACATACATAAAAATAATAGCCATATAATCATGGGAAGGGCCCACCAAGGAAGGGAGCAAAAGTAACAACAATGATAGAAGAGAGCAGACGCTAGGGGAGGTTTTACAGTCGACTCTACTTTTTCAATGTATTATTGTATTTAAGATACATGTTTATAATGTAATTGAATCTGTATTATTATTATTTCATATTTTTATTATATTGTATTATAATATATTTATATTATTATTATTTTATAATTGATATTATATTAAATTATAAATTATATATTAGAATTATTAAATATTTTTATTGTTATTATTATTATATTGTTATATTTTAATATTATATTACTTTATATATTGTTGTATTATAATACTATATTATTATATTTTATTATAGTATTATAATATTATTATGATAGTAAAATTATTATGTTATTATATATATATATATTTTTTTATTATTATATATTTTTGTAATGTGATTAAATTTGTATTATTATTTTATAACTACTTTAGTTATCTTATTTAGTAATATATCTAAATAACATTGAGAGATATCTTAAGATAGTGTTAGGGAATTGCTTCGAGACTACTATATAAAGCAATAGAGCTTGAATCCTGTTTGACTATATATTTAGTTTATTTAACAGTTTGCGATTTTCATAGGTAAACATAGTATTTTGTATATGAACTCTAGATACACTTATAAAGTTGTCATGCAAGATCAAATGCAACTCAGATATTCCAATGTTGATAGGTAGCAACAAAGAGGTCTACAAAAATATGAAATGGAGTATTTTTGTTCTAATGTTTTTGTCAAATTTCACATTTACTTTTAAGTTTTAACTTTTAGGTTATGACATCGGTTGCAATTGTGAAATAACACTCTTCCTTGCATTCATGTTAAAGCACCCATGAATTATAAACAAACTACGAGAATTATGTCTTAAGAGCATAAAAATTCCAAGTCATAAAGTAGTGTTCAATATGAACATTCAACATATAGATACAATATGGGTCACCTTAAGGAACAACCAATATTATTTTTTAGAAAACTCAAATATTTTATCAGGAACACAAAATGAGATAAAAAACATTATTTGTGAATATAATCAAGATAAAAACTTTAGGTGTAAACTAAAAATATTCAACATCAATCTACAATGATTTTGAATGGCCTTGAGGAGCTGAGTTAGGAGATACAAGCACCAAGATGAAGGGAAAGAAAGAATTGTTGGGGATTATTTTCTCAACACATTTCAAAAGGCTAGATTACTAATAATCTATACAGATTCAACATAATCTTTGGAAAAGCAAGAGCTAAGTTGTTTTTCTTAAAATCTACTAACTATCTATATATGTGATTTTATAGTGACCATGAAATTCTACCCAATGATAGGCATCCAATCTCTATACTCTAGTAACAATATTCAAATGGTTATATAGCATACATTTATTCATATGATCCTATTCTTCACACCCATTGCCAAATCTACATGTGCACCCCTGTACTACTTTGGCCCAACTCTTTTTAGTTTCACACCTACAAAACCTGCTTTTGTAAACCATTCAATGTATTACCACAAATGATCATCTCATAAGATTTTTGAATGATAAATAGTGTAAATGATATCTTACTTGATAAATGCTTGCATGGAAAAGTTAATATTTAGACAATTACTTAACATTAGGATAAACACCAACCCCATGAACACTGAACTTGAAGTCCTATAAAATTCCTGCAAGTTCTTTACACATATGCCTACAAGTAGATGAAAAGAGGTGCATAATCTTTATTGGGCATCTGGCATTTGTGTAAATGCCATAACCCAACATCAACGACACATTACATAAAATTAAATATGGAATTAATTCAAACCCTCATATGAATTTTAAAACCCTAACAATTACCTTGAAGTCCTGAGAAATTTCTCGCACAAGCCTCTAGAATGGAATCTTTCATATTTGGAGCTCATTACTCTTCTAGTACTTTCGGATCTCACTATATATTAAAACAACACAAAATAAATCATCACAAAATAAGAACCATTTTCAAAAAATTCAACAAGGAAAAATATTAGGGTTTATACCATAGAGCAACAGCTTCGGGATGGTATATGTGAGGCTTCTTCATACCTCTAGTCATAGGTGTTGATTTAGGTGCAACTTGAGAAGTGGAAATAACTTAAATGCATGAAAGAATACAATTTAACATCTAGTTTTCAAAGCCACTAGAGAGCAGTAATATAAAAACCACATGCATAAATATACCTTGCATGCTCCTCTTCTTCCTTTTCTTCTTATCACTCATAGCCTTGGGAGTCTTTTTGATGTCTATGGCCTATAGTGATGCAATGAATAAAAATTAGATTCAGAAACACATGATCTTCCTGACCTCAATAAAACTTGTAGATTATTGTTATTAGGGTCAGAAAAAAGCTTAGAGCTAAAATATATTTCAATCAAGAACAAACCCAACTCTAGAGAATTAAAAAAAATCCTAGATCATAAGAACACTTGAAATGGAAAAATAAAATGAATTTTTTACTTTTTGCCATACAACCATCATTATCGATTGAACCATTAATCATCCAACTAGTAGAAGCAATTGAGCCCTGCCAAAAAAGTTGTAGAAATTTCCCTTCACATAAATTGCACTTCAAAAGTTATTGCCAGATGGGTTTGAGATTACATGAGATATGGGTGAGCTTTGATACTTATGAAAAAATTAAACCATCAAAATGAGGTGGTGGAGACTAATCTACGACTGTAGTGCTATCTTCTTATCCTCTAGATGTTAGGCGATCTTTTTCGTGATAATTACCTAGATGTTCCATGACTGACATAGTGCACACCGAAATAAAGGAAAGGAATAAAAATGTTCATGGATAGAATGCCATTGTAGTGGAACACCTCTCGACATAATAATAATTATATTATATTATCATATATTTATTATTATATAAATAAATTTATAATATTATTATCTAAATATAATAGTAATAATAAATTATGTTTATATATTAACAATGATAATAATTATTTGGGTGCCACTACAATAGTGGTTTACACTTTTTAGGAGATCCTAATTTTTGCTGAAATCATATATATATTTTTTATATTAATAATCGAGCAAACAACAAGAATTACAAAACAGATGCAACAAACAACCCACCATCCTAAAAACTATTGCTAAACTGTTATAACATTCTCATTGCTACAAATAGAAATCTATACAATTATTTACATATTTTGCACTGCTAATTACACATTTTCTAAGCAGCTACTTACACATTAAAAACATACAGGTAAAAGGAACATCATGCACATCAGGACACATTGACCACTTGGTTACAAGATGATTGATTAAAAAAAACTGCATTGACTAGCAAAGAAACAACAGATGCCAATAGATCCTACGTTGGGTGCCATGTGTGACTATGCTTCATTTCCTCCTTGTACACTGCCACTACGCCATCATAGCCTAACCTAGCCATGGAGCTCTTCTTTAAGTTTTTCCAGGGCCTACGTAAAGACATCAATATTGGGTTGATCCTGCTGCAATGAGCGGCCGTGCATGACTTCTCTCTGATGGAAAGGGGTCCTCTCATTCTTGAGCAGCTTCGGGAATTTGCTTTCCGCAACCTCCATGATGGCAATGACCTGCAAGGAAACATTATAGAATGTGAGCCTTTTATTCAACTCAGTAAGTAACCTCCGTACCCCACTGTATTTGTCCTCATTCCTTGCTTTCCATAACACCCACAAAATTTTAGTAGTAAGAAAAAACTAGAAGAGATGCAACTCTTTGCTTAATTTACTATCAAAACCCATCAAAATTTCTTTCCAGGTGAAATTCCTACTTGAATACCAAGTATTGTGACCATTCCAGAGCAAATTCCAAATCTCCTTAGCATACAAGCAATCAAAAAAAATATGAGACACAGACTCAGGAACCCTGCAAATATCACAAATAACAACATCACAAACTTTCAACTTGAAGGGAACTTTTTGAAGAAAAACAAGCCATCTAAAACAAGTCTTCTTAGCATCTATCCCATTATGCCACAGATACTTAAAAACTTTTTGCCAGTCCTTACTTTCAAGGTTAACCTTCCAGGCCCTATTGAGATAGTCAGCAGGAGTGCATGAGTTAATTAATTCTTTATAAATGTCCTTAGTTTTGACATCTTACAAGGGTAGGGTACCCTTCCATAAAATTTTAAGCAGATCATCCTCCCAGCTACCTACTTGGAGACTTGGGTTCCACCTTTTACAGGCCTCCCTTAGTGTAGAGTAAGTCCTAAAGTTAGAGGGAGGCAACCCATAATCCTCCCTCAACTGATCCCAACTAACTAGAGTTCCATCCCTGAAGATATCACTGAATGTTTTAATTCCAATCTGATTCCAATTCTTAGCTGAGTAGCCTTGCAATAATGCTAAATGCTTTCCATTGTTTTCAAGATTCCACCAGATGGATCTACCTGGATGGATTAGGTTGTTGTTAGGATCAGTTAGGAGAGGGCTAATGAAACTTCCCCTTATGGATTCCCTGGCCTTCCAAATATTTCTGAAAACTGATGATCCAGCAGGCGCTATTGGATACTTGGTGATGAGGAGATCACTGAAAGGAAGAGCCTTCCAAGACTTAGCCAATTTTGGTACAACTTGAAAAATGTTATTCTTGATAAGAATCTTCCACGGTTCATTCCCATCAAGGGCCTTGATGACCCACTTCACAGCCAGTGCCATACCATGCTTTTTGAGATCTTTGAGGCCCAAGCCCCCATTAGTTTTTTCCATACAACACCACTTCCACCTGACAGTGTGCAACTTCTTTTTGTCTTTCCCATCGGACCAAAGAAAACCTCTGATTTTCTTTTGCACCTCGTTGACTTGATAACTGTGGAAGAACCAAATAGAAGCAAAGTATAAGGTGTATGACGAAAGAATCTTTTGGCACACCTGCACCCTCCCAGCAAGAGAAAGATAATGTCTATTCCAACCATCTAGCTTTTTATCAATCTTGGCCTTAAGCCAATGCCACATTTCCTTCAAATTGGGTGAGACAACAAAAGGGATCCCCAGGTACCTTACTTGTTTTTGGGAGCCCCCCATTGAAGATCAAACTTTTGCAACCAGTCAGGAGGGGTGTCAAGCCAACCTAATAGAATGGACTTAGCTTTTGAAATCCTAGCTCCTGAAGCCTGACAAAATAGACCAAGCTTGTCCATTAACCTTCCAAAGTTTTTCTCTTCTAATTCTACAAAAATGGAAGTGTCATCAGCAAACTGAATGTTTAGGAGCTCACCATTGTCGGGAAGTTTCAGCCAATTCACTTTAGGTGAAACACACTTCTCCCTTAGTAGGTAATGAAGAGCATTTGAGGCAATAACAAACAAGGCTGGGGCAATGGGGCATCCCTATCTAATTGACCTCTCCAATTGGATTGGTTCAAACCTGAACCCATTCACCTGAACCACGGCAGAAGCATCACTTAAGAGAGTGCTGATCATTTTGGTAAAACCCTACGGAAACCCAAAAGCTTCCAGTGCCATCATCAAGAAGGACCACTCCACTCTGTCGTAAGCCTTCTCAAAATCAATTAAAAGCATTGCCACATTCTGCTAAGATCTTTTGGCCCAATCTAAAGCCTCCCAGTTGGTAATTAAGTTTTCAAGGATGTACCTTCCTTTAATAAACCCAGTTTGAGTGGTATTTATAAACTTGGGCAGGATATTTGTAAGCCTTAAGGCTAGGACTTTTGCAAGCACCTTGTACGAAACATTCAACAGGGTTATTGGCCTCCAGTTTTTAATCAAGGTTTTGTCTCCCTCTTTTGGTAATAACTTAATAAGACCTTGATTGATGTGGGTTCCCAAGGACCCTTTTTCAAGGGCTTCCATATAGACCTGGAGAAAATCCTCACAAATCCAATCAATGAAGGTCTTGTAAAATTCAACAGGGAGCCCATCTAACCCAAGAGATTTATCGTTGCTCATGGCAAGGATTGCTCTTTTGATCTCCTCTTTGGTTATGTTAGCCGAGAGTAGAGCATAGTCTTCCTTAGAGATTTTTTTTGGCATCAAACCCTTGAGAGTGTTTCTCGCCCCCATGCAGTCTTCTCCATTATCTTCAGATTTAAAAAGTTCCCTATAGAACAGAGTGAATTGCTGTAGGATGTCTTCTTGTTTTGACATCGTCACACCATTATGACAAATCTGGTCTATTTGCTCTTTTAGGCCTTTTTCCTTAATACATTTGAAGAAAATTTTTGATCCTTTATCCCCACTGCTCAACCAATTGAGCTTAGCCCTCACCTTAAGCCCTTGAATCTTATTAGCCTGCAATTTCCTCAAAGAGCTTTTTGCTTTGTTAAGCTCTTCATAGAGTTGCTCATCCTTGTGATCCTCTTGGATCCTAGCCTCAACAACCAGCAACTCATCTTGGAGGTGATTCTCCTCCCTCCTCCTATCCAGTGTTTTCTTTTTACCAATTGTCTAAAAAATGCACCTCCAGGACTTAACATTCTGATTCCATCTTTCTATAGGACTAGACCCTCTTAACATCCACTTGTTTATACCCCTCAAGGTACTCACAGCTTCAATACAATCCTTGTCTAGCAATAAACTGGTATTGAGAATAAAGTTATCCTTGTTTTTGGGGCTAATCTTAATTCCATTGTTGATGGTTATCCTGGCTTTAATTGGGTGATGGTCATAAAGAGTGTAAGGATAGACCACCACTTTGTTACCCCTGTTGAGTGGCTCAAAATTGCAAAGGTCTTTGTTTGCATAAAATCTATCAAGCCTACTATAAATTATTTTGTTGCCCTTCTAGGCATTACACCAGGTAAACCACACACCACTGCTCTCTTGCTTCAAACCTTCAAGAGGATCAAGCAGATTAAGCTTGTTTTTCATTCTAAACCAATAATGCATTTCATTCCCTTTCCAGTCCACACTCATTCCCCCCTTCTTATCTTCCTTATTCTCAATCATGTTAAAGTCACCTCCTATAATCCAAGGAACCTTGGGGAGTTTAGATAGCCACCTCCATAAGCCACACCTACCAAGGTAGTTGTTTGGGGCATATATTGAACAAACCCCAAAACTGATACCACCTCTCTGAAAAGTGGCCCAAACAACTCTGTTACAGGGGGAAACCCCTGAATCAGTAAGAAATGGTTTCCATTTATTGGCCATCAAGATGGCCACCCCTCCTTTACCTTTTTCATGTTTGGAGGTCAAGAACATAGAATCTCCCCAAATGAACTTTAAGTTGATTTCCAACAAGAACCCAATAGCTTTAAGTTCTTGCAAAAAGACAAAATCTTTATCTTGCTCCAAATTGAGAAATCTCCTAACAATATACTTTCTGTTAGGGGACTCCAGCCCCCTGACATTCCACGAGGTGCAACTAACTATTATTAGTATATTTACTGGCAGGGGTCTCTTTAGCATTCTTAAACATTTCAAAATATCTAATTGTGTTCTCTTCATTTTCAACATCCTTGGGAGAGGGGACAACTAGAACTATGCTTGTTTTCTTCCTCTTTCCTTTAATAATTCCAGCACCATTCTTGCAGACTGAGATGGTGCTGCCTTTTTTCCTGCCTCATTTTTTGGGTTCTTTGGGTGGGTGGGTGGGGCTCAGAATCCCCAACGGTTTTCCTTACACTTTCCAAATCCTTCCCAAAGTTTTCCTCAAAGCCTTCCCCAGTCGGGGAGGTTCTCAATACTACACTCAAGCTATCTTTTTTGGCCTCCTCACTGGGTAGGCCCACTGTCCTTCCAGGGGTCTCCTCATCAACAGGGTGCCCAATAGTGTCTATAGGATCACAAGTTTGTGTGGGGTTGGAGATCTCAAGTTTAGAAGCTTCAGATTTATCAATATACCATTTTCTGACCATGTTAGTCAAGGTCTCAAGAGAATTCTTAGTCGGAGAAAAGCCAGGGTCACCACAATTTTCTGTGGAAGTCATCTCATTATCCCCAGAGGCATCCAAACCTTGACCACAACCATTTTTTCCAGGTTTTATTCCTTTGCTTCCAAAAACTGAAGGACAATTGAGGGATTGAATGGTTTCAAAAGTAGAAACTATACTCTCAATTTTGGAGGGGTTGTCTTTTTCTGTCAGAATTTCATTATTGTGAGAGTTAGAGACCATAGTCTCTTCATCAACTATAATGCCATTAACATAGGTCTTGATCACTTCCATTTTTTTCTACTTATTATTACTACGTTTTTTGCCTTTCTTCATAATGCTTTCAAGAGCAAGCATCTGAGCATTTTTTTTTCCACCACCAATAGGAATAGAAGGAGGAGATCGGGGAGCAGGGCTTAGCAAAGAAGCCTGGCAAGGTGGAGAAAAAGGAAGGTCAATTGACAGGGGGGAAGTTAGAATGCAAGAGGGGACCTCAGAATGGCAGGTAGGTTGAGGGGGAGCAACATTGGGGACACTACAGCTAAGAGCAGGGGCAACCAAAGATGGAGAGGGGAGCACTAGGGGAGAGGCTGAGAAACTAGAGGTACCAGGAGAAACCCCCAATTCGGTGACCAGATCACAACTGACATCAGAAGCCGCCGCAAGATTGACAGACGAAGAAGCAATAGTTGAATCTCCAGGCAGTTTAGCAGGAGGGCGGCTACCATTACTACGAATCAGGGGGCAATTTTTTCTCAAGTGACCCTCTTTCCTATAGAGGTAGTAGGCCCCAATACCACCAAACACCTCCACTGGGCACAAGTGAAGATTACCCTCAAGTTTAATACCAATATTACTAGGAAGCTCGACACCTGGGCTTAGAGAAACAAGGACACGAGCATTCAGATCAAGAAGTGTAAGTCGAGGCCTATCCACCCTGAGTACTCCCCCAAAGGGTTCGACAATTTGTGGAACAAAGGACCACAAATCTTGGGGAATATTTTTAACCAACAACCACCTAGGGCTAGACAAGGCAAGGATTTCATCACAGTTAGCCCCCAACTTCTGGGACAAAACCCTAAACACTGACTTTCCAATGCTCCAGTAAGCTTTCTTTAATATTTTCAATTGCATCTCATGGTTTTTAAAATAATTTAAGAATAACCCTTTTTGAATCATACGTCAGAATGAGATTTGAACATTTAATTTTTTAAACCACTTAGAATTAAACCAGTTATCCAAGTATTTTCTAGCAGGGAGATTATCCAAGTCAATGGCCGCCATAAAAACTGCAACCTTCGAGAGTCTACCCCGCTCTTTGTGGATTGTGTCAAGCATATAAAGGTTCAGAACAATCACAGTGGTATCCAGAGGAACCATGTCTTGCATACGTCCATTTTCATTAGTGGTTTCACCTCCTTCATAAGGCTCAAAAAAAAACTTCACACTTTCTAGACAAACTGGTTGATCAGACACAACAGCCTCACAGAATGATTTGGGGCGGTTTATGGTATTAAATATTTCCCCATCCTTCGAGGCAACCCCAGTGGGTATGGAGGGGGTCAAACTCCCCTCCATAGCAGTTCACACTAAAACACCAGCCCTTCAGGCCAGGCGGCAAAGGAGAACAAAAAACACGCAATCCAATTAGAAAACTAGGAAGAAAAAACATATAACACTCCCAGGAAAACAAAGAATGAGGGAAACCACGGAAGGGCACAGAGGATATTACCTTCGTGGGGGAGGGTCGAGCCTCCCCCACCACGGAACCGAAAAACCCACGACCTAGACTCCAGGCGCGACCAATCTGCACCGCTCTATCCTTCCGGATCACCTAAATTTTCAAAGATTCATCACTCTCCAAATCATATATTTTTAAAAAATATAATGATTTAATTCTTGAAAAGTTCTATTTAAAAAGGATTCCAATTGAAGAGGGTTTGATCAAACCACCTTAGACCAAGCCCCCTTGGATAAAACCCCACTAGTTTTAAACCATACCTATAACGGAGTCTCCTTTACACCTATCAAAATGCTGATAAAAAACCACTTTTGATTTACCTTTTGGGGATCAAATGAATTCATTTAAAATTTATTTTTGTAAGTATGTAGTCCTTATTATAAGCTTCCAAAAAGTATAATTTTAATTAAATTTAATTTTATTATTATATATATATTTTAATTTCTTGTGAATGTAGGTTTTTCACCGAAAATCAAGCTCTTTATTCTAGACGTGGAAAAATAGAAAATTATAAAAAATGAAAAAATATGAGTGCACTAGATATTGAAGTCCTTGATCTAACAAAAAAAAAATTGAATTTCAATACATGCAAAAAAAAGTTATGTGTTATACGTCCCTATGTCTGAATTGTAATTAGTTTGACTTCAAAACTTGATTAAGAAAAAAATATTCAATAAAACACTATGAAACCAATTGGAAGCATAGATATTTTAGTTACAAATCTAAATTTGAAAAAAAATGAATTTTATCCTTCATAAAAAAAAGTTGTGTTATACGGTGAGCGTCACTCCTTAAAAATGGTGTTTACTGAAAAAACTAGTTTTCAAAGGAGATGGAAAAAGAAGTGCAATCTGATTCCCAAAATTTTGAAAAAAATATATTTAAAATCTACAAACAAAATTTCACAAATCACTAGTTTGCATCATCTTCAAATTCCTCATGGTTTAGCTGTTATAGGTGTCTGAAAGTGAAGATTTTGTTAAAAAAATCAGTTCAGTGTCCAGTTTGGCCAAAAATTGTAAACCGATATTGTGAGATCAACCATGTCTATATAATTGTAATTTATAATATAAATATATTTTAATTGTATTTATTTTTATTTTTTTAACTAGGCCGTAAGGCGTTCCACTGCTGGAACATTTTTTCGTGTACATGAAAATTCTGAATGCCATTTTTTGTGTATAGAAAAATGGTGGAAGTAGTGTGAATATTTGTCAAAGAATGTAGGTTAATAAATATGCCTGTATTGATCACCACCTTCATTGATCACCGCCTAGGTAAGGCATGAATGAAGCCATCTTACATTGATGAAATGCATTCCATTTTAATATGCACACGATCTGATTTTCCTTACCATTGCAACGAGGAACTGCATAATATTTACACTGCTATATGTACTCTATGTTGGGAGATGTTTATGCTAAAACATTTTTTCGGTGATAGGTTATGACCCAAAAGATTTGGCGTCTAATGAAACATTTTTTCATATTTATGAACGGTGGCAGTTGGAGCATGGGAAGGTCTACAATGGGCTAGATGAGAAAGAAACCAGGTTTCACATATTCAAAAGTAATATACTGTACATTGGTGCACACAACCGCAAAAACAATTCATTTTGGCTTGGCCTCAATCAGTTTGCAGAGCTGGCCTATGACGAATTTAAAAGCATGATTTGTGTACCGTGTTTAGCTCCTCCAGATGCCATTCAAAAACCTCTTTGAGCATTCGATATGAATATAGAGAGGGCGAGCAGTTACCTACATCAGTGGTCTGGAGAAAAAATGGTGTCGTAATGGAGGTTAAGGACCAAGGCACTTGTGGTAAACAGGGGTTAATATTAATGAAGATTGTTTTTCTAAATTTGTGTCTTCTTCAAAAGGTTTTCTTAATGGTTTCTTTATATGTTTTATAGGAAGCTATTGGGCTTTCTCCACAGTTGTGGCAGTTGAAGGAGTTAATCAGATTGTGACTGGAAAGTTAATGTTGTGTTTTCTTTTCTCCTCTTTAGATTTTTTTCCAATTGGTTTTCGTACATGTATTTTGTGGCGAAATAAGACTCTCTTCCATGAGAAATTTGCAAGCAGTTGTTTCTTTGAGAGATTATGTAATTTGCACGAAGGTAAATCTGAATGCAGGTCTCCTAATTAAAAAGGAAGGTAAATTTGAATGCATGTCTCCTAATTAAAAAGGAAGGTAAGTGTGAATGCAGGTCACCAAGGGTGTACCAAACACAGAAGCCCAAATCTTTCAATACGAGGAATAAAATGGTTTTGTCAAGAATTGTCGTCTGCATCAGTTTTTTTCGTGTTGGCAATGGCAACATAATGTAGTGCATGGTACTAACAAATGAAGTAAGTGTTTTGATTCTTTGAATTGTGAAGGAAGGTTCTGCTGAGAGCTTGGAAATTTAGTCATTTTAAAGCCATCCTCCTACAATAAATCAACTTGCAAACATATGCCAATATGTAGGTTCAATTTTGTGTGCCCTAGCATTGAGTTTGATGGTGTTAATCTAATAGATTACATGATTATTATATTTAGGCCAAACTTGGTGTCTCAAGAATTACAAGTAGAAGGAAATTGTAGTATTGCAGTTGTTACAATTATCATTAATGGTTGTTTTGATCGATAGAGGCAAATTTTCATTTTCATCTTGATTTCTACTTTGTAACTTTCTACACCACTCCACAAAACCATCCGCCATGCGTGAAATTTGTAAAGGTACAAAATTTGTGGTTTATTTTTGTATTTCATGTCCTAGGTTGTGGTGATGCTGGCGAGGAAAGCTTACATTGAATACAAAAGCCCTTCCAACCTGCTTTCGTAGATGCAGGGTATAGAATCAACAAGGGCATTCTCAATGAAGACAAACAGAGACAATCAGGTAAGTACACATGAAATTTGAATGGAGAGGACAAAAAATTTGTACGCCCAGTTGCTTTTCATTTACATGTTGCAGGAAATCATTTGATTAATCTTCTCAAGGCAGTCGATAATTGAGACATAATGAATTGAGTGCACTCATCCCTCTATAGCTTACCTCACTGCCCATTTTAGCCATGTTAGACCTCTTTGAAAACTCTCTATCCGGCATGATATCCCCTTCGTAAACACAAGAAACATTATATCTATTATCTATATTAGGGAACATGATTAAACACGATTGTTTCCAGTTAGACACGTCAAAACCTAAATGATTACATAAAAAATAGTCTGATTATTAAAGAGCAAGACCCACATGGAAGAGTTAGACCTCTACTAGATACACTATCACTGGACTTATGTTCTCTGCTATCTTGAGACCTGTACTCTGATGTATCTTTCCCTTGAATACCGGCTTCATTTAAAATCAAACCTGAACTACCATCTCCTTCACATTTACTAGCCATAAAACCCATCTCCACCAATTCAGTCTCTACAATAACAAAAATAATCTCCACATACAGGGATAAAAATAATCAGCTGCCCCATTTTCTTCATCATCCTCTGTGCTCATTTCATCCAATTTTATCTCATTTGCAACAACTTTTGTACCATATCTTAGGGATTGTAGCTCGTAGTCATAAGCTTCCGTGGATTTGAGATCCTTGAGGACTTCCCATGCTTTCTAAGCCCTAAAACCCTGTCTAAAATATCACCATCCTCATCTCCCCACTCTGAGCTTGTCGATAAGCTATGAAGTCCTTGACACCTACCAAGAAAAGAACCAAAATTATTTGCAATCACCTCGGTGAATTCAAAATCCATTTTAGTACTTGAGATTTTGGGTTCCTCAGCAAAATCAACATTAAGAAAGAGATGCAGGCTGAGGTGGAATGAAATGCTTTTTTTCAGGGTGGATAGAAATGAGAGCATTCCTATATTGTGACAATATCCTACATACCAAGATATCCCAAGTTTCAGTCCTTTGAGCGACGCTATTTTGCAGCAAACTTCGTGCAAGAGATATATTATCGGCACTCATTACAACATACAGCTCTTGTTTATTACTGATTGCCATTAAAACTGCTCTTACTTTGGACAATTATGAATGACTGTTAGCTAAAAGAGAGATTCGTATGGCAACATAGACAAGGCACGTGAACTACTTTGTAGAATGCCACACAACCAATATTAGAACCACATGCCTTACTGTCCCGAAAAAACCAAAACATTAGAACTTAGCATAAACTACTCCATTAAGACATTTCTAGGCGTTATTTAAATATATTATTGAGTTGGACTATTTGATTCTGAAATTTTTTCCTTAAGTTCTCTCGTTACAAAGGAAAAGTGAAAAAAAATATCTTACAGCCTTAATTATATAGATTTCATATAAAGATAGATAAACTAGTAATATAAATATAAATATTAATATATTAATTAAATTATTATCTATATTTCTACTTTCAAGATTTATCTTATTTAATTAGAAAATTTATTTTATTTTAATTTAGAATTGTTTAATTATTTAATTTTATTTACATTGTTTGCTTTTGTTTTTTAATTTAAAATTAAATATTAAATTTTTTATTTTATTTAAGAATTGTTTCTTTTTATTCAAGCGTTATTTTATTTTATAAAAATATATTTTACTTACTTCAAAACTTTAAAATTATGATTTATGAGAAGGTTATAGAATATCATTTTAAAAAAAAATTGATTTATTTTAAAAAAATATAAGAAAAAATAATTAACACATGTTTAAATACATACAAAGAAATTATATTTTAAAACATAAAACTAAAATTATGTATATTAATTATTAGTTTTATTTACTTATTTATATATATATACTCATTCATTTTCTCTTTACATAACTATGAAAAGATATAATAAAATTTTAAGTTAATATTTATGATTAAATGGGATCTTATTTGGGAGAATAGAAAGAAAAAGTTGATATATTTATGTTAAATCTAAACACCTATTAAATGAATTGTTCATAACTACAAGGGACTAGATTTTCTTTCAGAAATAATGTTGAATATATACATTTTTTTTAAATTTTTTCTTTTTCTTTTTTTACTTAAATATGGACACTTCTTAAATGTAAAATTTAAATTAAATAGAAAATATTAAAGATCATTATTCCAATTATGGTAGGGAAAAGATGTTACAACATACTATAGTCAACCCTTATCTACTTATTTGTATATAGAACTCAAGGAAGTGTAGACGTAGTTATGGAATAGGAAGAAAATCTTTAACCTATTATATTAGGCATATAGAAAGTAGTTGTCCTCTAGCTATTGCCATATAAAATTCATGAAGTAATGAACAATGAGGTATAATAAAGAGCTTGGATGACAAATATGTAAATATTTACTAAATAGTTGAATATAAAACATTTATACTTCAAATTAAGTCCATGACCTTGGTCAAGTTCAAATTCAAAGGGGACTCAAGTATTGATAGGTGAAAAATATAAGAAAAGAAAATCAAAGAGTACAAAACACAAGTTTATTTTTATAAATGAGAACATAGAATAGTTAAAATATTATATTAAATTAAATTCAAATGGCAATCAATTAATAAAAATGATCAATAATAGAAGTTGAGAAGAAAAATAGAGAAATAAGAAAAATGATGGAAGTATATATTCTTTTATAAAGATGATGGAAGAAACAATGATAATGATAAGGGAGGATAAAGGTCAAACTAAAAAATATAGTTTGAAAACATATAACATGTTTGAATCGCCACTTAAAACCCCTTTCATGTAGTGCACAAACTAAATGCCAAACCTTTCAAAACTAAATAGAAATAAAAAATGTAATTATCAATAGTGAAACCCTAATTTTTTTCTAAAGGAATTTAAGAATCGAAAGAAAGAAGAGAAACTCCTAGCCTCTATAATCTCAGTTCCAAACCCTAAGTTTTATTTTCTTTTCTTTTAAGAATGCAATTGCACAAGAGAACAAAAGAAAAATATATTATATTATATTATAATATACATTTTATATTATTTAATAGAATAATTTGTTTATATAATATTTATACTATACAATATTTGTATTTTTTACCCCTTCAAATATATAAATATATAAATATATATATATATATATATATTATAAATATTTTATTATTATACTAATAATATATATATATATCATTTATCATTTATTATATTGTATTACTATATTATATATAATATATTGTATTATATTATTTATACTATATATTATATTATATTATATGATTCATTTATGTATTATCAAATTGATAGCTCATGAATTGTGAACTTTTAATATTTTTCTTTGTATACTAATTAGCAAGGAAAACATATATGTTTAAAACAAGTTGCAATACATGGAAACTCCAACAATGACCTTATGTGCACCTATTATGTGATATATTTTGATGTTGTTATGATATACTTCATCAAATATGTCACGCCCCGCCGTGCGAACCCCAAAGGAACTAATAATAATGGAACAATTTTTTTTTTTAAAAAGAATATAATAACATACTTAAGTATTATAACATAACAATGTATTAAGTTGCACGATTAATTCCATTGGGGTACACGAGGTGACATTACTATTCTAACCCATAACAACAATAATAAGATAACAATAATTAAACAATTACGTAAATCTATTAATTCCCATTTCATCATTTGAAATATCTATCAACTATATCCATATTAATAACATATGCACATATGACAATACATGGAATTATAAAGATATAAAGTGTTACATATTTTGATAGATACAACCCAACATAACCAACTATAACAAATGATCCTGAACAAATACATGGCCTAAATAAACATTACATCCAAATGATAGTAGAATGCAATTGACTGAAAATAAAACTCAATAACCACATATACAATTTACAACAAGGTCACCCCAACACACGTGGGAGACAATACATCAATGAATACATTACATCTGAAGTATATACATCTATCTGGTACATAAGGACACTGGATCATCAACATCCTCCAAAATCCTACAATAAAAGATATATCTGCAACAGAAAGGGAAACCCAACGCGGTGCAAGCACGTTCCACCCAACCACCCCCGTGCTGAGAGTAGACAAGGAAGGGTCCCCGACCAAGCATGCCTAAAAATAACAAAGACTAACTCCAACTAGACAACTTAACATCAAAGACCACTTAGAAACTTAACAATGACCAATCCAAGGGCAGAATAACAACCACTTCAGAACATAACAAGTCATAATCACAACATAAATGAAACTCATGACACCATTTCAAAGACTATTTCCAACAATAATCAAAGAGAAATCAACAAATCACTTAACCACTACAAACACAATACCACATAACAACCACAATCACAAAGTCACTTAACAACTACAAACACAATATCACTTAACACTACAAACACAACATCACTTAACATGAGGTTACAATGCTTCCAGAGAACAAAGATCATGAACATCGCACAATAACTGATTAACTGTCGACATAGGAAGAGTGCCATGCATAAATAGCCATGAGTTACCCTGGCTCAACCTTCCTAGGCTACCAGACCCCCATCCTAGGTTACCCTAGCTTGCCTCTACCAGTCGCCGGACCCTCACGCAAAACTGTGCATCCCATCTCATCTCGAGCCTTATCATTCACTTGCTTCACGAGAGAGACATTCTTTATCTTTATTAGTGTGAAAGATCCCCATTAATTTCTTTTAGATTATCACTTAGTTAAACTCTAGGTGAGTTACCCTGGCGCCCCTTTGTGTGCCGGACCCCCACAAAGAGCCACTCTCCTATCGACAACACACAAGGTACAATACCACAATAGGTAACTAGACAACATAAACTCTCCAATCCAAGGAGGAAACAAAACAAGGAAACTCACTCCAAACACTGGAGGAAACCAATACGAATACACACTCCTTCCAAAGGAGGTACAAATCTCATTACTCACTCCTATTTCTTAGGAGGCACAAATCCCCGTTCGTGAAAACCAGGTACAACATAATAGAAAAACTCTACACCCTTCCCAAGGCGATTCACAAATTGAATCCTCTACACAAAACATCCCATCCTAGAGAAATTCTCTGGAAGACTTACATAGACCCATAATCCCATTTGCCCGACATGGAGAATAAAAGAAACATGATAGAAAAGCATTCCATCTCTGGAAGTCCTTAACAATAACTTAAACTCTTACGAAAGGTAAGGTAATCCTAGGGTTTTCCCATACGACACAATTACATAAAGAAGAGAGTACCACAACAAACTTGACGAAGAACCTCAAGAAAACAATTACTTAAGGAAAATTCCATAAAGAAATATTTCCAAACTTAACAATTTCGTCAAACAAATAAATCAACAATTCGAGATTATTCAATTCAAAACAAAACACACTGATTCAAATTCGCACAATTACATTATAATATCATACCTTTAAATTTTAACTATTCAATTTAATTATAATCACCCAGCTTATTTCTAATTTCTTCAATTAAACTATATCACTATATCCCATAAAAATTATCATACTAAATTTTTGTTCAAAACATTTCAAAATTGGGTGGGGGCCCTAGCTCGGTTGGCTAAGTAATTCTGTTGTGGCTCTGCTGGTCACAAGTTCTAGTCTCCCCGTCGAGGAATGTGGCCCGCCGGGTCACGTTAAAAAGTTTACCGGCACTTTATAGGGGGTCATGCTACTTCGCATCTAAAAAAAAAACATTTCAAAATTATTTATATAAATATATTAAGAATGAAACATTTTTATAAAACCAATCATTTTATCAAAACATATTATAAAAATTTTAACAATTAATTTATATATATATTAAATAATATATATAGTATATATATAATATATATACATATTAAATAATATATAATAAATATATATAATAAATATATATAATAAATATATATTAAATAATATTATATATATATATATATTATAAAACGAATATGAATTAAATAAAAATCGAATTATAAAAACTATTTTATAAACCAAAATCTGATTTTAAATACTAATAAAAACAAACATAAAAATAAAATTTAAATAACTAAATTAAATTTATTTTCTTTGTACCAGTGCTTGGGAGGCCGCAACCCCACAGGCGGTGGTACTGCGTACCACCCTGTGGTGGCCGTAGCCCCCACGGACTGTGGTACGTTGTGGTGGCCGCAGCCAACCACGGTGGGGCCGTGGGTGGTACGGCCTCGGCCGACCCCCACCCCCACAAAATTAAAAAAAAACTTTTCCTTTCATATTTTAAAATTAGATTTATAATTTTTAACATTATTTTCACAATATTCATCATACAGAAAAACTTGAAATACACGCCATTAAAAAATATATATATTTAAATGCATAGTTATATATATTCAATTTAATTTTCTTGAAATTCAAACTAATTAAATATATATATAAAGGAATTCAAACAATCCATATGAATAAATTGTTTTTTTTTAACAAATTCAATATAGATTTGGGAAAATAAAATCAAACAATAACAAATTAATTTTTTCACAAACAAATTTTGTTGAATAAATTTTGAAGGGTTTTACTATAGTTTTCTACAGAGGATTCGAGAGTATAAATACACTACAATTTCAAATCACAAACCTCATTTAATTATTTTTCGAAAACATAGCAACTAAATTTGTTTACAGATCAACCAAGTATTAATAATTTAAAAGGAGAAAACCTGGAGTCCTTCGTCTGAAGAAGAATCCCTTCGGTAACCTCCTCTCGATCTCCTCTTGCTGCTCTCTTTTCTCGATCCTCTGCCTTCAACGTTCTTTTGAACAATCTTCTCTTTCCAATCCCATAATAATTTTACCCAGAAAAACCTCAAAACTCCCCAAAACTATCTTTTTTTATTTTTCTTTTCTAGATCCCCCAAAAACAACCGAGCAAAAACTCTTGTGTGAGAATAATCTCCTCATAAAAAAAATAAATAAATTAAAACAAATAATCCATAAAGCTCTTCCACTTTCTTTTTCAAAAAGCCTCTTTTCTTATTGGTCATTTTCCAGCTTTTAAAAGCTCACACTTATCTAAAATTTTAATTGAAATAATTTATTTAATTCAGATCTTATCCTCACATAATTTTCTAATTTAATATTACTAAAAATATATATAATATCTAATTATTCTCAACAATATTAATTTAATTTAATTTCTTAAATTTTAATTAATTAAATACTTTTTAATTTATAATATATTTAAATTTCATATTTTTTCCAACTCGCAATTAAATCAAATAACAATACAACATTAATTAATTATTTTATGAAATACGATTAATTAATTAAACACTAACCAAGAATTAAATAAATACTCAATAGTCAAACTACATAAAGACAAGGACAAAACTTCAGTCATAACACACAATCTCTCACAACAGACGACGGACTTGGGACGGGGACACTTCCAAACCTACTCCCTTTTTCAACATTTTTACCCATTAGGTTAATTTATTGCTCGCCCTTTCCTGCCGAAGCAGGTGGAATCGAGACTTATTCCTGCAATCCTGCATCCAAATAAACGTCAAGTAGCACATGTATATATATATAGTCAAACATCCTATCTTGAGAAGGAATTGTAGTGTAGCAGGGCACTCATGAACGAGTGATGCTACACTGTCCTCTCACCTACTCTATTCTAACAATTACCATATCAATAACGAACTAACATTTCTAACCAAATTGCTCACAAGATAACATGATACCTAACTACTGCATCATAACTAATTATTAAACATTTGCATCATAAAATAATACTGAATTAAATAACATCACCATAGAATTATCACATTGGCATATAAACATTAATGACAAATCATTTAAATAAACAAATAATCCAAACAACACACAAAGTATCATAAATCATACTAATAATTTCATATCAAATGATCATGTCCACTAAAGGGATAACAACATCATCAACTACAACCAACCAAATCAAAACCCTAATAGTATCAGCGTATCAAGTTAACACATAGAAATTAATACGTCTAAACAGTATGAGGGGTATTTCAAAATAGTTGATGCAATATCTTGGTGTATTTTAATGTATTTTTTTCTATCTTAAACAATGTTAAAGGTCTTGAATTCATGGTTTCATTTGGTACATACAAATTGATGCAGGAGCATCCGAGCTCACAAGTAATCCTGCATCACTAAAAATATTTTATTTTTGCTTAGTTTGATTTAAATAAGGGCCAAGGCTGTGAGAAGTCTTGGGATTTCAATTTTGCATAACTCATGTCACAAAAATCTGAAGTTCTGAAACCTTCTCATTAGTGATCCCTTTGTTGTTGCGGAATTTCAAGATTTCCTAACCTCCTTACTTGGCATTTATTTTGTTGTTGGAAAAATTCAAACTTATTGGCCAGACAACATCCACTGTCCCAATGACAGCTGAAATCCCTTATGAGTGGCAGTATGTCTACCATCGATAGGAGTGTGCTTCATCGATGGGATGCTAACTTAGGTCTTCCTGATGGAATGATGGGCATCTTTTGGAGGGACATTTGTGTATCAACAAGAGTTTAATGTGAGTCCCTCTAACAGTTCATAAGGAAGTTAACAAATGACATCAGGTGGACTTGGGTGTATCGGTAGGATGGGGGAGTGAGTTCCAGCGATAGAACGATAACGCATGCATCAAAGTGACTGCAAGCTATCAGTTGGAAATGATAAATAGTCTCAGTAATGGCGCAATGTCAGAGGATGACTGAACGGTGAGCTGGCGAACCCGGTGATGACACATGGCATGTCGGTATTCTTCGATTCGCGTCACATTACATCACGCTTACCAGAAATTAGAAAACATTAAGAAATCCTTGAATCAAGAAATTGTAAGATCATAAACCAATTTTCAATAAAACTAAAAAAAATAAAATCAAGAGAAAAACCAAATAAAGATCAATCAGAGTTACATTTCAACATTCCAATCTTAATTTTAAAATGAAATTAAATAAGTCCTTGAGGCAATTTGAACTATAATAATCTTCAAATGACTAAATAGCCTAATAAAATAAAAGTAAAATTCCACACTACTGACATAAAATAAAATAAAACATCAATTAAATTTTTTTCAATAATATTCATTTTTCAACAATAAAATTTGTACATTACAAGCACCATGTGACTTGATAAGCCACCTAAGGCGGAGGGGGGGAATGGTGGTTCTCTAACCACATAAGTATAATATCATGAAATAATTGGTGGTCCCTAACCACATAAGTATGAATAGCTGGTGGTCCTTGACCACACAAATCTGAATAACTAGTGGTTTCTGACCACAAAAATATGAATAGCTAATGGTCCTGGACCACATAAATATGATAATGCACAAAATCATTGGTTTTGCATTTCCATGAGAAGGCAGTGTGGTGGAGCATCCACTTCTTTGACAATTAGGTTTGGGAGTTAATTTTTCATCATCAAATCTTGTTTGCATCAATTTATTGCACACATATTATAGACTAAGTAGCTAATAATTGGTTTTTCTCATTTCCATGAGAAGGCACTTTGGTCCACAGAGCATCCACTTATTTGACGATTAGGTTTGGGAGTTAATTTTTCATCATTAATCATCAATAATCTTGTTTGCATCATTTCTAGGCACCTCCCTATATTATGTATAACTTGTTATGCTGAGAGGCGTATTACAATGGCATCCACCAAAAAGCAATGTGTAAGGAAAAACTCTTTAGCTAGAAATTGATGTTCAATGACATGCAAATCCATATCCACTCTTAAATCTTATCTTCTTATTTTTTGAAAAGAAAAACACAGCCATTATTGTTAACTTCCTAAAATGAATTAAAAAAACAATATTTTTTTATGAAAGCTATTAGTTTTGTTTGAAATTCTTCTTTTTTAATTTTTTTAATATTTTCAATAAAATTTAAATATTATTTTAAATATATATTTTAATATTATTTTTGGGAAGATAAATTTGAAAGCAAAAAAAATGGTTACAATTTAAAATAGCATTCAATTAGGGTTAGGATTAGAGTTTTGATTAGAGAAAAAATGATGAAAATAGGTGCCTTGAGAAGGATAACTCTTAGCATATTATATATATATGTGGTAGTATCTCTTCAATGAAAATCAATATGCATGTGTCTAAGAAAACATTTTCAACATTTATTGAAGACTTTTTACTATCTATGAATGTTTCTAAAATTGAGTGTGAAATTTTTCCTATCAATATTGTGGATCACACTCGCTGATGGTAATGTTCCTGAATTTGGTTGTCAAAACATTTTTTATTTATCAATACTGTGGATTCACTTCCTAATGATGATGTTTTAGAATTCAATTACATGAATCTTTTTTCGCTTAATATTATGAAACACATTCTATGATCCATCATCAAAAGATCATAACTTGAAACATTATTTTTCTTTTGTTTTTTACAAAGCCTTGTTTCATATTTGTTGATGGGTGTGGACATAGTAGGTAGAAGGGAATTGTAGATAATTTATGTGTCGATCATATACCAGACCAGAAAAAGCATGACTAAATAAGTAAAAAATGGTTGGTATTGGTTGAAATGGAAAAGAAAGGGAATCTAATTATTAGGATAAGCTCCCCCATTGCCTTTCTTTTTATGGAAAAAGAAATGTTAAAGAGTTTTTTCAAGCAAGTAAATGGACCCTTGATGCGAGGCAATTTACTCAAACTATTTTTGAAGGCTCTATTTGGTTTTCTTGACAGAGAGATGTATGAAGGTTCAAGTGCGTTAACAAGAAATTTGTGTCATGAATTTTATGTATTATAATAATTGTACATACTTAACTTTTGGAAGGAGTTTGGTTTTCTTGACAGAGAGATGTATGAATGTTGTGCGCTAACAAGAAATCTGTATCATGAATTTTATTTATTATAATAATTGTACATACTTAACTTTTGGAAGGAGTTTGGGTTTATTATTCACTTAAATACATACTTCTCAATGGGTACTTGTCACTTGCCTTTTATTATAGTTTGCATTTTAGACGGCTACTCTTATCATAATTACTATTAGAAAACTAAATCATTTTACACTTAATCTTTAAAAGTCAAAAAAGATTTGTGCTTTGGTGTCTTATATTGTATTATGCAATGTTTATAAGACATTACATTCTTGTATTTTCATAATTTCTCAAAACTACCTTGGATTAATCTAGGGGAAATTCACTCCGAACCAATTAAACATTAAAACTAACTATAAGGCACTAACATGACTTTATTAGAAAATGTAAACCTTAATTTTCTAACAACTCCCTTTGAGGTTTACATTACCAAAAAACAAAAACTAAAGAATAATATTATTGGCATTCCTAGAACAACAACCTGCAACCTTCACAATGCAGAGAAGCAACCTAAGAAGATGCTATTTCACCAGTCGATCAATTTCATTGATCAAGAATGAGATTTACAATATACAAAAGCCCTGTTAAATAGAGTAGGTGACTGGCAAGGAACTGTCCAAAACATCAATGCATAGCAGAGATGGTCGGTAGAGCAGGTGACGTAAAAGGAAAGGAGCCATCCAAAACATTAATGCGCCAAATGCACCGAATAAAAAATAAATGCAAAGTTGGACTTAATAACAGGTAGGTTGAAAACGTGCATGCCAACACCCCCCCTTAAGTGCAACTTAGGGAGAGAATGAAAATGCAATATGTAATATGATATGCATTATAGGTCCTGACAATAAAGCCTTGTTAGGTACCTATGTACAACTACAATGCAATGAACTACAAATCTCTCATAACTAGAGAAAAGGAGAAAAACCCTGTGGGAGAAAACTCCTCTCCAAAAGAAAGAACAAAAGTGAAAGGAAGGAGGACTCCTCAAGACCCCCCAAGGACAACTTCCTTCACCCCTAAGATCGATCGCAACTGAAGATAGTGAGGAGTTGCCAGAGGTTTAGTGAAGATGTCTGCAACCTGCTGCGCCATAGGCAAATACTCCAAAGCAAGAACACCATCTTGAATGAGCTGCCGAATGAAGTGCATGTGGATCTCAATATGCTTAGTGTGTTGATGCTCCACTGGGTTGCGAGAAATATGTATAGCACTCTGGTTATCACACCAAAGAATAGTGGGTTGATCAATAGGAAATCCAAACTCATCCATCAACTGTTGAAGCCAAAGAACCTCTTGACTAGCCAAGACAGCTCCTCGATACTTGGCCTCAGTTGATGATAATGCAATAGGCAATAGCAGTTTGCTTCTTGCAAGACCAAGCAACTGGACCAGAACCAAGACATAAAACAAAGCCTGAAGTAGACTTTCTATCATCAACATCACCAGCCCAATCTGAGTCAGTGAAGCCCGCAATCTTATTAGCATCTAATGTGTAGTGCATGCCAAACTATGTAGTGCCCTGAATGTATCATAAAATACCCTTGGCTTCCTTCCAATGACTCTCATGAGGATCTTGAGAGAAATGAGAGACAAGACTAACTGCAAAGGAAATATCAAGATGAATATGTGTTAAGTACAAAAGGCTACCAACCAATTGTCGATACAAAGTAGCATCAACGAATGGAGTAGTGCAACTAGTGGACAACACAACACCTAACTGAAAAGGAGTAGGGGTTGGCTTGTAATCAACCATTCCAAACCTCTGAAGCAAATCAAGAGCATACTTCTGCTGGAAGATAGAAATACCAGTAGAAGATTGATGGATTTGAAGACCAAGGAAGTAATGCAACAAACCAAGATTTGTCATATCAAAACACTCCATCAAAGCTTGCTTAGTATCCTCAATCATGGCAGGAGAACTCCTCATGAGAATCAAGTCATCCACATAAAGAATGAGAATGAGAAGATCCCCCCATGCCTTTGAATGCAAACTGCAGGATTAGAGTGACATCTAGTGAATCTAGAAACAAGCAAGAAACTATCCATCTTCTCATACCAAGCTCTAGGAGCCTGTTTGAGACCATACAATGAACGTCAGAGCCTACAAACAAGTGAACGGTCTTGCACAAAGCCAGGTGGCTGCTCCATATAGATCTCCTCATGAAGATCACCATGCAAGAAAGCACTCTTCACATCCATTTGATA
>VDFB02000015.1:131211324-131229254 GCA_007258455.2 Sequoia sempervirens | reverse complement strand
TTTTTGCATAAGATCATTAATTTTGCTTCTATGGTGTGATAAAACCAAAATTGTTTTCAATTTATTATTTGGATACAATATTTCATTTATTGATACTTACAATTCATGCGGCTAATTTCATATAACCACCAGAGCCAAGTTTGTGTTGCCCATGTTTTCTGATCTTGCCTTTCTTGCCTTCAATATGTCAAGAAGCCTATGAAATTTTGAAATACATTAGATTATGTAAAAAGAAAAGAGTAATTAATTATATATAAAATTACATTGTTGATAGTATCACATACCTTCCTTGTACAGTAGTGTCTTTCCTTTTTTCTTTTTGACCTTCTCCTTTCCATCTGACACCAGGTCCTTCCACTCCCTCTCTGGAATCATGGGGAGATGCTTGTACTTTTTGTTCTTCTCTAAATGTGACCTATATTGGTCCCTCACATACTTTAGATAGGTACCAACTTTTTTAAGGACCTTGGTTCGTTTGAATGTTTGATCACCGAAGAGCACAACTAAATGGTCAATGAGCTCATCTTTTAAATCTTGATTTTTAGGCATTCCACCGTGTACGTATGGTGGGCCCGAATAGATCCAATGTAATATCACTTAGATGTTTATAAAAGACATCATTTCCTGCAAAATGATCATGGGATCAATATTCTAAAAAGAGCGATCAATAAGTAAATTTCAATTGGATTATATATAATAATAATTAAAACATTTTAAAGTACCTGAGACCTTCTCTATCTTTATGGGAATGAAATCCTCGGTCACCACAAATGTGATCAAAAATATTCCCGTACTAGTAATACGGGAAGATCTAGGAAATGCAACTAAAATATCACCAGTACTAGTGGCCTTTGCATCCCCAGGTACATGTCCTGATGCATGTTCTGACATGTGTTCGTTGCCAAAGGGTGCACTAACAGATGCCTGCATAGTATGTGTTGCCAACATTTCAGACGACAATATAGGCACAGATGATGGGGTCAGATGATGTGATGTATGTGCAAGAAGATCAGGATGGACACTTGTACCAACCCCTACCCCTCGGGTAGCATGTGCAAGAAGATCAGGATGGACACTTGTACCAACCCCTACCCCTCGGGTAGCACTTGTAGTACCCTGATCATGGCTAGGAGCATCACGAGGATTCAAAAAATCTTATAAAAACAACACATATTTTAGTTCATGACATAAAAGAGTACAAAATATAAAACCATGAATGAACTTATGTTATAGTTAAAGACCTCATGACAACTTGCAAGTTTTGTGATCTCTCAGTCAATATTTTAGCCCTCTCTCTTATCTCATCTGTTTGAGGCACTATGAATAACAACTTAAGGATTTCTTCATTGCATTTTTTTGGGTCTTCCTTATCATATCAAGAGGGTTTGTTGAATAATCAATGCCATCATCACATAATATTGACTGCACCTCCCTATGGATGCTCTCGTCTACTGCTGGTACCTTTCCCCGATTAGTTGACTGCAACAAGAATATTAAAAATATTATTGAAATTAACCCAATAAACTTATCAAAACAACATAATAATAAAATGTTTTGCTCGTATCTAATTTGTACAATTACAATGAGGTAAACCTATTAGGTAGAAGTGCCTGAAGATAAATCGTGATTTGTGCTCTGGGCTGGAGCCTTCTTCATATGATCAATGTCCTATTGTGACAAAAATTAAATATAAAAAAAATTATCGAAATTAAACCAATAGACTTAAGAAAAAAACATAAGAATAAAATGGTATATTGGAGTCATTAATTGGAGGTTGAGTAAAATGGTACATAGTACGTACCACACCCATAGTAATTGTGTTTGTAACTAAGCGATTCAAATTGTAATCGATTAGCAACTCTTCCTGTGTAGTTATTGATTTTATCACACATACGAATACATGGTTTCCCTCACGTGCCTCGAATATGCAATTGGGTTGCTTATTTGTTGACCCAGGTCGTGTACTGTTTATAAACCCTATAATATTCCCTAATGCTTTTGGCCTTCTGTCAATGTACAAAGCCACTTCTTTATTGTGATCCTTATCTTTTAGTTGTATATAATTTGCTGACAGTGCATACCTATGCATACTTTGTGTATATCGACCTAGTTGCATCCAATTTTTGTAACTATAGAAGGGTCTGACATACTCCATCAATTCAGTAACTTTTTCATAACAGACCTTTATGTCATCCATGCAAAATAGGCCCAAACCATGTAATGACGATGGTGTTATGCGATGTATCCTCTCATTGACACAAAAATTAGTGCTTATTGGAGGAAGTTCCTTGGGTACCCATTGTTTTTCATAGATGTTTGTACCTTAAGGGAACCTCGATGTCACCTATGCTCTCATCATCATAAGAACATGACCCCCCTCCAACGAGAAAAAATTCCATGCGTTTACAAAATTTTCTTCTAATCTTTTGACCTCTAGTTGATCTCCCTCTTTTAGACATACTACATGTCTCGCTTTCCTATTCTCTTCATGAATTTCCCTTGCTCGAGGAAGACAGATCTGACAAATACCTATTTGGTGGTACCTGCACTCATAAGGATGTTGGATGAAGTTCTTTCATGGTGATGTGATCCTACAGTGACATTATGATTAATCTACCCTTTCATCGCTAGAGTTTCATAGGTTATAAGGTAATCAAGTCTTGATAGATTGCAAGTTATTGTTACTACCATCCAAATGTGTCCATCACAAATCAAATCTACTTAATGTTTTAACTCCCAAACTTTGTAACAAGTTTTATATGTGACTATGGTCCACCAGTTACACAACCAAGGCCTCAAATGTATTCTCTAATTGCAATCAAAAGACTTCCGCTCTTCATTAAAGTAAATAAAATTGAAGGGAAACACCACCAAGTGGTTTATTGGACACCTACATGACTAAAAACAGCAGAAAATTTAATTTTAATTTCCATATATCTAAGTGGTTAATAGGGAGGGAGTGTGTACTAGGTCTGGTTAAGTCATCATAAGTTTATACTTTGGCAATAATTTTTTTTTAAGTCATCTTAAATCTTCCTATGTCTAATTGCTAGGAGACTTTTAGTATGTTTTAAGGTAGGATGATTGATGAAAGAGCCCAAAGAACCTTTCTCCATTGTATCCAGGTACACATAGCAGCGGTCTTCTCTTATACGGTTGGACATGATTTAAAGAACTTAGCTAGGAATTATTTATTTAACCTAAGGTTTTCTCATAATGCCATCATTGGAAAAGTATGATCAAATTCTTCTATTATGAAGAATTGGTCTATGTGCCTCTAGTAATCACTATAAATGATTGTAAGGATAAAGTGACTAATTGCATTAGGTAGGAGAGAATCAACTTTGAGTTCTTCAAATATTATATTCCTCTATTCATAATTTTTAAGGGTTGTGTGTGGAGGAGGTTATCACTACCAAGAAGGGAGGATACCTTTCCTTGTATTCTTTTATAATTTTCATTATTCTTATTTATTTTACACTTACATTTACAAATACACATACATATGCATTTATTGTTTTCATTTATTTCTCATGTACTTTAATAGTTTGATCGATTTCATATTATATGTGTTGAAGACTTTAGAATTTCAATTACATTAATTTATGGATATGTTGTATCTATAACACTACAAAACCATATGCTCTTTGCATTGACACTTGCATTTAGAAATACACATTTATATACATAGATATAGATTTATTTAATGATATGTTTCATTTATTCTTCGAGGAGAGCATCCAGTAATTGCATTTACATTTACATTTAAAAATACATATACATACATACATACATACATACATACATACATACATACATACACACATATATATGTTTGTGTGTGTGTGTATGTATATCATTTATATTAAGTGTTTAGAAACAACCCATTAGGTCTGCACATGGATAAAAATTCGTAAAATCAGATCTCCATACATATTTTGTTGAAATTTAGGCTTGAACCTCTCATTTAACATGCTTTTTTTCACAAAACTATTGAGGACAACAGCTATACCTTCTTTATTTCTCATCCTACACCCTATGCATGCATCCTACAATTACAATAGTATCCATGGGGCCTCTTACACAAGCTATAGTAATCACAAAAAGTGTAAAATCCCTTTTATATCATGTTTGGACTACAAAACCCTCAAAAATAGGGTAACATAGATTATGATTTGTTGGTGAGCTGTATGGAAAAAATCATTAGCACCAACTCATTCTTGGAGTCTTTTGAAAGAGAAGAGAATCAGGTGGTAGTTAAGTACAAACCTTATAGTGTCAAGGTGAATGAGGTGATCAATTTTGATTGACCAACTGATGAAGAGTACCAAAAATGGGTAAATATATATTTAACTGAGGAAGAGTGAAAAGGAGTAGGCTACTAACGATTGACAAATCAGTTGTTGCAGTTAAAACAAATTCTAGTTTTGTTTTTTGGTGAAAATCTAGGTGTGGAATTCTTGAAATTTTTTGTTCTTGCATCAACCATTCTCAGTAGGCACGATGAACAAGAAGATTCTCTAGGGAGATTGTTGTTGTAACAAATTTTTGGAATATCACAAGGCAGTCCAATTGGTTGGTGACATGTGTGCTTTCTAGCCCGATGCTTGTTTTCTCCTTCTTTTTCTATAAGAAGGATTTCAAGGCCAGAAGTACGGGTTAGCAAGTTAGATATTTTTGGTTGAGTCTAGATGAAGTTGCAGAGCAAATTGTAAAGTCTGATGGTTTTAGGGAAAATGCAATTTAGGTTTTGAGTCATTCTGTAGTAGGTTTTGAATTCATGGGGATTTGATGTTTTATGACAGTACTGGCATTTGAATTGATATGATTAATTTGAACTCATGTCTCTCCATTGTACAAGAATATCTAAATTTTGAATAAAATGATCAAGGATTGTTTTGTTCATCTCATTGTTGTGGTGTGTATGATTCTTGTTTTGGGTTTAATTCAAGGAATTAATGAAAATGCTTGAATGGGATTGTAGGTGGATATGTTATGTATAAGGATTTGATAAGTAGTATTGGGTTAGAATACATATTGATGAGATTTTAAAGAAATGTTATCAAGGATCTTATATGTTATGTGTTAAATCTGTCATAAACCCTTAGATGCTTATAAATTTGACTCCAATGGATATATGGCACTGATCTAAGTTGTACTTATTCGTATGGCTCAGTATTTATTTTCCTTTACCTAGAGCTTGCTACAAATTGCAAATCAATGACTATCTTATACTGTGAAATGTTGTTGAGTTATCTCATGCTCCAAATAATTGATATTATTGATAAACAACCAATTCTATTTAGTATTATCCTATTATGTTGAGATATTAAATGATATTATTTGTTGTTGTTAATGTTGTTTATGATGATGGTGCAAAGGTTGTAAACGCATTAAGGAATCACCCTCTCAGGTCTTACAGAGCCCAAAGTGTAGGAGGTCTTTCAACTCCTCGTTAGTTGGTCTAGGTCCTTTGAGCTTCCCTTTATTGGAATTGACAATTCCATAGGTAGATTAGAAGATCATCCTACTTACCGTAAAAATAACCAACACCTTGCATATGTTTGTGGTGGAGGTATTAAAGGAGAATTGTATGCCTCTATTTCCATTCATTAGATCTACCCTAGCCTAGCATATACTTGGGCTAAGTCTACAATTGCTTCAGACTCATGTGATGAAGGCTATGTGTGATGAAATCCTAGACCTCAACCAAGATGTGGGTAGATTATGGGAGTTTTTCCAAGACCTAAGGCTAGTCAATAAAAATGTGAAAGACTAAGCTATTTTATTTTTTCTATCTTATCTTATACCATTTTATGAGAATGGGGGTGCCAATGTATGAGAAGATATTTGGAAACTAGGCATGAAAATTGAAGGTTAAAGAGAATGGGGGTGCCAAAATTACAATACTCATTGCCCCTTGGTCTTTGATTTTCCCTGAGTGCCCTCAACCTCGTCCTTGGCACTGGTATTGACCTTGTTTGCACTCCTCCAAACTCTTCCTCGGCGCTGATATTGACCTTGTTTTCACTCCTCCAAACTCTTCGTCGGTGCTGGTATTGACCTTGTTTTAACTCCAAACTCTTCCTTGGTGTTGGCATTGAACTTTTTTTCACTACTCCAAACTCTTCCACGGTGCTAGTATTGACCTTTCACTTCTCCAATTTGACGAGCTACAACCTGGTTTCGTTAGGTTTTACAGTATGTTAATTAAATTGAAATTTTTGGCACCATTTAGCCAGGTTTTAATATTCTACAATATAATTAAGTATATATTAACTATATTTTACATAATAAATAATATAATTATTGAACTTATTATAATTATATATTATATTCTTTAACAAAATTATTAAATATGTATAAAATTATTATAATTAATAATTAATAATAAGTATATTTTTATATAATACAAAATATAATTAATATAATATATATTTAATATAATAGTAATATATATTAATATGAGAGAGAGAAACTAAATTTTGATTGGTTGTTTCATGTCAACAATCCAAGGATGGCATGTGTCCTTGAGGGAGTTATGCTCAAGGTAGCATGCTATTTGATTAAAGATATGATAATTCTCCTTTAAGACCTCTTCAATGTACCCATTGCACACTTAAGGAGACAAAGATAAATATAGGGAAGAAAATATAGAGAGAGAGGGAGATAATGACAAACATACAAATATAAAGGGAGACAAAGAGATAGAGAGAGGTAGAGAGATAAAGAGATAAGGATGAATAGATAGAGGTATAGGAAGGGTGATTCATATATCTCTCACTATCGCTCTCTATATCTCTATATCTCCCACTATCTATGTCACTCCCTCTTCCCCCCTCTATCTATTGAGCTATCTCTCCCTCTCCCCTTTCTCTCTCATTCACTCCATCTCTCCCTCCATCTCTCCTACTCTATATCTCTATCTCTATTTCTCTTTTTATCTCCCTCTCACTCCTCTCTCCATCTCTATCTATATCCCTTTCTCTCCCTCCCCTCTCCTCCCCCCTCTCTGTCTCTCAGCATCTCTCCCTCCCTATCTCCCCTATCCATCGATTCTCTATCTCCACCTCTCTTCCTTTCTCTTCCCATATATCTCCATCTCTCTTTCTCTTCCCATATATCTCTATCTCTCTCTCTCTTTCTCTCAGCATCTATCTCTATCTCCCCATATATTATCTAAGAAGCCATGAAAGCATACAATAGTATATGTTGGTAAAACTATAATAGTGTTTTATTAAACTATAAGTAACACTTATCTTTCTAATGTCAACCTTCTCACAAAAATAGTGTTTTATTATACTATAAGTAGATTATTGTTACCACTCTTCATTCAACATGAAATGCCAAATGTAGCAATTGTTTTGTTTCTTTTGTAAAGTTTCATTAACCAAGCTATTTACTGGGTTGAATAAAGTTGTGTTAAGACCCTTCATCTCTTTAAAATAATTAGACAATATTAGCGAGATAAAGAAGGGGAGAAAACTAAACTCCTTCAAAATAGGGGTAGTTGTGGGTTTGTTGGTTTTCTTTGTATACTATATACTTAGTTCCTCTTGGATAAATAAGCCACTTTAGATTATTTTCTTAGTTGTATCCTAACTAATATAGAGTAATATTTTTCATTTTAATTGACTACTACATAATAGTTTATGTGTTGAAATTGTTTCAGTGCTGTAGTTTAACATTTTAAGTGATTTTCATTACTTGTAAATCATAACCATTTCAAATCATAATTAACACATCAAAAGGCAATAGGAATTTTCTTTCATAAATATGGCCTTGAAGAAGGAGTGATCCAACTTAGCAACTCAAATATATTCATCAAAATTGGCAACATGAAAAAAGTCTTTTACTTAAAAAGCCGTCTGAGTTGACTTTTTGGGTTGGGTGTCAATTGCTCCATAGCGATACCCAGTAAGTACAACAAATGAGATATCGATTTGTTTTTGGATATCCGATTAGTCTAATAAATTTGAAAAAACATTTTAAAATGTATATTTTGGTGCTAAATCGATCCGATCGATCAGATCGATTCAGGAAATCATCAGATCGAGATCAGGATCCGGGATCAGGATCGTTCAGGATTCGGATTCAGGGTCAGGCAAATCGAAGCAAAAAAATCCGAAATCAGGATTCAGGTCAAATTCAGGTCCGAAAAATCCGAAAAATCGAAAATCAAAACGCGCGAAATCAGATCGTCGATCAAAATCGAAATCAAAGTCCAGCATAAATCGTCGTTCAGGATTCAGAGTCCGAAAAATCTTAAAATCAATATTTTTACGACTCGAAAATCATCGCGCAATCGCGCAAGAATCATTCAGGATCCGGCGTCAAAAGTCATCATCAATGATCATCGAACGAAATCAAAGCATCAAAATCATCATCGCGTCAGTCGTCAGATCAATCATCATCATCGAAAAATCGTCAAAATCGTCCGAGATTCAGTCAAGTCCAGAGATCAGGAAAATCAAAATCATCATCATAAATCAAAATCAGAATCAGGCATCAAAGTCCGTCAATCGTCGTTCAGATCCCGTCGATCAAATAAATAAATCGCGCAAGGCTCCAATCATCATCAATCGTCGCTTTTGCAAGTCCGTCGGCGTCGAAGAATCAGATCAAAGGAGATCGGCATCGTCGAAAGGCATCGGATCATCAATCGTTCAAAATCGGCATCAAAATCGCGTCAAAATCATCATCAGCGATCAAATCCGGACCAGTCCGTCAAGAGAAAATCATCCTTTTTCAAAATCATAAAACCAGATCAGGCGTCAGGATCAATCAGGATCCGGATCAGGTCGGTCAGAGATCAAAATCGTCAGCGTCAGATCAACACGATCAAGATCTTTTCAAAATCATCAATTTTAAATCAATCGTCATCCATCAAAAAGTTTTTCAAATCAGATCAAACAGGCAGGCGCCGGATCAAAGAATCAGGATCAAATCGTCCAGGAAGGGCAAAATCGGTCAGGATCAATCAAAGATCATCGCGTAATCAAGTCCAAATCGTCAGGCATTTCAAAATCAATCGATCGTTCCGGGATTCAGTCGTCATCAAATCCGTTTCCGCTTCATAAAATCGCGTCGAAATCGTCAAAATCAAGATCGTCATCGATCAAGAGATCGGAGTTCAAATCGTTTAGGTTCAGGATTCAGTTCAGGGTCCGAAATCTTTCGGCGAAAAGTCGAGAGGGAGGCCTGGGGTGGTGAGATAGATAGGGGAACTCTAAATCTTTAGAGGAGGAGAGACTTGAGAGAAAGACATCATCCATCGAAATAGAGGATCAAATCAAATCAGTTTATTTTGGGTTTGGTTTAGGATGGGTTCAGAGAATAAAGATCATCATAGAGATTCAGTGAACAAAGACTGGCAAGTTTTCAAGATCCCAACACCATAAAATACTAGTAACATAAGACAGGATAGGAAAGGAACATAAGATAGGACAGGAAAGGACAAATTCAAAAGATGCAACATACTGTGTTGATATGTCGTTCAATCTTCTTAAGAAGATCCATGATTTGTTTATAAAGGAAGTGACTTCATAGATGCATCAAGTTCAATTATGAATCTTTTAAACAATGAGGAAGGATTGCAAGTTGTTGTCAAGCCCCTCTCACCATAACCCTATTGTACAGTCACACATCACATAGGAAGGTGAGTTGTTAGGTCACCCACATATGTGACAGGTGGTTGTCCAATAAAGATAAAATGAGGAGACTATGTGTATTTATTACACATAACAAAAGAAGAGCAATGGTTGAATCAAGGTCATGATACAAGTACAAGGAAAAGACTTTTGTAAGAGCTACAGGAGGAAAAATGGATTTATATTATTCATTCATGGGTGTACTGGTGAAAGTGAATGTAATAGGTAAAGGTCATTGTCATTGATAAGGACAACCAAAAATGCATGCTACAATGGTCTCACGAAGGACAACAACAAAAACAAAATCTAAAGTTGCACAAGGCTATATTCAAGGCCTTCACAATCAAGCATTAGGCCAACAAGTTTCCAGATAACTTTCAATGCATGATGTTTTAAGGAAAGGCATAAAAGGAAAAGAAATTCAAGAAACATCAACTCTAGTTGACACAGATAATATGCCTATTGAAAACATGTCATTACAAGATGTTTATGACAGCAATGGAACCCTCATATCATGTGATCGAGGTACAATTGCTATGCTCATAACCTTTCATGTAGGGGTTTTGGTCATCATGATTGATCCAACATGGATCATGATTGCATACAAGAAACAAAAGGTTACAAATGAAAATTAAGCAGTTATGATTCAGGAGAGGTCTCATTTTGGAAGCCAAGGCCATAGTACAAGTGTATATGAACAAAAACTATGAGGTTATGCTACAAGATAGCTATGCAGGTTCATGTAGTACATCAAGCATTACAATGGTACAAGTGCATGTGAAAAACAATCAACAATCAGCAACAAGTAGTGAAGGAAGCAAAGCACAGTTGTATTTTTACCTTTTCATGCCATTGATCATCCATTCCAACAATAGGCTACAATAGTGAAGGCATATACTTGCACATGGGTGTTTTAATGAAGATATTCAGCATAAAAACCATCATAAATCATGATGATTCAAGGGAATAGAGCATACTCATGAATAAGAGAAGTACCATTAAAGGCTACAGGTTTGTATTCATGTTATCTATGAATTTGAAAAAATAAATCTACACTGGGTGACAACATGACTGTAGCCATGAAATGGATTGCAGTGAGATAAATAATATAAATGGTTGTTGCCACTATCTCATTTTCTCTTTGGATAGTCATTACTAAGTCCTAAAAAGTGAATAGCAAAGGGATAGGTGTCAATAATATACCTTCATTTGACAAGTCCTAGACTTTTGTTGATCTTATTGACCCAATAAAGCATTGCTTAGAAATCATTTCATATCTTTTTGAAAAAATCAAAAGGAGGACTGATATATCCAATTGTAAGAAGAGAGCAATTTCCAAGGGAGGGGTAGTACCATCATCTTAAGTACCACTGCTAGAAGATGATAAATGACAATCCTTGTGTTTGTATGCATGGAGGTCCTAAAGCATACTTTGGGTAAGGTGCATTCATGACATCTTTTGGTGAAAGGTTTCCCAAGCATGAGCAAAGATCTAGTGTTCCATCAGGCTATGTTGGAACAATTATACACTAATCCCTCCCCTAGGGTGTTTCCTCACATCAAAACCAATCCATTCTTCCTATCATTTGTTGACAAGGGAAATTGATCCAGGAAGTCATCATATAGGTTTCTACTAAAATAATCAATTTAGCCAACATGCTCCTTTATCGGTGCCATCTTGAGTAAACTAGGGCTTCCCTACTATCTTAAACCTTAGACAGATTAAAGATAAACAAAATATGAAATTACAGAAAAAAACTTTGCAATTTCCCACAATTCTCCCTCTCTCAGGTCTCTCTCTCTCACACTCACTCCCTCTATGTCTCTCCCCTCTACCCTTAAACCCTAAACCCTAAACCCTTAACTCTTAAACCCTAAACCCTTAAACCCTCTACCCTTAACCCTGTCACCCTTTATCTCTCTCCCACTCCTTCCCTCTCTCTCTATCAAGTCTCTCCCTCCTAGCACCACTCCCTCTCTCTCTCACTCACTCAGTCACTCTATCTCAAGTCTCTCCCTCCTACCCCCTCTCCCTCTCTTAGGTCTCTCTCTCCCTCACTCACTCCCTCTATCTCTCTTCCTAATGGAGCTTCAAATTTTATTCCTTGTTTTCCTTTCCTATCATTCCTTATGTCTCTGGTCTTTCATGGTGTTTGGGAAAATCCTAAGGTTGGAGTTTTAGCTTTTTCTTCATGTAAAATCCTAGTGTTTGTCGTACGCCTTGGGTGGGATCTATTTCACTGTTACTTTTGGAGGGCCTCTAAAACATCTTATGCCCCATTGTTTCATCTAAGGTTGGGTCCCTTTGGTCTTAATATTTTATTTCCTTCATGGTATTTTATTTTTCCCTAAGTCTTGGTCAGCCCTTTGTTTCATCATTTTAAAACAACTTATGTTGATCATTTATCATCCACCTAGTGATGTCCCCCTCGTTCTTTTAATAAATGTTTTATTTTGCATAAGGTAATTTGTGTGACCATTGATCAACTGTTGTTTGATCTCAGTCATTCCCCGCCATCCCATGATGACCCCACCACATTGCTTTGGCTGATCACCATATCGCGGGCAGGCGCCACATGTCCCATCTAATGAAGTTGAAGGGGATGACTTTGTGTGACCGTTGATGAATTGTCGTTTGATCTCAATGGTTGCCCGCCATCATGTGATCATAAATCCCAAGGTCTTTATGGATCGTGATATCATGGGTGACTGCCACGTGTCTTATATGGTAAAGCCGAAGGAATAAGGGAAATACCTTGGTAAATTAATCTAGCTTTAATATGTTATGCAGCAGGTTACTAAAGTGTTCTTCAGATGCACGTGTTTCAAATCTACGGAGATGTTATAATCTCGGTGGGAAAGCTGCTAGATGGTTAATGATAAAGTTGGCGACTATTTTGAAGGAACAAGATCACTGATGATCAAGATCTACGGTTGCCTGCTATCGCATGATTGGAAGTTGCAAGGTCTTTACTGATTCCGATATCGCAGGTGACCGCTACGTGGATTTCCTTGACAACGTATGGTATGGTGGGACCCTTATTGCCATGTTGGTGATTGTATCAGCTTGTTTTGAAGGTAGTCATTTGATGATTTGATCAAACTTATGGATCGACGAATAATATTTAAATCAGCATCAAATACGATTGGAGCCATTCATGCAGTGTGCGAGTAAGCTTTAATGGTGGATAAGACACTTACTGGCATGATTTGATCGAAAGAAAAAATATTCTCTTGCTTTTATTATATCACAAAGCATTCAAGTATTTTGTGAAGTAGTCTCAGAGCCAAAAGCGAAGTTGTGAGTTTCTATAGCAAAGAATTGGGATTTCTGCAAACACAAAAGCTATGAGTTAATTTATGTGTCGCCTAGTTAGTTTGCACTTGAATTTGAAAAAAGTTTTACTGTATGCTTGTTATTGGGCTTGTCGATAATTTTTTTAGGGCTATAGATTGATTGAATTGTGGGGAATTGCATGGTTTTATTCTATAATTTCATTTTCTGGTTAGTCCTAATTATTTGAAGTGTGAAATAGTAAGTAAGCCCTAGTTTATCCAAGATGGCACCTCCAAACCAACACTTTGGCCAAATTGATTATTTGAGCAGGAACCTATATGATGATTTCTTGGATCAATTGCCATTGTCAACAAATGATAGGAAGAAGGGGTTGGTTTTGATGTGAGGAAAAACCCTAGGGGAGGGATTGGTATATAATTGTTCAAATATAGCCAATGCTAGGGTTCCTCTTATAGGTTTGGAGATGTTTAGACTATGGTATGGATAGAGGAATTTGCCTCACCCCTTCTCAAATGGCTGGATGTATGATATGGGGAAGTTGGTTGTGCCAAATGTGTTCCCTCATATAGATTTGATTAGGGTCGTGGCTGCGGGATATGACTTTCTTATGTGGGTAATCAGTGACAATGATGGAAGGGTTCTGTTGAGCATTAACAGAGAAGAGGTCCAATAGGTTTTTGATTTGAGTGAGTTGAATTTATACTTGGTTCCTATCAATCTTGAGGAAATGAAGTAGGAATATGGAAAATTAAAGTCTCTTTTCAGAGCTAAGTTGCTTCCACCTCATCTGGCTAGGGTAGGGGGTTCAAGATTTCATATTAGCCCTAGTGACCAAGAACCATTGAAAGTAAATTGCTTTACAAATCATTTCTTGGCCACTTTTTATTCATTGTGCCAGATTTTAGGATTCAATCCTAGCATGGTGATGCCCATTGCCTACATGTTCATGGGGGTGCAAATAAAACACCCCAATTTCTCTAGCATATGATTTTGCCTCCTTCTTGGCTGAAAGGATACATGAAGGGCTGTCGAAGTTGCAGCGGAATGATACAGGCACTCAATTATTTTGGTATTCTATGTTGATGCATATGTTCTTGTGCAAGAATGCTGACTTATTTTCTGAGAAGATGGAATTAAGGAAATTTGTTGATGGAGAAAGATTTCCTGTACAGATATGGACTACAGACTTATCATGTAATAAAGAAGGCACTAGTTATGTGCAATTTGATAATTTCTTTGCTTCCAGATTGAGGTCCAAATTGATGGTGAATGTACCCAGGATCCCTGAGGAATTGGATTATTTCCTTAGATCGAAGGGGAGGAGGCTAGAATTAAAAGTCTACCATAACTGGGGTGACATTATTCCATACCCAGTCAGCATTGTTTTGAGGGTATACAATTTTCAAGGAACCTCCCATATACTGCCATAGAATGTGCCACCAAGAGTGGGATTTTTAGAGGTTATGTGGCAAATAGGTTGTATCCATGAGGATAACCTCACTAGGAGGGGTAAGGGAACCTTTTCCCAGATTATGCAGTGGTATCTAATTTTGTATTTTCAAAGGGAGGATGGGTACACTTTTGGAAAATTCTTTGATGATTACCACTAAAGGTGTGGTCCAAAGAGGCAACATGATCCTAAGGGCTTCTTTTCCCTTTTCAAACAGAGAATAAAGGATGGAAAATTTGTGCATGAGTTCAAATTTCCTGAGGACTTGATTGGAAACGAATTTGATCTAAATAGGAAGAAGTTGAACAAAGAGAAATGGATAGCTTATGATAAGCTATTAGATATTGTGCACAAAATGGATCCAAAGTATGATCCATTGTTGGAGTTCAATCCACATCATAAGAAAATTGATTTCTGATGGGGAACTTTAAATAAATTATGGCCACCTTGAGGACCAAGAAGATAAACTTGGAATTGAGTCAGGGTGTGTAGGAACAAGGTGCCAAGCCAATGGAAACAAGGCCAACATACTAGCCTATAGAAAGGTGGCCCATTTACAGGAGGAAAAAGGATGATAACAGTGATGAAGAAGTGGCAGAAAAGTTAAACAAATAATGAAATTGCCTACATAGCCAGGTCCAAAGCTCAAAACACCTGGGAGAATTAAGATTATTGATATGGAATCATCACCAGAAGATAGTCCTTCATCGCCACCATCCAAACCAAGCCCTAAGAGGCAAAGGACTGATCAACCACCAGAGGATGTGATGGATGAGATTTTTGTTACTAATCAAGATATGCAGATTGGTATGCCTTCCCCTCCTAGGTTAGCTGAATTGGTTTTACCCGATTTGGATATGAAAGGAAAATGTGTACAAGATGCAAGAATGGAGGCATGTAAGGAGTTTCCTAATGATGACGCATTTATAAAAACTATTGTCTTCTTGCAATTGGTATGGAGGATGAAATTTGGGGAATATCAAGATAAATGTAAAAAGAGGAGAGAGTTGAGACCTGACAGGTCAAACCAGGAGAATGATGAGGAAGTGAAAGCTGAATTAATGGAAGAATTCAAAAAAATTACTCCTGAGGAAGGAAGAAAACTGGTGACTCAGGCTGGTGTATTGATTCTACCTAAATGGGACATTGCAGATGTTGTAGCATTTAATGCTATTCTAAATTCCAAGCATCCCTTGCAAGACTCTGAAGAAGAGGTCAAGGCAACACTACAAGACTCTGCCTTCAGTGAAGAGTATGAGACTTTGGAAATTTGGGCATTGGCCCCACAAGGGAGAAAGCCAGATGTTACAGATACTAACCCAAATTTTAGAGGAGGGTTAATAATAAAAAGAGCTTCAGAGACCTCAACCACTGAGGCCACTAATTTAACTATGAATGTGGCCAAATTGGCCCAAAAGACTGCTGAAAGAGAAGAGCCTAAAAAGAAGAGCCTGATGGAGAAGTATAACCTTTTGATTAAGTAATACAACAAAATGCAGCAAAAGAATGTTGAGTTGTAGACCGAGGTGGATAGGTTAAGGTATAAATAGATTGGGGAGACATCAAGTGCTCTAGGAATCAGTTCATTACCTTCCACATCAGGGTCAGTGCCTCCTGCTTCTCCAATTGTTTCCACACCAGGGTCTCCTAGTCAGAATCCTTCCCTCACCCCTCCTTTAGAAAAATTGGATGAAGAAACAGAGTGCTCTGTCGATCCTACAAAGAAGCATCTCATGTAGAAAATTGAATAATTACAGGCATCATTAAAGGTAAGTGAGGAGGGATCTCTTTCAAAGCAAAAGGAGATTGTCACTACTATCTTGAGGCATTTAAATGAAAATGTTGATAATAGATTATCATCTATACATTCTTTATATTCTTTATTATTTGATGCAATAAAGAATATAGATAGGGACCAGGAGGTAGTGATCCCACTAATTCAAAATTGGATCCCTAGGGCCAGTAATTTGGGTATAATGTATACAGCCTCAAGGTTTGATACAAATAATATGCCCCAATCATTAAATCCTACTCATGTGTTAGTAAAATCATTGCAAGGTTTTCAGACCTTACCGGATGACTTGAGTAGGAGGATTAGGGAATTGGTGAATAATTTTGATGATTGGGGTAACACATTGTTACCTGATATAATTGATGAGCAGGGGAATATCAGGTCACTCCAGTAGTGGCAAGATTAGGAAAATGAGGTCATCAACGACCAAATTAAATTAATTTGTGATGACTCAAATTATTATTTGTTGGTGAGTTGTATGGATAAAATCATAAGCATCAGCTCATTTTTTGAATCTTTTGAAAGAGATGCAAATCGGGTAGCGGTTAAATGTACACCTTATAATTCCAAGGTAAATGAGGTAATTAATTTTGACTGGCTGACTGATGAAGAATATCATAAATGGGTAACTAAATATTTAACTGAGGAAGAATAAAAGAAGTGGGCTGCTAATGGTTGGCAAATAAGCTGTTGTAGTTACAACGGTTTCTAGTTTTTCTTTGGTGGTTGTCTTGGCGTGGGATTCTTATGGCTTTTGTTGCTGCATCAACTTTTCTTAGCTGGCACAATGAACAGGAATATTCTCCAAGGTGATTGTTGTTGTAACAATTTTTGGAATGTCACTAGGTATTCCAATTGGCTGGTGACATGTGTACTTTCTGGCTCGATGCTTGTTTGCTCCTTCATTTTCTATAAGAAGGATTTCAAGGCCAGAAGTACGGGTTAGCAAGTTAGATAATTTTGGGTCGAGTCTAGGTGAAGTTCTGAAAGCCAGGTGTAAAGTTTGATGGTTTACTAGAAAATGCAATTTAGGTTTTGAGTCGATGCTGTAATAGGTTTTGAATTCATGAGAGTTTAATGTTGTATAGTAGGTACTAACACATTTGAGTTGAAATGATAAATTCAAACTCATGTCTCTCCAATGTACATGCATATCTGAATTTTGAATAAGATAACTAAGGGTTGTTTCATTCATCTCACTATTGTGGTGTGTATAATCCTTATTTTAGCTTTAATTCAAGGGATTAATTAAAATTCTTAAATGGGATTGTAAGCGGATATGTTCTATATAAGGATTTGGTAAGTAGTATTGGGTTAGAATACATATTGATGAGATCTCAATGCAAAGTTATCAGGGATTGTATATGTTATGTGTTAAATCTGTCATAAACCCTTGAATACTTATGAATTTGACTCCCACAATGGATATATGGCATTGATCTAAGTTGTATGATTCAGTATTTGTTCGTCTTTACCTAGAGCTTGCTAAAAATTGCAAATCAATGACCTATTTTATCTTGGTATTGTGGTGTAGTTATCTCATGCTCCAAATAGCTGATAATTCGATGAATAGTCAATTCTATTCAATATTATCCTATTATGTTGAGCTATTAAATGAGATTATCTATTATTGTTAATGTTTTTTATGATATTGTTACAAAGGTTGTAAACACATTAAGGGATCACCCTCCAAGGTCTTGCAGAGCCCGAAGTGTAGGAGGATTTTTTAAAGTCCTCGTC